>CM062602.1:8999082-9491357 GCA_031470985.1 Agastache rugosa
CAGTTCTAAACCAAGCAATTTATGCATATAAATTGAATCTGTCACAGCAAAACTTAGCACGAAATATAACACAAAATATAATAACTGAGCTAAGTAAATGACACACAGAATGGTAACCCAGTTCGGTTAATTAACCTACGTCTGGGGGCCACGCCCAAGAGAGAACCAATCCACTATCAGCAGTTGTAGTTACAGAGGATCTTACGCATACAAGTCTTCCACTTTATGCTACCCGTTCTCTCACACCCTTCTCGATCTACGTGAATTGATGATTGCAAGTGCACCACCTACAATCTAAGCTCAAGTCGCAACTCGACACCTAACTCCCTTACAAAAGTGTTTATATATGAAATAAACCTCTCAAGAACAATATGAAAAATACTCTCACGAAAGTATATGGCTATAAACAATAACAATAGCAGCGGCAACCTTTTTAATATGTCTTGGTGTAGATGTATATATAGGTCTTGAGAAACCCTAAATATGTTATCCACCATGATAAGGAAACTTCCTTTGAATATATGCCTTGTGGAACAAGTAGATATATCTGCAATATAATATATTTTCCGTGTTATACATGGATAAGGAAAATATCTCCGCAAAATCCGCATAAATATCCGCATAAATATGGAAAGAATCTTTCAGATCTGTTCCATTCTGTTCCACATCAAACTAGCTCAGACTGAAGCTCAGAAATCAGTTTCTGTCTCGCGCAGCTCAAAACACTTCAGCCAATTTTGCTTCTACATAAACTTGCCAACTCCAATTGAGTTACTAGCTCAAATCCAACACCAAGATCATAGCATGAACCTCCTTCATTTTCTGGTGATCTTAGATAATCCAGACAGTCCTTTACCAGCCCAAATCCAACTTCAATACATTCAGGAAGTTTACCTAAGTTCAATAGTCTTTTCTTGTTCATATGTGAGATTTTGTAATCATTGCTCCCTCTAACTTTCATGATCTATGTATAACATCATTGCAAGGTCAAAAACACATTGTTTAGATTCAGTGGTGATAATTCTTCAAAACTAGAAACCACATTCTTGAGCAGATATAATCCACATTCTTCGCCAACTTATCATCTTTGCAGTGATTATATAGCTCTAAAGAAGCCCGAATCATTGACATTTGAGTCAGGAGAATTAGGTGATTGACAAACCAATTGGATGTATCCATCTGTGTTTGCTGCAGCTTTGAAATCTGGATCATCTTGATGAATATGTGGTTTGGCATTGTCCTGTTGTATGATTATATTCGTACTTGTCGTAGCTGGTCATTTAGCCTTGATCGCAGGAATAATCTGAAAATATAAGGCAAACTATATAATGAATGAAATCATTCTGATAGTTAACAACCACCATAATGATATCATTCTGATAGTATACCTGACTTATCATGCAACTTTTGATGACCTTTTTATTGTAATGGATTGAATAGGTTTGTTTTCCAATGTACCTTTCTCTCTGTTCTTTGATTTTCTCTTAGTTGGTTGCAATGTTGTGAATGGAAATATTCCAAAATTTCCATCAAATATTAGTGCACCTGATGGTCCCTAAATGAGTGAATCGGTGTATGGAGGGGGGAATACATCGATTTGCAAACTTTTTGCAAATTAAACTTTGAGTATTGATACGGCCAATCAAGACGCGGAAACGAGGACTCGAACTCACGTCAACGGAAAGGATGATTCAACCCAAAATTACAAACTGAAACAATACAGATTATAACACCTAAAAACTGATCTCAAACGACAATTGAAACAGAACGAACAAAAAACGAAACAATTACCCAAACTATCGATTAAAAACCCTAAAAGACGACTCGATCAGAAACTATAGCAATTCAACTCCGATTGAGCTGAAATTTTAACACGAACTATAAATTAAACACAGAAAGAACATATCCAAAATTCAGCAAAAACGCACGAGTAGAACTCAAAAACGCTCGGTGCTCAATTTCGGTCAGATTTAGGATTTTAGCAATGCAATGGATTCGAAAATTAATGGAAAACTGGACTTGGGCGAAGGAAGGGATGATTACGATCGATTTATGAGGGTGATAAGAAGGTGAGGATGGCTGGGCGAAAAACACAGAACCAAGAAACGAACGGGTTGGAGATTTACCTCAATACGGACCCCGAATCGACGAACGATTGAAACACGTATCACGGAAGCAATTCTCCGGCGGCGTAGTTAACCCGAGACCCACACGAGATCACGAACGAACTATAGATTTCAGATTCAAAGGTGCCAAAATCGAATCCTACCAAGAACTAGGGTTTGTGAACTTTGGAGAACACGTGAGACAAAGTCGAAAAATAACTTTTTAATTCAAAACTCGTCTATCGAACAGTACCTACGAAAATTAATTAAATACTAGGCTAATTCTAAGCTAGGGTTCGAAAATTACAAGGCTTGGGCTTGGTAATTTCGAATCCCTTAATTAAATATAACTGGGCCAATTAATCACCTAAACATGTTGTGATAATTGGGCTACTAATTAAATTGAAATAAAAACAAACTATACTAATGGATAAATAATTCAATAGCACACATGGTCGTGGCTAGGTGTCCTCCTCGATGCTCATGAAAGTTACCAACTTGTAATGTCGGGTTTCAGCTCCATCGTCTTCCAACTTCTTCTGAATATAGCACTGAAAATATCCTTGCAGCTTCTTGGCTCTTAATCTCGTCACTGGACCTCTAAGCTGCAATTCCGGGTTTAGGTCTTCAGTGCTAGGCCCGGTCTCATCAAGTATAAACTTAGTTATAAATCCTACTAACTTCTTTAGAAGATGGTCAGCTAGACTGATAACTCAGCTGGGTGCGGAATGTGGCAGACTTGAAAAATTACTCGTTTGTACTTAGAAAAATTCTTTCAACCTTTATGTTCAAGTTTTCTCTTAGTCCAGTTTAGTGCAGTTTTGTGCGTGAAAGTCCAGCTAGCAAGGTCAAGTTGCTAGAATATAATTTTCAATTTAGAGAAGTGTTGGATGAGTTGTTAGTTAAGCAGATAAGTAAATATCCAAGCAATAAATGGACAGAGTTTAACGTGGTTTGAAGAGAACTCCTACGTCCACGGAGCAGGTAAACTGGTGAATCCATTTCCTTTGGACCCTACTTTATGAGTAGCAAGACAAACTACAGCTGGGTTCCTTTGAACTTCGTTCACAGCTTACTGACACTATGAAAAACGACCTCCACAGTTTACTCATACTGTAGAAAACGAAACCTATCGTCTTTCAAAAATCACACTTGATCCTTACTTGGCTTCTACGTACTCACAAACTTTCTAGAAAGAGGGGTTTGTTTGTAGATATGGGGGTTTCCAACTTTGTGAACAATCTTTACAATGACAGCAGTAAAGAAGGTGATTGTTCACTATCTAGGCTTAAGGTATGAATAGATATTTGCCTAGATTACAAAGGTGAATTCTAAGACAATCTATATGAAAAATACTTGGGAACTTAAAGGGTTTTCGAGTGTTCAGCTGGAAAAAGGTTGCAGAGACTGTTCTCGCGTAATTTGCTTGAATGCTTGAATTCAGATTGTTCCCGTAACCTCTGTAGGTTGATGAAGACTCATATTTATAGGTGGAGATTCGGAGTAGCCATTCGAATCTCACCTACCTTCTAATTTGAATACTAGTAGTTGAGTCTTCGTCATTGTTTCCTATTTTGGTGTTCGCAGCATTTCCAGGTTTTCTGCATAACCTGCGCATTTGCCATTTAAGGAATTATGTTTTGTCGATCTCTTAGTCGTCCACGTCCGATTCGATCTTCTGGCTGGGTCTTCATTCTTGAGCTGGGTTGACTCTCTGGATCGATCAGCTCCGTTGAGTTTGTTCTGCTGAGTCTTCTAGGCTTGATTTGCTCAGCTGAGTCTTCTCTACTTGATCGGTTCTGCTGGATCATAATTTGATTCTCCAAGTTCCCCTCAGCTGCTTTATCTGTAAATTAGAAAATCTACATGCTCAAACATGCGAGCTGAAAACTACGGAGTCTTAATTAGTATTCATCTGTTCGTTGGGATCAGTTGAGTTTTGGTATCTTAATCAAAACACTTATATTTTCCCAACAGCACCATCACTTGCAAAGTGTGGTTTGCCCACAACACACATAAACATCACTTTAGTGATGAACCTTTTTGATTGGCATGACCTGTGTGGATCAATTTCTTCTGTTAGAAGGTAGTACCTATCATTGGTTTTTGTCATATAAAACGATTTCTCATCAATTTGGATTGCACTGTGCATGCTTTAAAACTGATTTTCTCTCCTTGATTTTAAAACCTTAACTGACTCAAACTAAATTTGAGCCTAGCAAGCTTATTTTCCTCAGAAAGTGCAGGTTTAATGGCTGAGGTTTAGCCCTAATTTGTTTATGTTTAATCAATCTTCCCCAACAGTGATTTGCTCACATTTAATTTTGGAGCCATCTTTCTAATGGTGCTAATTTCTAGGACAGATAATGTTATGTGTATTAGTGTTGGTAGGAGTTTAAATTTAAAAATTAGTTTTGGTGGGAATTAAAATACTCTCATTTGTGTAAGATTCCCTCCAAATTAATTATATATAGTGCTAAAATTTTTATTTTTAAATAAATATTACTGAAATAGTTAAATTGATAATGGGACACGGAAGGTGTAACACAGTTGTGGGAAAGAGGACAGAAGATGCCATCCGAAAAAACACCCCTCACTTCTAGTATATGTGAAACTTATAATATCATTGTGGTTCCATATAATATAATTATTGAAAGCTTGAGAAATGGCGCTCTTTATATTATCTAATCTACTTTACTTATAATGTGCATAAAGCAAGTAATTAAAAAAAGGAATTCATTGTAATTTAGTAATGACAAACTGCACTAAACTAAGTGATTAATCTGTCGTAGCTCCTAATTTCGGATTGAGCCCACAATAAAATAACATTTGTAAGCTCAAACTGACGAAGCTTCTCATCATCTATGCTTTCTTGTTATTGTATTTTTCTAAACGCGTGGATATATCCTTTACCTCTCCCTCTCTCTCTCTCTCTCTGTATTTAATATATATATAGATCGATACCATTTCTTTCAACTCAAAAAACATACAGATCTACAAGATCATCTCCTCCTACTTCACACACTGCAACTAAACCCTCTTTTTAGTATCCATTAATGGCGAAAGTTCATCCCAATCTATTCACCAACACTTGCTCTGATCAATCTTCATCAGAAAAAGAGACTTTCACAGTGTGGATGAAATCCCTCGTGTGCCATGGAAATGGCTGCACTGTGTTCAACTCCAAAGGCGACGTCGTTTTTCGAGTCGATAATTATCAGCAGAGATGCAGCAAGAAAGCCCTTCTCATGGACTCCACTGGTAACATTCTCTTCTCTTTGAGCAAGAAGGTGTTTGGATGCTGGGAGGGCTTCAAATGGATCAATTCTGATGTTAGAATGGAGAAACCCTCGTTTCGAGTGAGGAGAAATCGGGCGATTTTGGGGGAAGATACGACGTCGTGTGTAGTGACGGTGGACAGCAAGAATTACTACGAGATTGAAGGGTTTGAAGGTAAATCAACATTCAAGATTACAGATGTTTCAACAGGCAGAGTGGTGGCGGAGGCTGCAGAAAAGCAATCATCAAAATTAGGTGTTTGTTTAGGAAGTGATGTGTTGAGATTCAGTGTGGAAAATAATGTTGATCAATCATTTTTCATGGCTCTTTTGGTAGTCTATGGCTTGATTAACAACAAATTGTAAAGATATATACACACAAAGATAAATTTTCCTAGTTTTGAGAGATATATAATGCATTTCATTTGCATTTGTATTTGGGGTAGCAATGTAACAATATATCATTTTGATAGTTTAGCTAGTTCACAAATGATATATATTAATTGTCAATTTTGATAGTGTAATTTAGTGGAGTTTTTATCTGCAGAGATATATAGTTTATATATGAATTATAATTCTCCAATGCCAACAATCTAATCATTAATTTGAGATTTTATTTCTAAGCAAAACTTGTACGTGTGGATCATCAATTTTGAAAGTAGATTTCTTAAATTTCCAAGTGTGAATAAAATACCATTGTTTGAACATCTTTCTCAATGAAAAGATTTCTCATTATTTTTCATTGAGTGACCTCGTGCTAGAATTTATTAATCTACTTTATATTATATTGAAGATTATTGGCCATTACAAATCAAAGGAAGAGATATACATACAGAGAAGATCATAAGATGATCGAGTAGGTGAGAGGAGTATAAGATATTTGGATCGGAAATTTAATTAATCATGTTTTTCACTACTAAAAAAATGGATCTCTTACTAGAAAAAAAAAATGATAGATAGCATTAATTGAGTGTGGGTCCCATATGTGGAAGGTTATATAAATATTGTGGAACCATATCGAGAAGCTTGTAGACGCAGTTTGTTCTGGGCTGCAATTAAATCGAATTGAATCGAATACATCATGCTCAATTTGAATTTATTTGTTATCGAGTCAAGCCTTGAGCTTTATTAATCGAATACTTCGGGGTTCACAAGTAATTTATTTGAGCATAATTGAACCTAAACGATCTTTCTAAATTTAGATTTATATGTATCCTAAGATCATGTTAATTAGAATCATATATTTGTACTATTTAATGTGAGAGCTTATGCAAATTTAACGAAGTCGTATCTCTATATATAAAAGGGTTAATGGCCTGTAAATTCCTCAACTTTTAACAATTTCTGGTTTTGCTCTCCACCTAAAGATTTTGCCTGTAAATTCCTCAACTTTCAGTAATTTCTGGTTTTGCTCTCCACCTAAAGATTTTGCCTGTAAACTCCTCATTTTTCAATTGATTCTGATTTTGCTTCCAGCGATGGGATCCGTCAAGAATATTTTCTCGGTTGAATTATCTCTGCGAGAATGAAAGAAAGCAGAGGAGAACGAGACTGAGAGAGGGGTGGGGATGATGACATGAAATATTTTTTATTTTTTTAATTTACATATATGCCATGAAAGTGCCACATAGATTAATTTAAGCCACGTCTATAAATTTCCAAAACTATTCTTGCCGGATCCCATCACTGGAAGCAAAATCAGAAACAATTGAAAGTTGAGGAATTTACAGGCAAAATCTTTAGTTGGAGAGCAAAACCAGAAATTGTTGAAAGTTGAGGAATTTACAGGCACAATCTTTAGGTGGAGAGCAAAACCAGAAATTGTTGAAAGTTGAGTAATTTACAGACCATTACCCCTATATAAAATAAGATAACATGATGTGTGCTTTTTCTTACAAAAATGGTCCCATAATTGGTACTTGAGTTCTATATTGGCCCCTTGTCTTCTGTAACAATACAAGTTTAGGGTTCAAAAATCAAAATCCATATAAAATTAATTTAAAAAATTACAAAAAGTGTATTGGCTAAATTAAAGTGCTAAATATAATGGTTCCATCTTTAAACTTGATGGCTTCTAAAAAATACTAATAAAAATAAAAAGACATTGAACATAATGGAGGAATTGACGGAACTTTAACAAAAGGGTCAAAATTTGATGTTTTGGAAGCAATTCTTTAGTTAGGCGCGAACATTACAATGAAATTGTTTTATTTGATTAAATTTGCACTCTCTCTTTAATTAGTACACATCAATATTGCTGTCTACATCAGTAGTGCATCTTGATAACGGCAATAAATAAGATGTTGTTTTTGATAAATTATTTTACTAAAGTAGGCGTAGGTCGAAAATGTAAGTTCAATTAATTGTTTAGTAATGTCAATAAAGTATAGTTAATTAGTGGTAAAAGTTGGATTCTCACCAAAGTGTAATCAAATTATTATTATAAGTTACCATATAAGAAAGATAACTCACACTCTTGCGAATCAAGTAGTACTTTTCGTTATAAGGAGAGACTTGTGTTGCCTCAACTTTAATCCCATTTGAATTAGGCTTTATTTAATTACCTCATGTGATAAATTATTAGGGTTAATTTCTAAATAAATTCCAACGACATTTCGGCCTTTTTGTAATTTTAAATTAACTTTCAAAATGTTTAATTTAAAAATTGGAACCAATTTGCAATAAGATCGAAAGGTTTGAAAGGGTGGATCCAATTTATAACAAGGCCAAAAGGTTGAAATTTATTAAAATTAACTATTTTTTCCCCATATAAAAAATGAAGTCAACTCAATCGTATAAAAAAATCTAGATCTTTGGTCAAAGTTCAAGTTCTGAAGTATCTCCTTATAATACAATAGTATCTTGATATATGAAATAAATAAATAAAAATTCACATCACAAGCACATGTACTCAACCTCTAAAATAGATATATGTATAATTATTCACACACTCTGGCGTAATCCAAAAGCAAATCGATTTGGTCGAAAATCAATTATTTATTTCTGTTGCTAATAATTCAACGTTGTCTTTATAGT
Source organism: Agastache rugosa (assembly GCA_031470985.1). Taxonomy (NCBI): domain Eukaryota; kingdom Viridiplantae; phylum Streptophyta; class Magnoliopsida; order Lamiales; family Lamiaceae; genus Agastache; species Agastache rugosa. Next base: position 9,007,502 of record CM062602.1, read on the forward strand.
TTAACCAATGTATAAATAATAAAAGATTTCAACAATTAATTTTCCTGCATAATTGAATGAGCACACCTTATATATACATGTTGTGACGACTTTCCTGCATTTTATAGTATTTTGAAGCATACCCAGCTAGCCAAAATTTTATGCTTAGTTAAATGTTCAATTATTTTGATCAAATTTATTTTCTTGATGAATTAGAAAACTAATGTCATGTTACGTAATGAAGACACGATAAGACTAAGCTTTGACCATATATATATATATATGAGTTTTTGACCTTTTTCTTAGTCAATGCAAAACTTTTATTAGATTTTCATCGACAAACTTTTTTCAATATTTACAGATTAATGCCTAATTGATGATGGTTTCTGGAGTGACACTCATCCTAATATTTTGAGTTGTATTATGCGTGATATGTTTAGTCCTTTTTTCATAAGAACAATGTACTAGACGGGTATTCTTTCCTTCGTGGGTTTTTTCCTGAGGGTTTTTTTCCAAAGATTTTCCGGCCTTTTGTGGTATTTCTGTTACCTTCGAGGTAGATAGGTTTTTTTTGGCGTTTTTCTTTCTTTTCTCCTTTCAATTTTAATTTAATTCAAGATCTTATTGGCCTAACTCAGATATTCGTACAACTAAATTATCATATAAATATGCAGATTGAATCTTCTATTCTCACTTGTGTACCTCATCTTCCGTGTCCCACTATTAATTTCATTATTTTAAAAATATTTATTTAAAAATAATATTTTAATCATATATAATGAACCTTAGTTAACATTTATTATAAAAACATAGAATTTAAAAAAATGCATATTATAATTTTAGAATAAACCCTAATAATCAATTAAAAATTTTAAAAATGCAAATATTATGCAAATATATAAAATGCGCATTTTATATATAAACCCTATTCGGATGGATGAACCTTAGTTAATAATTGTAAATGATGAAACTGAAAATCAGAATATTATAAAGATATCAAAAAAAAGGAGTTGGAATTAAGAAGCAGGGAAGAAAGGGGGATTAATGAATAAAAGAAGAATAAAATATTAAATCATCGAAGAAGTACGTAGGAATGTACTATAATTATTTAAAGTGAAAACAATCTTGAAGGATTCTCGTCACAGAAGTTTCAGTTGTTCTGGGGTTTCAAGTACATATTACATAACAAATATTATACAGAAAGTCAGAACATCTTGCAGCGGAAAAGACGTAGTTGACTTCACTTATCAAGACGTGAAGCCGGGGCTTTACTAGCTTTATGGATATGAACAACTACTGAAACATCCGTCGTTACCTCGTCGCTCAACCTGCATATTTATAAACACTAGTAGAGTGGTACGTGCGATGCACATAATATTGATAAATTTTAATAACATATATATATATATATGTCAAACATAAAATAATCATATGATAATATATAGAAACTAATAATAAAATACTATAATAAGGGTATAATAGGCAAGTCAAATTTTGTAAACACGGCTCTTTTATACTAGGTATAGATAAACAGGGCTAAATACAGCGTACTTAGTGAACATATGCCAAAATGTATAGTAGGTTAATAATAGATTAATCATGCCTTCTCAAAGTAACACACATGGTTTTCAGAAAAGCTCGTGCTTACTAAGTTCACTTTCGTACTTGGATATCCACTTTGTTTATTCAATTAAAACCATATCTGAAATAAACGGCGGGTAAGAATGCATTATTCCGCGCACGCTCCTCGCCAAGGCTGGTCGCTCCTCAATAGAGTCCAAACTCACTGCTACCGTGTACACTAACTCTGGAAAGCACACCCTTTTAGGGCTAACTCAGAATCCGATCGAACTAATAAGTTGGCGAACCAACTCAGATAGGCATAAGAGAATTCACCAAAATAATTCTTTTATGCATGATAATCACTTCGAAAAGTACTTTTAAAGTATTTCGAAAACAGAGCAAAGATCACGTTATTTGATATATATATATAGAAAAGCCCACCTTAAATGATTACAGAACAAGGTATCGAGCTTCCGTCTTCCGTTCTTTCTTCTAAACCCAACATTCTCCTTTTAACGCAAATAAACAAATCTTAGAAAAGATCGAAACGGAAATTAAACGATAACTGACTCGATGACTGGCTTTAATTAAAACTTCTATTAAATGAAAGGAGGTCTGGGAAAACTCAATTGAAAAACCCACTCAATTCTCAAGTTTGACATTTAAAAACTTTTAGTTTTTCCTAAGTTCACAGACAAAGCCCCTGAAGACAGCTAGAGCAAAAGACAGCTGAGCAAAAGACAACTGAGGCTCCAGTTGAGCAGGATTCAGCTGTGGCTCCAACTGAGCAAGATTCAGCTGAGACTCCAGCTGGACAAAGCCAGCTAAGACTTCAACTGGGCAAGCCAGCTGGCAAAACCAGCCAAGCAAGGCTAGTTCCAAAACAAAAACCAAAGATCAGAGAATAAAACAAAACAAATAAAGAGGCACAGAAGAAAACGACGCGAAGTCAACGAGTAGGTGAGATTCAAACGGTTTTTTCAACGGCTAGTTTGAATCTCTCCTCAAAGAAAACAAGTCTTCAACCCCAGAAAAAATCTAGGATGAAACAGAAAAGAAAAAACACTCAAGAACATTCAAAACTCTAGAATTTTTTCAAGCGCTCCTTTTATTAAGAAAACTTGTTCACAAAGCTGGAAAATCCCAATTAAAACATACTCATCCTCATGCTTTCCTATTGCTCAAATATATAAACATAACATCCAAAACATTCTTATAACTCAAACAAAATCGAGCTCTTTCTGTCCAACAAAATATAATTATTTTTAGAAAGGTCACAATAAATTCATGCATTCATATATCAATTTATAGAAGCATAAAACACAAATTAACCAAACATCAAAATTCAAGCTTAATCAAAAAGTCGCAAATTTATATATATATATATTTATTTCGAAAATTCCAATTAATTGCTCTAACATGACTGAAACTTGAAATAAACTAGCTCTAGACATTTACTAACATCAAAGATCTAAAACACAAAGCTCAAAAATTCCTACACCTAGGAATTTTGTCCTTTTTAAAACTTGGAAGAAAAGAATTTTTGTTCGGTTGGAAATAAAGGGAAGATCCTACCTTCCCAAAACTGAGCAGGGATTGAAGATCGATCGAGAGATGAGAGAGTTATCAAGTCTTGAAGCTTGAAGAACAATAGAAGCCTGCAACAATGGTGGTGTGCGGTTTTGGAGAGAGAAAAATTAAAGATGAATAGTGAGTAAGTAAGAGCAACTTGAGAGAGAGACGGTAACTTTATAGGTAGTAACTGGGCAAAGAAAGACAGTGAAAAAGGCAGCAACTGGGGAGGGGGAGGGGAAATAGGTGGTAACTAGGGAAGGTGATCTAAAGCAAATATCTAGATATTTGTTTAAAACCGAGAATTAAAATGAACAACAGGAATTCTAAGTCGCCAATATTTTGAGAAAAATGGACGAGCTCATTAGTTCCAAAATATTTTAATTAGTCGGAAAGGACGGTTCGTTTTTCAAAAATAGAGATAAAGTCGGCTTAAAGACTCCTGCAATTTATTTTCAAAAATAAAACACGCCATAAATCTTATAAAAAATTAATAAATAAGTAATGCAACTTGAATAATTAATTAAGGCACATTTTAATTAAACAAGCGATTTAAAAACTCGGGATATTACAGAGTCATTAATTTGATTACAATTTATAATTGTTTTTACATTCAATTTGTATTTTTTTAATATAATATTTTTAAGTGCCAATTTTTGTAATTAATGGCAATCTATAAGTTTATTATATAGTACTAAAATTTTATTTTTAAATAAATATAACTAAAATAATTAAATTGATAATGGGACACGGAGGGTGAGACACAGTTGTGGGATAGAGGATAGAGGATGCATTCAGTTGATTTTGAAGGAGGAACTGACCAAACTGATTCTTAGGATCTGTCATCCTTTTTTAAAAGAATTTATGGTTGTTATTTATAGAGGCAACTCATAGAATAGCATTTATACTCAATAAAACACAATAGTTGGCACAATTTTGAATTTACACAAAATATGGCATTTTTCAAAAAATTTGGACCCTTCTACCCTTTTTTAAGATGGGAGTCAATTTCCACTATATATCACATTTGACCAATTTTTCACTCATTTTTGAATTTATGCTTTTGTAAATTTTCTCTCTCCTCTTCTCTCTTCTCTCTCGCCACACCTTCCTCCGCCTCCACTCAATCTCCGCCCATCTCTGCCTATCCTTGCCGCTGTCTGCAACTAGAAATACCGCACCACCTACACGCAGTCTCAACCACTGTCGGAAACTTTAGATCTCTCTCTCTCTCACTCTCTCTCTCTCTCTTTAGAAAATTCTAGATTTCGCTGGAAACCGTCTCCGCCACCCCCCATACAAACCACCACGCTGTTTGCAATCTTCTCACCGGAATCCATGGCATCTTCATGTTCGAGATGAAACAGATCTGAAATCGTGATTAATTATTTATTTTTTTTAATTTTTGTTCATTTATGATTTTTTCGCACTTATTCTTTATGATTTATATGTTTTTCATATAGTTCCTGGTCATTGTTTGTGTATTTGGATTGATTTCTTGGTGATTTAGGTGTATTTTTTATGATTTCTGTTTCATTCGTATTTTTGCAGGAGGTTGTTGTTTGTTGTCAAACCGGCTGGTACAAAATGAGTGTATTCGTACTAGTAGTAACTCATACCGCGTACCACTGCAACACGGCTCTGTATACGGTATGAATATGTATATTTGTACCCACTAATAGGTACAAATATACATATTCGTAGCGCGTACAGTGCAACACGACGATGTACATGGCTACGATTATGTATATTCGTACCCATTTGTAGGTACGAATATATATTCGTACCGCATACCAGTACAACACGGTACTGTACGCGGGTACGACTATGTATATTCGTGCCACTTTTTTATATATCCGATAATGTTTATGTAATTGTTGATTCCAATGGAGGTAATGGTCTTTTTTGTAGTTTATTCTGTTTTTTCATGATCTAGTGGATGAATAATTGAATTAATGGTACATTTAAATCTGATTTTTCATCTGAAAGTTTTGTTCATGTAATATTCAGTTGGTACGAATTATAGAATTTGTATCTTCGTATCAATTTTAGTTGTGTTCATTTGGGGATAATCCGTATCAGTATTCTGGTATGAATATACGTATTCGTACCGCATACCAGTGCAACACGGCATTGTACGTGGGTATGAATATGTATATTCGTACCGACATACCATGCAAGCGCATGCACAAATTTGGTACTTCGCTACGAAAATGGTGAGTTGGTACTAGTGTACCATGCGAGCGTATCGCGCTTACCTGGTAATCTGATACGAATATGGTGAGTTCGTACCAGCGCTCACCTGGTAATCTGGTACGAATAGTATTTTCGTACCAGCGTATCACACCCTAACGTGGTGCTATGGTGCGGATTGACATGTTGGTAGCACGTTGTCGTGGTACGTTAGTATGAATTGGTGTGTCCATCTCTCTATTTTTTATTTTATTTTCAGTGTCGCGACCCTTTTAAGGTGTGGTATGCCGGTACGAAGACACCATATTCGTATGAGAGTATCAAATTAGGTCGTGGTATGCTGGTATGAAAATACAATATTCGTACCAGAGTACCACGTTAGGGCGTGGTACGCTAGTACGAAAATATAATATTCGTACTGAAGTATCGAATCTTTGAATTTATGACCAAGTTAGGGTGTGGTACGCGAGTACGAAAATACCATACCGAAGTTTCACTTTAGGCGTGGTAAGCTGGTGCGAAAATACCATATTCGTACCAAAGTACCACACAAACTTGGGACAAAAATGGTTAGATCGTATAGTGTACCATACAGACGCATCGTGTTATCTGGTAACCAGTACGAATATAGTAAGTTTCTCCTAGCGTACCATGACATCGTGGCGCCTAATGTTGGTACGTTAGTACGAATATTGTGTGTTCATACCTGTCGTACCAGATATGTTGGTACGAAATGGTTTATATTAGTAACATATCCTAACTGTTTTTTGCCTTTTTTTTTTTCAAGGTACAATGGACCTACAAGAAGTATGAAAGAACTCAAGAAATCGGTTATGATGTCCTACAAGAATTCAAGAAATCAATGTTTTGGCTGAGAATCTATTCTTTTAGCACAGATGAAAGAACACTTACTGTAGAGATTGAGTTGGATAAGAGATTAATGAATGTACAATTCTTAGTCATAATAATTTGCTACAGTTTCTGATATGTAAACAATTTGTTACAATATTAGTATTATTAGTATGTATGCTCTAATTTATCGATTTGCCCATATTGTCTATATTTTACAATTTGTCTAATTTAGATATGCAATGTGTCAAATTATTACCAATAGTTTGTACAACTGGTACATGATCAATATATCATATTCGTGCCAAGTTCGAGTGTAAATATTCAAAATCAATTCAAAGTAAATAGCTCACAAAATCATACGTTATCTTCATTCTTATGTACTATTTTCTCTAACCCTCGTATATGTCATTATTCCATTCTCCTCCATTGACAACAACTAGAGAAGATGGTCTCGACTGCATTAAATTAGTACGAGACAGTCGGGTTTGATAATATTGGTAATCCAGGTACGAAATGACATAATTCGTACCTACAAGCGGTACGAATATACATATTCGTACTCGTGTATAGCGACGTGTTGCACTGGTACACGGATACGAATATACATATTCGTACCAGTCAGATGCATAACCCAGCCAGTACACAAAACAACATTGGTACGAAAGTTAGCAATTTGTAGCAACAATATATTACACCAACAAAAAATTCAAACGAAAAACTGAATCAAACATATATATATATATATATATAAATATGCTCTTATTCTTCTTCAATCATATGCATGCTCTTATCCTTCTTCAGTCGTACTTCAAGCTTACTCAATAAATTATCGAATGTTATGCCACTAGGCGGTATATGAATATACTCTTCTTCTACCCTCGCATATGTTGTTATTCCATTCTCTTCCATGGATAACAACTAGAAAAGATGGCTTCGGCTGCATTAAATAAATACGTGACAATCAGGTTTGATAATATTGGTAATCGATTTACGAAATGACCTAATTCGTACCCTACAAGTGGTACAAATATATATTTGTACCCGCATATAACACCGTATTACACGGGTACGTGGTACAAAGATTGCTAATCTAGGTACGAAATGACCTAACTCGTACCTATAAGCGGTACGGATATGCATATTCGTACCCACGTATAGCTCCATATTGCACGAGTACGCGGTACGAATATACATATCCGTATCGGAGTATGGTGCAATTGGTGCATTGGTACGCGGTACGAAAATATGTGTTCGTACCAACTGTAATTCGTACTAACTGTATATTACACCAGCCAAAATTTTCAGACGAATAACTAGATCTAAATGTATCATCAATTCAATTATTCATCCAATAGATCATGAAAAAGGATACTCCCTCTGTCCCGCTATTTCTGGCCTATTGTTTTGATTTTTGTGAGACAAAAAGCAAAACAATGGGCCAGAAATAGCGGGACGGAGGGAGTAATAAACTACAAAAACAAGGCCATTACCTCCGTCGGAATCAATTATTACAACATCGCCGGAAATATTAGCAAACTTCGCCGGAAAAAGATTACACCAACATCGTCGGACAAAACTACATCAACGGTAGCGGAATCTGTCGCACACTGTAGATCGAAAGAAAAAAAATTGACTGAGATAGAAAGAGTTCGCGATGGGAAGAAGAACGAAGAAGAAAGAAGAAAAAACTAGAAAAAACGTAAGCTAAGAGAGAGAAGAGATAAGAAAGAGAAAAAAGTGGGAAGAGAGAGAAAAATTTAATCTGCTGATGTTTGGTAGAGGAGAGACTAGTAAAAGGTGATTTTGGTGGAAAGTAAGGGCAAAAGGGTCCAAAATATTTCAAAAGTGTCATATTTTGTGTTTTTTTTTTCAAATTTTTGACAACTTTTGTGTTTTAAAAAGTGATAATGTCATATCACTACATTTCCTCTTATTTATATATGTATTAAAACAAAATAGTGAGTTAGTAACCGCATTTTCAATTTCAATTCAATTTGGATGACAATTTTGTAAATAAATTTAAATTCAAGGATTAATACAAATTTATTTTACAGTTTCATAATAATAATAATAATAATAATATAAAAATAAAAAACTAGTAACAAGTTAGCAACATGATGTTTCAATAAAAAAACATGTAGCAGCACATTTTTTAATTATTTTTTTAGTTTATTTTTTTATATGAAAGTAGCAACACGTTACGAGTATAACTAGAATAATAATCTATATCTATATTTTATATTTATATCTACATTAAAACAAAATAGTAAAACTGATTTGCAATCAATTTTGACACTTTGCAATCAATTTTGACTATCCGTATGATTCAATTTGATTAAGTTGAAATAGCCACGTTCACATATTTAACAGAAAATAATCTAAATTTAAATTTTAAACTTCCACTAATTTTACAGTAATAGATTTTAATATTTGAATTAGTAAATGAAAAGTATAAAACTGACCCACTACAAACTTCTATTCGTTTTTCCTATATATTTGAATTATTTTGTAGGTATTTCCTTTAAACCTATCTAAACGATTAACTCATTTTCATCTTTAAATGAAATATTTTAATTATTAAAAGTTATAGTGTAATACTTCTTCCGTCTCAATAGCAAGATCTCCCTTATTTTGGGCAAGGTTATTAAGAAACAAGAGTAAAAGGATAAAAAAATGGTAGGTCTCGTGCCTTTTCAAGAGTTAATTGTTTCCATTCTTTGAATGAGACCTTGCTATTGAAACAGACGAAAAAGGAAAGAAGGACCTTGCTATTAGGACAAAGGAAGTATCTCCTATCCGTGCATCACACGGATGGTAATACTAATTGTAGTTACACTAGAGAATTTAAAATCTGCATTTATGGCATTTTTTGTAATGAATGATTCTAAATTAGAAATAAGTATTTATGTATGTTAGTGTTGGTAGGAGTTTAAATTTTAAAATTAGTTTTGGTGGCAAGAGGTCTCTTGTGCGACTATATGTATGTATGTATGCAACCGGGTCGGGTAGGGTTGACCCAGGTCAAATCGGATCAAACACGTTGACTTTTTTTTTAATTCAATTTTTTTTTTAAATCATAAAAAAGTAGCAATTGATAAATGAAAACTAACATTTTTAAAAATATCATTAATCTTAACCAAAACTAATATTTTTCAAAGTAACATTTGTCGGGATAAAAAGTATTCCCTCCGTCCCACTGAACTTATCTTCTTTTCTTTTTTGGGATGTCCCACTGAACTTGTCTTGTTTCCATATAAGAAAATAATTAACTCTTCAAAAGTGATGAGATCTACTCACTTTCTAACTTTTTACCCTTCTCCTTAATACCCATATCGAACAGTAACAAGACATGTTCAATGGGACGGAGAGAGTAATAATTAACAAGAAAAAAAAAGTAATATTTTTTCAAAGTAACAATTATTGTAAACAAAAGTAATATTTTTCAAAGTAACATTTGTCGAAATAAACATTAATAATTAACAACATTAATAATAAACATTAATATGTAGTAAGTCACGTTTTTAATCAAAATTGATATTGACGTGAGTAAATAAATCCTAAACGGATTCTATTTATAATAACATTATGGATTTCAGACCATCACGTTAGTCCACGTGCCTATTTGGAATTTTCTCCATTTGATATTCATATATTTACAATCTTGCTTTGAACTCTCTCCAATTTAGATATGGGGTTAGGAATTTTGGATCCATCTGGGAGATTGAGAATGCGATCTTTCTCAATATCTTGCAGTAGCGATTCGAACTTATTGAAATATAAAACGGGTACCACCAATCGGGAAACATTGTCTTCAATTGTTTTTCTATATGAATCTAAAAAAACAACATCATGGTGGTTCAACAATCTTTGTATGCTCCGTCAGCTTCCACCGCTGTGGCGGTGTACCTTCTCACCATCTCACAACAACGAGTCGACAACAAGTCATTAAAATACAAATAGTTACAGCCATTTGAAATCTTATCCATCACTAATTTATTATTGGATCCGCCTTAAAATATGTTTATAATTAAAATTGTCGTAATACCATCACTTCACAATAACATAGATTATTTTTAATTCACTTACAAATCACGACGTAATGTGATTCATGTTGAATTTCGACCCGCTGCAAACTAGTTACAATATATATTAAAATCAGAGAAAAAAATATTTATCTTTGCTATTAGGACAAAAGATGAAACATAGAAAACCAATCAATCCGGGCAAGACTAGAGAGTTAGTTACTTAGTTATCATTGCTAAGAAACAGAAAAAATATTTAAAAAAAAAATTCCATCAAAGGCTGGAAAAGGGCAGAACAAGTCCAAGGGGCAAAATAGCTCTAGCCTATCACCTAAATTACAAAACAGAATGCAGATCAAGAACTGGAAGCATCACACAGATTTTAGTTGAAGTTTGGCTCACGACATAACGAGGGTACCGTACGTCTAAACGATCTTCGTGTAGAGATATCAAACCCAACCACCTGCATAAACAGAGCTACAAACAAATTTTCAGCTATAAGGTTCGACACCAACCAAATGTTTGAAGACATCTTCATTTAGAGCTTCAAGTATTTGGAGGACTGAGTGAAATACCATTCTAAGGAAACAGAGGTATCGAAAGGAGTCCTGCATTCTCTGGAATTCCCATCATCAAGTTCAGATTTTGTAGAGCCTGACCTGATGCTCCTTTGACGAGGTTGTCGATCTGCATGGCATCAGAAAGTCAGCCAAAATGTAGGTTTCATTTGATCCAAAAGGAGCTCAGAGACTTGAGACTTACAACAGAGATAATTATTGCTCTTCCTGGAATTCGGTCTGGAAATACGTTCATCAAGCAATAATTGGATCCTCTAACATGTCGAGTATGAGGAACTTGGCCCTTTTCCAACAACACCACAAATTCTTCTCTCTGTAAACATAGAGGTGTATTAGTTGTACGTAATAGATCAGTACCATTAGTGCTTGTTACACATTCAGAAAGAACTTCCTTGCCGTCTTTCATATTTTCGCATCTTAAAGGCTTCTCATTGTGATGAGGCAAATGTAGGTAAAATATTGTAATACCCCACCATTTTGCTCATTATAAACTTGAAACTGGTAAATCTATGGTATCGGAGGTTTATTATGCAACAAAATCAATCACTGTACCTCATAAAATTGCCCTAAATGTTGACGTAGATCTTCAACAGATGTTCCAGAGGTCATTTCCACATAAATAGTTGATTGCATACCACGACTCTGGAGAGAGATTAGTAGTGATTATGAAAATACATAATTTTAGTATACTGACAAATTCAATTATAAAGATACTAGAGCAGTCGTACCATTGGCATCAAGTGTGGGGTGAAGCTGACAGTAACTTTTGATTTCACAGCTTCTGATAATCCTTGTTCAATCTCTGGCACTGGAGTGTAAATCACGAAATGCGAACAAATTAGCTCTTCATAGAATGATGATTGAAACATGCTTTAGTTCAAGATACAAAATTTGGTAAGAACCCTCAACAGTTGTTTCTATATATGCCAGCGCAAGAGAAGGCAGGTCGACTTCCAAAACATAAAACGTCCCAAAGAATGTATAACATTCAATTGTCAATTCCCATTTCAATAGACGTTCCATGAGATTTACAATAGGGCATACTAAATTATTTACTGACCATGACGGTGCCTGGTAACACCATACGAATGTATTCCTTCTGCTATTTCTGTGTACAAATTGGCCTCCTTAGCTCCACGACCTGTATTGGAAGAAGTTCAAATTATACTCACACTACAAGTCTGCAATCAATTAACTTCTGTGGAGAAAAATGTATATGAAGGCTTAACCTGCTCCACTAACACCAGATTTTGAGTCAATGATAATGTTTGCAACTTGAATGAGATTAGCCTGTGAACACATAAGGGAAAGAGGAAAATCAGTGTCTCGGTTGTGTAACTTATGCTAAAAGGGATTCGTCTTTCTAACATAAAAGGAACAAAATCGAGACATCTAGATTAATCCTACAAGTGCTTTGATCTAACTACTTATCTCAGATAGGTTAAGGCATTATATTTCATGATAATAGCAACACTATAATAACTCAGGCCATAGGATTTCAGACTTTGGTGATGCGAGATGGTTGGGTTATTGCACCAGAAAACATATTAGATTTACATCCCTTGTTAGAATGGAAACTCACTATGTAAATGACCAATTACAGACTTAAGTATATAAAGACAACCTTTATCAATGGGATAAGCGGAAGTTGAATAGTAGTTGGATAGCAGCCAGGATTTGCAACTAGACGTGCACTTTGGATCTCAGGTCTAGATATCTCAGTCAAGCCATATACAGCTTCTTTCTGCATTTACCAGCACAGATAACTTTGAGGGCAAAGACACAAAGAATTATGAAGTACTGTATGTCCTTTTCTTTTCTCTCTTTTAATTTTCTTAAATGTTTGAAAGGAGGTCATAGACAAGATACAACCTCTTCTCAAGTTCAATGATGCAAACATGCTTTAAAAAAGAACCCGGTCAACTTCGAATATTTCGTCACCAATCAAGACATAGAATAGACTTTAACCTGTAGTTCGTGTGCCCTATGAGGTTGACCGTACCATTCCTCATATTCATTGATATCACGAAGCCGAAAGTCCTACATAACCATTAAAATGACTGTATAATGACAAAACTTATAAGCCAAGATTCCCAAAAGAATTTACATATGATGTGTAACATTACATAGCATTCTAGAATATCAGAAATAGGAGGAGAATGACACATAACAAGAATAAGGAAGTACCGCAGAAAGATCAACTATCTTCAAGCTACTTGGTAGACTTTTGATAATTTCCTGCAAAACAGGATATTATTACCTTTATAGGATGCATAACAATTACCATGAATCAACAGTCCAAATGTATGAAGTAGGTAATGAAAATGTAAACCAGAAATGAATTCAGAATGCTTCAATTTTTCAATCTATAAAAGTAGTAGGAAGTAAGGAGATTAAAAGGAACCTGAGTTGTGCCATGAGGCAAACAACAGAACACAGCATCCACAGTCGAAAAATCGGCATCCTTAACAGCAACCATATCAGGTAAATCCTATAAAATCACATTCATTTCAAGATCTCATATACAACTTCAGACTACTAGAAACTGATTTACGGAAGCTATGCTATCACAAAAGTTGAGATATTTGAACATGAAACGATATGAAAAGGTTGATACTCCAACCACAATGTTTTGGAGTAAACAACACAAACACGCAATACACACACTACAAAAGGAGGGCGCAATTTTCATTCAGAAACACAAGTCATTGAACATACTTGCTTGACCAAATGAGGAAACACTGATCCAATGGATTGGCCAGCTTTCCTATCTGCTGTCATCAGCGTTATTTGATAGTTTGGATGATTTGCCAGCAGCCTAATTATCTGCACTGAGAAGCATGCCAAATAAGTAAAAATTAAGACAATCAGCAAATCTACATGCAAAGTACACTAGCCACCTTCTCAATACATCAAACACGCACATCTTCACACACAAACACATCAAACGTTCCATTTCAAACTCATGACCTACGGCCAGAGGTACTGCCAATCAAACATGGCCGAAGCAATCATGTACTACAATTGCAAAGACAGAATCTTTACACTGAACAACTAACAACACACTATACCAAATCACAATGCAAATTTAGAAGAAGAAAAAAATGTTGAAATGTAAATGCTACCTCAGAACCAGTGTAGCCACTCGCCCCAAGCACACCAATTCGGAACTTTTCCAATTTATGGGCTTTATTTTCTTCAACCTGAAAGTTCTGTGGCACTGATGTAGCAACAGAAGCTCTAACACTAAGCTTCTTAACCATTGAATTCTTGACTTCATCCTACAAACATTAACTTATCAAATTCCGTTTTCATTATTAATCCCAGGAAGAAGGACAAAAAACCCATAATCCAAAATGCAGCTACAAATATGAACCGATTTCCTGAACATTAAAATCAATAAATAGCAGAAAAGATTGACACACTCCAGTTTCAATAGTATATACCTGGTATTTAATAAAGCAGCCCCGAACGCTACAGATTGAATGTAGAGAAGAAAGAGAACCCATCTTATCACAATCCTCTTTTCTGAAAAATAAATACTACTACTATAAGAAATTGAAATATGTGGGGGAAAATGAAAGGTTTCAACTTGAAGAACTGCGGGAAGTGAAGCTGAAGATTGCCATTAATTTGTGCTCTTCAGGGGTTCGGCCATGTAGTAGTGCTCTACTCGAACAAAGAGTCACATTATGCAAACACTTTTAATAGTTGAAATTGGGTGAACCTGAGGGAAACTCACCGAAGTGAAAGTGTTATTCATCGTGGTGCCTATGCTATGCTTTTCTTTTCTGACAGTACATTACAAAATGAATATGAAAATAAGAGTTAACTGCAGGAAAATACTTCAACTTGGTAAATTCTGTTTTTGACAAAATCACATGTTCATCCAGAGATTTATAATCAATGTTTAATCGTAATTCATTAGACAACTCGTAGAGATTTATAAGCAATGAGAGGCATTCCACAATCCACATAATATAATTCAGTAACATATTTAACAAATTGATGAAAATTTGAATTAATTTACTACTTCTTGAAGCTGGAAATTTGGGTTTCCAGCAAAGAATGGCCAAATTTCAGATGAGTCCCCCACCCCCAAACAATAGAAAATTAAACTATGCAATTTAGCTCAAATTTTATACATTTTTCGGTTCAATATCAAACAAACTATTGGGCTATGCGTAATCCAAAAATCAACCATAACTAACACTTCCAATCCTACTTTGGGTGGGGGTTGAGAGAGAGAGAGGGGGAGAGGGAGAGGACACTGCAGCAAAACGTAATACCGGATGACGGGATGAGATGACGAGAATAACCGGGCTGTTTGAGCAGCGGCAGCGACGGGCAGCAGGGCTACGACCTGCGTCGTGACGGTGGTCGACGGCGGCGGCCGCCGACAGAGGCTGCGAAAAGAGGTTTATCGGCGACGGAATGGGTTGGGGATAGGGTTTTGATTTGGGTCTTGGGCGTTAATGTGGAGGGCTGCACTCCTGTACGGCTGCCCAGCAAACGGCGGGATTTATACTCAGTCCTTATGGTATAATATATAACAGTCGAACTCTGACAACTTATGTCTGTTTGGCCTATTGGTTAAAGTGTCCACTTCTCTAAGCAATAGACCCCCCCGGGTTCGATTACCTCTGGGAGCATCAATTAATTTTTTGTTTTCTTTTTATTTAAATTATATTTATTTTGTTTATTTTTACTGTCTCCTTTCTTCAATTTTGTTTTCTTTTTTTCTTTTTTTTTCAAAATTCTTTAACTTTGGTTCTTTACACTTTGTTTTTAGATTTTTAAGAGTGACGCTCCTTATGAATAAAAACAACACTTGTAATGAATAAAAGTGACAATATTCATGGATAAAAGTGATAGTTAATTTTGAATAAATAAGTGATGGTTGTTATGAATCGAAGTAATAGTTGTAATTTGTAAAAATGTAAGTTTACAAGTAAAGAAACAAAAAAAAAAAAAAAAACCAACAACTCATACAAATCTAATTAGCCAACATCCTGGCTAATTTGGGATCCTTACTACAACTAATTGCAATTTGAATTTTACAATGTTGCACCATTGTAATTGGATCAGTAAGTTTATCTTGAAAACGTCTTATGTTTCTTTCTCTCCAAAGATTATAGACAGCTACAGACACAAGAGCTCGATATAACTTTTGTTTACCCCTTTTGGACATGCACTGAGAATTGAGAAAACTCTTTTCAGCATTCCAGCCTTGCCCATGCCTCTGGATTCCAAACATAAGCTGAGTATTCACATCCAAAAAACAGATGCTCGTGAGTTTCATTTCCTTTCTTACAAAGGCAGCACATCGGATCACAAGAGATACCAATTTTCAGTAAGTTGTCATAAATAGCCAATCTTCCAAGTACATCAAGCCACGTGATAAACACACATTAGGCGGAGCAATGTTGCTATTAAGGAGCTTCTACCAAGGCACTCGGATCACCTCTCCTCTCATTTGGTGGTACATCTTCCTAAAATAAAATCTTTGTATTTGGAGAATATTCCTGCTATCTTGGATATCTCTTAAATACTCTCTTGCACCAAGCACTTTTCTTACTACCCATGATGCATTAGTTGGGATCTGCATTGTAGTAAGATTATGAGTTTTGATGTAGTACTCATGCACCCATCTCACCCATAGTTTATCCTTTTTCTGCCCAATATTCCAAAGAAGTTTGCACACAAGTGATGTTCCATCCCCCAGCTTTTTGTGGTAGGCTTAGAAAATCCCAAGCTACAAGAGCTTTTTTGGTGATCCCTGCAGTGCCAGTCTATAAAAAGGATCTGCAAGCACTTTGAATGAGTTTAAGTACCTTTTTAAGGATAAAGAATACCTGACATGTTGGGAAAATTAACAGAGTTTTGATTGGATACCAAAACCCAGCTGACCCCAACCGAATAGATAATCGCACAAGCCTAAGCGTTTTAGCTCACCTGTTTGAGCTTATAGAGTTTCTTAGTTTACAGGTAGAATCGCTAAAGACAGCAGAAGACACAGCAGAAGACATAGCAGAAGACACAGCTAAGCAGACAGCTTAAGAACTCCGCAGAGCAAGACCAAGCAGAGTCAAAGATCCTGCAGTATCAAGACCCAGCTCAGTGACGGAAACCCAGCTCAGTGTCAAAGACCCAGCTCAGTGTAAAAGACCCAGCTTAGTGTCGATGACACAGCTCAGGTCTAAAACACAGCTCAGGTCAGTGACACAACTCAGGTTGAAGACACAGCTCAGGTTGATGATACAAAGACGAGTCTAAGACACGGCTCGAGTCTAGACACAAAGAGAGTCCAAGCCGGCGAAGATACGGCGAAACGCTTAGCAGCTCGAAGACGAAGACCTTCTCAAAGACAAGATCCCGATGTCAGAAGATCTTATCTGACGCAGTCGGATCAGAGAAGAACTAGCCTCTGCAGATGCAGACCTACTTCGTAGGTTAAAGCCTAGAAGTCAACAAGAGTAGGTAAGATTCAAACGGCTCTCTTCCAACGGCTAGTTTGAATTTCCACCTATATATATCTCTCCTCCATCATTATAGATAGAAGGCTGGCGAGACGACTGAAGAAATAGCAGAAAACAGAAAAATGAACAACGATCTTCAAAGCCAAATCTTTCAAGAATACCCAGCCAGTCAGTTGTGTTCTTAGTTGTTCACATATTCAGTCTTAGGCAGAATAGATCAGAATATAAATATCTTAAGCCTAGTTTGAACGAGTTCATCTTACTCCTTGTTCTTCATTGTAAGAACTCGTTCACAGTTGGAAAACCCATACCCAAACCCAAACCCAGAAAGGTTAGGTAAAGGTACGATTGCTCGAAGCGTGTAATTCGAGTGGTTAGGTTCTTCAGTACCCGTAAACTGAAGGTGTAGGCTTGACAGTGCCCGCAAACTGTTGGAACACAGCTCGGGTTAGAGTTGTAAAGTTGCTTGGTACTTGGAAACCAAGTGGTAGTGAATTACCAGTGAACCTGGTCGTGGACGTAGGAGGTGTTACTCCGAACCACGTTAAAAATGCTTTGTTATTTATCGCTTTGTTTTATGCATGTTACTAATCCTCATGAGCATACATTTCAAGCTGCATAAACTGATTAACTGAAAAGTGAAACAGAGCTTTGCAATATAATTTGAAACAACAGACGGACTTTCTAAATCCACCACATTCCGCACACACACACACAGCCAGCTGTGTCGATCAAGCTGCCATCCAGCTGGATCGAACACAGCCAGCTCTCTGAAAAGAGTTTTAACTTGGAAAAGTTTTTAAACCTTGGTGTATTTACCCCCCCCCTCTCTACACCAAGGTATCCGTCTTGGGACCAACAATTGGTATCAGAGCAGTGGTTCAAAAGATCACTGTATCTGTCAAGTCAGCATTTCATTGCTGATAGTGGTCACCTGAACAGATCCTTCAAAGCTTCAATTTTTTTAAATCATTATATTGCATACTGTCGTGGAATCTTCCTTGTGCAGGAAACATCCGACATTCTCTATCAATGATTATCAGAACTAGAAGTTCCAACTCAACAGCTTTCTGAGTGAGCATCACGACATGATGTGGGATGTTATCTTTAACGGACCCATCATCATAAACTCAGAAAGTCAAGCAGAAGAATGAATGGTCAGGAGCTTGAAGATGGCCTAAGCTGTATCAGATCAAAGAATGGCTCCAGCCAATGCAAACACAGCTGGAACCTAGCCATCGATGTACCAAAGAGGTCGTACATAATCAAGCCAGCTCTCCAAGCTCACTCCGATCAGAAAAGAAAGCTGATCGGCAACTCAAAGACCAAGAGAAGCAGCGGATCTCAGCTGGGACACAAAGCTCAAAGGCGGCAGATAAATCCAGCTGACTGGAATCAATTAAATACAGCAATGTCATCCAGCACAGACATCAAGGTCAACTTAAAAGACCGCTGGGAATGATCTCAGCTGGTTAGAAAGCTAGAAATCAACCGAGCTTCAACTCAAGATTCTAACAGACGGAATATCAAGCTGACAGACTCCAGCTATGAAATGAACCTCATCGAAGAAAATTGAGTCAACACGGTCCAAAGAAGAAGTGGACTCATTCAAGGACCAACCAGAAAGATCACTCACAAAAGTCAAATATGAGTGATAACAGGTCAAGAGACAGACGCAATTGAAGAAGTCATCAAGCGTGCTGTGAAAGGAAATGAGCCAGTGATGAAAATCCGATCAACTCAAGGAAGAAACAGCTATAAAGCTCATGACTCACCTCAAAGCTCTTCGAAGAATATGCCAAGAGTACTGATCTTAGCCAGGTGTTGTGAACAGGTTTCCTGGAAGCAGCTGAGAAAAGGCAGTCTACTACCATCAATTTCAGGGGGAACTCCACCAAGCTGGAAGACAACACAGCTGTGACGTCAGCCGAAGGCAAACTCAAACCAGCAGAGTATTCAAGTGGAGAATCAAACAGAGCTGAATCAAGCTTAATTCGCAGAACTCAGAAGAGGAATCAAGAAGAAAGGAATTCAGTGGAGTAGACTCACCAACAATTGGTATCAGCTCAATCCGGATGAAGAAAGTTCATCCAGTTGAGGGGAAACAAACCCAGCTGGATCCCAAAGCAGAAGACTTACTCAGCTGAAGGGAGAAACTCAGTCAAGCAAAGGAAAAGACTACTGCGACATCAGCTGACTTTTTGGACCAAGCTGACAGGAATGTCTCATGCATTTATTTCTCTAAGGAATATACTATTTAAGTCCAATTATTTTGAATTCCTATTTTAAGCGGACATATGTTCCTTAGTTAAAATTGCTTGATAAGTTTCCTTTCCCATCGCATTAATTATAAAGACTGCTGTGTACTGAAGCACGGTAGGATCGAGGCAGAATGTCAAGCGTTTGAACTGCCTCACGCGCGGTTGTAATACACTCGCCGTAAACACGTCAGAACGTGATGAGTGAATCTCTCCCAGCCGTTGATCAAAATATCAACTGTCTCAATCTCAACCATTGATCCATTATGGCAGTTGATATACATGGAAAAGATACGCAGAATTCTTCCATCTTTATCTCTGCGAATTTCAAATCTTCAAGTCATCTATCTATCCTCTGCAAATTCCTCGCTCGATCAAAATCAACAGATTGTAGAGATGGCACCCAAGAAATCAACCGCAGGGATGAACCAGTTCGAAGTTCTTATGACAAAGTTGTCATTTGAAAGTTGTCTTTCCACCGCCAACCTTCCAGTTTCAGAACTTAAAGAGATGGTAGATCTCGTAATAGACTCCGGTCTCTTACTGTGGGCAACCTCCATGCCCAAGCATATGCTGAAGAGAGAAGCCGATCTATTCTATCTCAACATCATTGACGAAGAAGGCTTTTACTCATCTTCATTCGACGTGACTGTCGAAGGCGATGACGGAAAATTTGACTCAGCAACCGTCAACATCAAACTCAACAAGATGCTACGAAATGTGTTCAACCTACCCAGAGAAGGAGGATTCATCCCAGACGATTACAGCCGTGAAGAAGTGGATGAATTCCTTAGCCAAGAGATGCTTATCACCCCAGAGCCGTACAGAGCGAGCATGTCAAAGCTCCTTCTCAAGACAAAGTACAGACTGTTGCTGGATATCACACAAAAGTGCATTTTAGGGATAGCTGGATCTCAATGAGAGATAAGTATTCCAAAGCTCAAGCCGATGATTGCCATGATCAAAGGCGCAAACGTCAACTGGTTTGATTTCTTACTCAACCGATTAGTCAAGGAGTCAGAGAAGATCAAGTTTGACTCCACCAGGACGACGTACTCAACCTCAGAGCCCCTGTGTCTATGCTCCAAGATTTCATTCTTAATAGAACAAGCTGTGAAAGGATACACAGTAAAGTGGGCTGAATCAGATCCGTTTCTAGAAACGAAGATTCTCTTCCAGAGAATAAGTCAAATCAATGATCTCCTAAGGAAACAGCCTGTTTTGAGCAAAGGCAAGAAGCAGCTGGAAGAAACAGAGACAAATGTTCCAGCTAAGAAGAATCAGAGAAAGAGGAAGACAGCTGACCCCAAACCAGCTGGAAGTCCAGCTGAGAAGAAAAAGAAAACGGCTGTCATCCCACCATCTGAGGCGAGACCTTCCTCTGAAGAAACTCCAAGTCAAGCAATTATGATTCTCTCCCCACAGCCAGTATCAACCTTCAATCAATTTGGATCAAATATCTTGGCTGATATGGGATTGAATGATGATTCGTCATCTAGTTCAGAGGACGAGCTGGACTATTCAAAGAGTCAGACAACTCTTCCCAGCTCACCCCAGCCCTCACCGCCTCATATCTCTCCACCCAAACAGCCTTCTCCTCCACCCAGCTCCCCAGCAAGAGACTCATCTCCTGTAAACGTACAGGGAAATATTCAACTGGCTGAAGCTCCTTCACAGCCAGCTGACGACCAAGCTGAACCCTTTTCCATCATTCAAAGATCTCTCCCAAAACAGCCTACTACCATAGCACATATCTCCACAGAGTCAGAGGAAAGTGACTCTACTGCCTCTACATCACTCAACTCTTCTGGCTTAGCCTTCATGAAAGCTATGTACGAGGAGCTACGCATCGCAGGGATCAAGAGTGTTCTAACTCAGTATCCCATCTTGGCGTACCTACCAATTGCCCTCGTCAAAGTTGGAGATCTCAAATTCTATCTGGCCACCAAGATGGCAACCTGGTACCAGAATGAGCAGCTGATCGAGACCTTCTCGTATGAGAAACTAAAGACGGATGAAGCATGCCTCCAGCACACATTTGGCTTTGGAAGTCTGGAAGATGCCTACTTACATCAAAATGATCTCGTCAGAGGAATTATAGAAGTGTCTCAGCAATACCCCAAACCGCACCCAGCAGACGTCTGGGAATCAGCCAACAAGCTTCTAACAGCAGCGGGATGGGAGACATCTTCTGGAGATGTCATATCCAAAGAAGTCGCAACTGAGATTATCAAGGACGATGAACCAGTTAACACAGCTGAGGTAATAGTCTTGGAAGAACCAGCTGTTGAAACAGCCGAACCAGAGACAGCAGCCCCACCAAGTCCAAAGGCTGATGACACTCGCTCACTGGTCGAGTTCGAGGTAAACAAACCCAGTCATGTTGATTCTGCAACTCAAACGGACTCAGCTGTCGAGCTTTCAACCGCCATGAAAGAAGCAATATCTAAAGAGGTTGAAGAAATTCTTTTTCAGGACAGACTGAAGTCTCAAGTGGATGTCATTATGCAATTCACAGCTCTAGACTGTCAAGTTAGAGAGCAACAACGGACAATTGATGAAGTCCACAAATTTGCTCAAGATTTACAAGAAAGCACAAGTCTAGATCTCAAACAATCTCTTGTCTCTCAAAGTATTGATCATTCACACCTTCTAGAGAAGAGAGTTCCTGAGATTGTAACAAGACATCAAGCTCCACTGGTCGACGACATAGCAAATATTTCAAGCCAGCTGGAAGCTCTCAAAAAGTCCACTCTCTCAAATAGCTCTGACATCCGCCAACTCTTCAACTTATACAAAGATCTGGATGCTCAGTTCAGAGCTGGAAACAACAGCACTGCTCAGCTGAACATTGCCATAGCTGACAACTCAGCCAAAATCGCTGATGTTGAAGCCGCTCTCACCAAGCTCAACGCAACAGTCTTTAACCTCTCCGCCTCCCTTGTTGATAATGCCAAAAAGGGGGAAGATAAGGATAAAGCTGGAAAAACAATGGAGAGGGAAGTTGCAGCAAAGGGGGAACCTGTGCAACCAATTCAATCTGAAATCGATGACTTCGTCAAAGAGCTGGATGAGGAAGAGCCAGAGCCAACTGCAGCAGCCAAAGAGACATGGAGAGAGAAGATGGTTGCTCTTGCCAAATCCTGTGGACATAAGCCAGAAGAATACAAGGACTATCACTGGCTGTGTAATTTCCACAACGAGCAAAGAAGAGAAATGCAAGAGCTGGACAAAATCATCAAGAAGAAAACCGAATCACTCCTGCCTGCTGAGAAAAAGCAGAGGAAGAAAAGGCTAAGCTATAGGCAAGCTGGGAAGAAACAAGCAGCTTCAAGCACTCCAAGATCCGACAAGAGAAACCCAGATGAAATCAATGAAAACTGGGAACAATGCAAAACAGAATTCATCAAAGAATTCTACTACCTGAATCAATACAAAGGTATGGATCATGAAACTGCATTCAAATAATACTTGCTCGAACTTCATGAAGAAGATCCAATGATGGCAAGATCATTAGCCCTAGCTGCCAAGAGAAAAGACATTCAGCTCAAAGCTCCAAAAGTCAAGCAATTGAAGCTTCCCACTATAGCTGGAACGAATCATCCTGACAAAGCCCAGATTATCAAAGAAGTTTATCACTGGGCTGGCGAAAGAGGAATCTCCAAGTCTAAAAATCAAGATGAATGGAGAAACTTGGAAGAATTCATATTCAACAGATATGGTCTCAAGACTGACCATCAAATGGACGAACAGAGGATGATACGGACGAAGGACCCGTTGGATAAAAGATCCAAGAACCCCACGTATAAGAGTTGGGCAGCGGTCACCCTAGATCGAGAATCCAGTTTGATCACCCCACGAGCGTAGAAACCTCGACCCGATGGCTATATAATCAGCCAAGAACCTCGGTATGGTTGAACGCCACAAGACCTTGCTCAATAGTCTTGATAAGTTCTAAAACAAGTGAAATACTCAACAAAGAGAATTTAACTCACAAAAGCATATGCAATTTTCGTTTATAATCATAGGTGTTCCAAATACATATGATTAGAAGTCTATTTATAGGCTCCAAAGGACTTTTGAGAGCCTCACACACTTACCACTACTTAAGACTCTTAAATTGACTCATAATAACACAATTGTAACTCCTAAGCACTAAGCATGACTCTTGGACTCCAAAATCCACTTATTAAATACAATAAAGTAACTTAAAATGACTCTTTATTTTAGACCCTTGTTCATGAACGAAAATCACTACTTAATTCTTCAATTTGGGCCTCCAAAAATCTGATGTGTGATGAGTCATACATCAAGTAGAATCAAGCCCATCAACTTGAATAATATTCACCATTTGGCCCAATGTAGAAGGGTCTTGGACTTGGACTTTTATTTCAGCAATTAAAAGCATCATGGACTCCTTCATTCTCTTAGCTCTAGCCCTTGTAATTGGCCCACTTTGAATGATCAAAGGATCCACCTTGTGGTCTTTGGACAGCTTGGATGCAGCTCCATCATTCCCTTCTTCTTCAAAAGGATTCGTCCTCGAATCTGAATCACCAAAATAAGGAGATAAGTCAGCAACATTGAAAGTAGCACTTACATTATACTCACCCGGAAGGTCTAGTTGGTAAGCATTATCATTCACTCTTGCAATGACTTGAAATGGTCCATCTCCCCTAGGCTGCAACTTGGACTTCCTTTTTGCTTGAAACCTCTCCTTTCTCAAATGTAGCCAAACCCAATCTCCCGGCTCAAAAATGACTTTTTTTCGACCTTTGTTTGCTTGCTTGACATATTGCTCCGTCTTTTTCTCAATGTTTTGCTTCACCTTTTCATGCAACTTTTTCACCATTTCGGCCTTAGCCTTTCCATCAAGACTTGTACGTTCCTCAATTGGAATTGGAATAAGATCAAGCGGACTCAATGGATTAAAGCCATAAACAACTTCAAATGGAGAAAAGTTAGTTGCAGAATGAACACTTCGATTATAAGCAAATTCTGCAAATGGTAAACAATCCTCCCAACTTTTCAAGTTCTTTTGAATCAAAGTTCGAAGCAATTGAGATAAAGTCCTATTAACTACTTCAGTTTGCCCATCGGTTTGTGGATGACAAGTATTAGAAAACAGAAGTTTAGTTCCCAATTTATTCCATAGCACACGCCAAAAATGACTCAAAAACTTCACATCTCGATCACTAACAATGCTTCTTGGAATTCCATGCAAACGCACAATTTCTTTAAAGAACAAATCAGTAATATGAGTAGCATCATCACTCTTATGACATGGTATAAAATGTGCCATTTTCGAAAACCTATCAACAACCACAAAAACAGAATCTTTACCCCTTCTTGTTCTAGGTAAACCCAAAACAAAATCCATGGAAATGTCTTCCCAAGGTGCATTAGGAATTGGTAAAGGTGTATACAAACCATGTGGATGAGATTTAGATTTAGCTTGCATGCAAGTTATACACCTCCCACAAATTCTTTCAACATCAACTCGCATTTTAGGCCAATAAAAATGTTCATGCAAAACATCCAAAGTCTTATGAACTCCAAAATGCCCCATTAATCCACCCCCATGAGCTTCACGTACAAGCAACTCTCGCATGGAACACTTAGGAATGCACAACTTTGACTCTCTAAACAAGTAATCCTCATGCTTGTAAAACTTATCAAATGCAGCATGCTCACAAGCTAAGTAAATCAAAGCAAAATCAGAATCATTAGCATACATCTCCTTAATTGACTCAAAACCAAGAAGTTTAGAACTCAAAGTAGAGATTAAAGTATACCTCCGAGATAATGCATCAGCCACAATGTTTTCTTTTCCCTTTTTATATTTGATCACATAAGGAAATGATTCAATGAACTCTACCCACTTGATATGCCTCTTGCTAAGCTTACCTTGACCCTTAAGGTATTTGAGAGATTCATGATCCGTGTGAATGACAAACTCTCTAGGCCACAAGTAATGCTGCCACGTCTCCAAAGCCCTCACCAAAGCATACAACTCCTTGTCGTAGGTTGGATAATTTAATTGAGCTCCTTTCAACTTTTCACTAAAATAAGCAATTGGCTTTCCATCCGTGATCTTGTTAATTGCTCGACAATCCGTGCACATCCTCCATGATCCATCTTTCTTGGATACAACAATCACAGGTACAGCATATGGACTCATGCTCTCACGAATTTTCCCTTTCTCCATCAACTCTTCCACTTGCCTTTGGATCTCCTTAGTCTCTTCGGGATTAGCTCGATATGCTGGTCGGTTTGGAAGTACAGCTCCGGGAACAAAGTCAATTTGATGCTCAATACCTCTTAAAGGAGGTAATCCACTTGGTTCTTCCTCCGGGAATACATCTTCAAACTCCTGCAAAAGAGACACAAAAGTACTAGGCAAAGATGGGGTTAATTCGTTAGTGTTAAAGAAAGACTCTTTGTACACCAAGATCAACACATTTTTTTCTTCGACTATTGCTCTCTTCATTTCCTTTGTCCTCACATAGAAGTTTTGTTTCTCCTTTCCCTCTCTTGTTTTCTCTCCACTCTTTTTTTCTCTCAATTGTGTATCAGTTCCACTTTTATTTCCCTCAATCTCTCTAGCTCTCCTTGCTTGAGACATCTTGACTTGATCTTCTTGAACTTGTTGTGGAGTCAACGAAACAAGCATGACAGATTTGTTATTGTGCTTGAAGGTATAACGATTTTGAAAACCATCATGAATCACCCTTCGATCAAATTGCCATGGCCTGCCCAAGAGAATGTGACTAGCATGCATTGGTACCACATCACAAAGTACATCATCTTTATAGTTACCAATGGAGAATGAAATTAGAACTTGTTTAGTCACACGAATTTCACCACATTCGTTCAGCCATTGAAGCTTGTATGGTTGAGGATGCTTTTGGGTAGCTAAACTCAATTTCTCCACCATTTCTGAACTTGCAACGTTAGTACAACTCCCACCATCAATAATCAACATACAAACTTTACCTTGGACCAAACATCTTGTGTGGAAGATGTTCTCTCTTTGTTGATCATCAGTCTTGCTTTGCAAATTTAGAATTCTTCGAACCACCAAAAGCTCTCCATGTTCAGGTGCAATCTCCTCCGGTTGTTCATCTCCACCATTATCTTCACGTTCACTTTCAGATTCAATCTCTCCATTAGGTCTCACAACCATCACCCTTTTGTTTGGACATTGAAATGCAATGTGTCCAATACCTTGACAACGAAAACATTTGATATCTCTATTTCTAGTAGAAGTAGAAGTAGAGGTACCTTTACCCTTATCAACATCATTGGATTCTGACTTTGACATCTGATTTTGAGGTTTAGAAACAGCCCCGAAAGTTGATTTAGAAGATGTCCACTCCTTCGGCTTCGAAGATTGAGAACTCGTTGGGACACTCTTTTGAAAGGTTCCCTTCTTCTTCAATTGCCGCTCCACTTTCATGGCCATATGAACCATATCTTCAAGCTCCACATAGTGTTGAAGATCAACAATATTGGCAATCTCCCGATTCAGCCCACATAGAAATCGAGCCATTGTTGCTTCTCTATCTTCATCAACATTTGCCCTAATCATGGCAATCTCCATCTCTTTGTAGTACTCATCAACAGATTTAGTACCTTGATTCATACATTGTAATTTTTGATACAAATCACGAAAATAATGAGAAGGTACAAATCTCTTACGCATTATAGACTTCATTTCCTCCCAAGTAGAAATTGGTCTCTCTCCATAGCGCCTTCGATTAGTTGTCAATTGATCCCACCAAACTATAGCATAGTCCATGAATTCAATTGCAGCAAGTTTTACCTTTTTCTCCTCGGAATAGTTGTGACACTCAAAGATGAGTTCCACCTTTCGTTCCCATTCCAAATAAGCTTCAGGATCACTCATTCCATGGAAAGTTGGAATGTTCAATTTGATGCTTCCCAAATCACGATCAACATCATTTCGATGCCTTCGCCTCCTACCATGCCTTGGAATTTGATGTGTGGATTCTGCATCTTCATCCTCTTCACTCACTCTTTCATCATGATTCCTTCGTGGTGCTTGTAGCTCCAAATTTTCCAACCGATCTGTCACAGTTTCCAAAATATTTTCAAATCTAGCAAATTGTTGTTGCATAGCTTGCAACATAAATTCAGTTTGGTTTTGATTGTTAGTAGTGTCGTCCATGTCCTCACAATTCACTCGTGTATCACACAAAATGAACCTCACAAAACACTCGTGTATCACTCGTAGGCTTTTACCTCCCCTCAAATAATCTCACAACTCAATGCCTTTTACCACTCAATTCTCACTTGTAGGAATTCAAATGAAATAGAACAAATCAAGATAAGAACAAGAGTAGTAGCACTAATCAAACTTCAGTCCTTAGATGTGGATCTTTTGGTTGAAACTTGGAATTACAAATAGAAACAATATTTTTTTTTTACTTTTTTTAACTGATTTTCGTTTATTTTTTTGTATTCTTTTTTTTTTTTTTGCAGCAACTAAGAACAATGAAAATGGAATATAGAGAAGTTGGATAGAATTAAAAGATAAAGGTTCAGATCAATACCAGATTGCTCTGATACCAAATGATACGGACGAAGGACCCGTTGGATAAAAGATCCAAGAACCCCACGTATAAGAGTTGGGCAGCGGTCACCCTAGATCGAGAATCCAGTTTGATCACCCCACGAGCGTAGAAACCTCGACCCGATGGCTATATAATCAGCCAAGAACCTCGGTATGGTTGAACGCCACAAGACCTTGCTCAATAGTCTTGATAAGTTCTAAAACAAGTGAAATACTCAACAAAGAGAATTTAACTCACAAAAGCATATGCAATTTTCGTTTATAATCATAGGTGTTCCAAATACATATGATTAGAGTTCTATTTATAGGCTCCAAAGGACTTTGAGAGCCTCACACACTTACCACTACTTAAGACTCTTAAATTGACTCATAATAACACAATTGTAACTCCTAAGCACTAAGCATGACTCTTGGACTCCAAAAGCCACTTATTAAATACAATAAAGTAACTTAAAATGACTCTTTATTTTAGACCCTTGTTCATGAACGAAAATCACTACTTAATTCTTCAATTTGGGCCTCCAAAAATCTGATGTGTGATGAGTCATACATCAAGTAGGATCAAGCCCATCAACTTGAATAATATTCACCATTTGGCCCAATGTAGAAGGGTCTTGGACTTGGGCTTTTATTTCAGCAATTAAAAGCATCATGGACTCCTTCATTCTCTTAGCTCTAGCCCTTGTAATTGGCCCATTTTGAATGATCAAATGATCCACCTTGTGGTCTTTGGACAGCTTGGATGCAGCTCCATCAGAGGAAACAGAGCTGAAGACCCAGTCATCTGGAAATTTTTGTCTTTTGAATTTTTGTAAAATTGTAAAATTGTAATATTTTCTTTTATTAATGAAAAATTCGTTTTTGCTCTCAAGCTCACCCTGATGACAATAACTCTTTGTCCAGACACTGAACTCTGAATTTGATATGCCTGTTGTGTATGTTTAAACTTTTGAAAACCCGTTTTCTTGTTAAGGGGGAAGTAAATTGTTTTTCTCAGTTAGGTTTTGGCATCATCAAAAAGGGGGAAATTGTTGGGAAAATTAATAGAGTTTTGATTGGATACCAAAACCCAGCTGACCCCAACCGAGTAGATGATCGCACAAGCCTAAGCGTTTTAGCTCACCTGTTTGAGCTTATAGAGTTTCTTAGTTTATAGGTAGAATCGCTAAAGACAGCAGAAGACACAGCAGAAGACATAGCAGAAGACATAGCTAAGCAGACAGCTTAAGAACTCAGCAGAGCAAGACCAAGCAAAGTCAAAGATCCTGCAGTATCAAGACCCAGCTCAGTGACGGAAACCCAGCTCAGTGTTAAAGACCCAGCTCAGTGTAAAAGACCCAGCTTAGTGTCGATGACACAGCTCAGGTCTAAAACACAGCTCAGGTCAGTGACACAGCTCAGGTTGAAGACACAGCTCAGGTTGATGATACAGCACAGGTCTAAGACACAGCTCAGAGTCTAGACACAGCAGAGTCCAAGCCGCTGAAGATACAGCAGAAATGCTTAGCAGCTCGAAGACGAAGACCTTCTCAAAGACAAGATCCCGATGTCAGAAGATCTTATCTGACGCAGTCGGATCAGAGAAGAACTAGCCTCTGCAGATGCAGACCTACTTCGTAGGTTAAAGGCCAGAAGTCAACAAGAGTAGGTAAGATTCAAACGGCTCTCTTCCAACGGCTAGTTTGAATTTTCACCTATATATATCTCTCCTCCATCATTAGAGATAGGAAGCTGGCGAGACGACTGAAGAAATAGAAGAAAACAGAAAAATGAACAACGATCTTCAAAGCCAAATCTTTCAAGAATACCCAGCCAGTCAGCTGTGTTCTTAGTTGTTCACATATTCAGTCTTAGGCAGAATAGATCAGAATATAAATATCTTAAGCCTAGTTTGAACGAGTTTATCTTACTCCTTGTTCTTCATTGTAAGAACTCGTTCACAGTTGGAAAACCCATACCCAAACCCAAACCTAGAAAGGTTAGGTAAATGTACGCTTGCTCGAAGCGTGTAATTCGAGTGGTTAGGTTCTTCAGTACCCGTA
This sequence comes from Agastache rugosa, assembly GCA_031470985.1. Lineage (NCBI taxonomy): Eukaryota > Viridiplantae > Streptophyta > Magnoliopsida > Lamiales > Lamiaceae > Agastache > Agastache rugosa. The sequence continues at coordinate 9,037,636 of CM062602.1, forward strand.
AACTGAAGGTGTAGGCTTGACAGTGCCCGCAAACTATTGGAACACAGTTCGGGTTAGAGTTGTGAAGTTGCTTGGTACTTGGAAATCAAGTGGTAGTGAATTACCAGTGAACCTGGTCGTGGACGTAGGAGGTGTTACTCCGAACCACGTTAAAAATGCTTTGTTATTTATCGTTTTGTTTTATGCATGTTACTAATCCTCATGAGCATACATTTCAAGCTGCATAAACTGATTAACTGAAAAGTGAAACAGAGCTTTGCAATATAATTTGAAGCAACAGACGGACTTTCCAAATCCACCACATTCCGCACACACACACACAGCCAGCTGTGTCGATCAAGCTGCCATCCAAATTCGGATCGAACACAACAAATTTCTCTGAAAAGAGTTTTAACTTGGAAAAGTTTTTAAACCTTAGTGTATTCACCCCCCCCTCTACACCAAGGTATCCGTCTTGGGACCAACATGACACTAGTATGCTTGTATACTGAACATAACGGATTTAATGAGCTGCAATCTCCCTACATAAGATAGGAGCTTAGAAGTCCAGCAATCAATTCTAGCAAGTGTTTTTTTTTATGAGTGGTTGGCACTACAAGACTGACAGCTTCTTGTTGGAACGACTTGTGAAAGCCGATCCCATTTGCCCATGGATCTATTTCGGATATCTAACTCGACATACAAGAATCATACTCAACATGTTCCTAGTAATTTAAATACAGCCATACAAGGTTTTCGAGATACCGTTCTCTTGGATTTAGAGCTCGTGGAACGATTTCACTAGTTGATCTTCTAGAATGTGTCCCGTCTCGATTTCGGATGCCACGTGGATGGCAATCTTTCAAGATCCACAAGATGCTCCAAAACCTACACTACTTTCTCTCTCAAACCCTTTGTGGTTGCTAGCAAAAATGGAAGCATTAGTTAGGGTTTCTTAAGAGAGTCAAGGCCCATTATGATTTAGTGGTGGTTTGGGCTTGAAGTTGTGAGATATTTGGGCCATTCTAGGGATCTACTAGAAAGCTAAAGTTGGGCCTCCTATATACTTGTATTATATTATTCAAGCCCAGAATAATTACAAGCATATAATCACTAATTCATTCCACTAAAGAATAAATGATCCACTACCGCTCTAGCCCACTGATGAATCAGGGCTTCTAATTTTAACTTCGATAATCCCCATGTTTAAGATGTCGAACATTCATTAATTAATTCATTAATTAATTAAAGCTTCTGACAGCTTAATTTAATTAATATTTGTAATTCTTTAAGTAATACCACTCAACATTATTATCGTACCGGATATCTAAATCCACTCAGGGTTTAGTACGATAAATTTAATGAGCTCCTTAAGGGAATGTCATAAACATGGGGTCTCCAGGACATGGTTCTCTAATACAGTTACTTAAATATCGAACGAATGCTACTGTCACCCAAAATACGGGGCATATTGAGCTAACTCATAACTTTCACCCATGGTAAGTCAAAGTGACAGAAAGACACTTGAACACACATAATAACTTATTAGGATTTAGATATATCTAGTCACCGAGACCTTGGTACTTCTCGAACGATCAGAATAGAAGAACACGTGTCACTATGATCTTTTCAATACTACGTATTAGCATAAATAAGTAGTCAATACAAACTACTTTCTGTTTTATACTACAGTATAAACCAATAACTTGTCCAAAGTTATTTCGGCTATGAATACTGATTAATATCTTATGAGAAACTAATTAAATGATCTTCTGTGATCTACAACACACCATTTAATCTATAACACGAGATAATGTAAAGCGAAAAGGAGTAGGCACAGGCTCGAAGTTGTGCAACGATACGATTCTTGAAGCAAGTTCGTATTAGACACATTCTTCTCGAGAATTTTCACTACAATAGATGGATATTCCCAGAGCCATTGAGCATTTGCTACACATCTATCTATCTATTAAGGAATAAATTCTAGCATCTCCTATTTGGTTATTACACCAAGTATACTTTCCTCCAACCATTCTCAAGGTAGTTAGATAAAATCTTTTATTTCTTGAAGGCAAGTGCTAAAGTCTTTTATTTCTGCCTCTGTGACAGCTTCTAGCAATAAACTGCCACAGGCCCAAAGTAATACACCTTTACTATTTCCTATATAGGTTTCATATATGATTATATGAACCGTATCTAGGTATATAAATATATTATTTCGAATCCTTAGCCAATTAAATTTATATGGCTGCGTAGGAAATAATTTTGAAAGTGGAAACTGTATTTGGGCTAAGGCTAAGCTTCAGCCCACAAACTTGAGAGGTAAAAGAATTCGTAGATAATATGCAAGATATCTCGGCTTCATCTTGAGAATTTAATTATGTTAAATTTATTTTGACAATCCTAAACATAATATACTTTATTTATAATTTCTTGTGTTTATTTTAATTTTATATTTGTAAGTTATGGGTTGTTTCTACCCAATTAAGGTTGATAAATCCATAGTTATGGTAGTAAATTTTTTAAGCTTCAATTTTAAATGTTAACTACAACTATTATATTATAATAATTTCAATTTTTATAATTATTATTACTAAAATAACGAATTTAATAGTGGGACAAGAAAATATTGGAACACGGCATCTCATTCCAGTTAGTACTTAGTTTCATCGATAACTAGGAGGCGACACATAACAAATTTAGTTATTCAAAACCAAATATATCGCATTTAGGTGAAAAATTAAGTACTCCTCTCTTCGATTAGTTTTCAACACTGATCAGATACTTTTCATTGCTTTGACAATCAAATGTGACACCACGACAATTTCGAAACAAAATATATCATTGTAAAATGCTGGGATTGATTTGTAAATGAATAAGCTTTGATGTTATTATTTCATAATTTAGATATGTATATCATTCCCTCTCTCTTTTCCTTTCCTAATAATGCACGTTTGCTAGCACGGGAAATCAAATGCAATAATGCATATGTTCGACTTTTTATTTTTTTCTTCACAATAAATATATGCACGATTTCCCCACAAGCATGACATCTGTAGTTGGTGAAATATATAAAATATAGTTTGTGGGTTAATAGATGTCATATGTACTTATTAGAATTTAAAATGCATGATTTACCTTGAAACGTAATTAATTACGGTCTTAAAAATATATTACATATAATTAACAAGTGATTCTTGATGGTAGGATCTTCTTAGAAGGAAAGATATCTATGTAGTGGCCAGATTTTAAATGTTCAATTGCAAATGTGCAGTGTACAACCAAAAAAATAAAAAATATGTGTGGAAGAAAGATATAAATCTACATTCTTTGTCATTAATTCTTGTTTTGGAACATTTGTCGCAATATGTTTCCACTTAGTGATGTCATAGTTGTATATTTATAAAATTCATGTAAATATACTTTATGGCGTGAATTTCGGTATCATGTTATGTTCAAGAGTTAGTTTTTCATCGCTAGATTTTAACTCATATTCCATAAACTGAATAACGGACTAAAGTTAATGCTATAATAGTAATATGAGGCCATAGTTCAGCCCATAAAGTTTAATTACCCAAAGTTTATGATTTGTAAAAGAAATATTATTGTGATAAGGATAACCCACAACCACCATTCGAAATGTGCATTAGACAAATTTATATGTTGTTGTGCAATAGTTTGCAAACCACACACAAAAGGTAAATCACATTTGAAAAATTAAGTGCAACATGCTCGATCAATAAAGCATTGGTGGAATTCGAACTTGAAACATTTAACCACAAGAATACTCATCCCAACACTAGGTCATACATAAGGGACAATTATTATTATAATTATTATTATTATATTTAATTTAACTTTTTTTATTTTTTTATTTTTGGGAATCTTTTCTTCATTACCTGAAATTGCTTCTCTTCCGAATATCATTTATGGGCTAAATGAAGCTTCCTTCATCTTGAATATTATGTCTTTCAGTTTAAAATATTGTTTTAGTTTTACGTTTCTAATATTCTTTATACGTACTTTTTTTCTTTTAATATGTATAATGGGCGATAATCTGTCTAAGTCGCCACCTAAATTACATAACTTTCTAATAATTATCGCAGAAGTTAATTAATATTACTTCTTAAAGACTGAGCTTAACACAGCTTAAGCAAACCGTAATATTAATTACTTAATATATATGGCAATTAGAATTAGTTGAACTTCGTACGGGGTGAAACTTCAACCAACTCATGATCTCTTTTGGTACTAAGTTCTTCTTTCTTTTTTCTTTTTTCTTTTTTTTTTTTTTTGGGTTGGGTACACAATTTTTTCAAATTCATAGAGTAAAATTTTAAAATATCCTTAATCATCTTTCTGCGCAGAGAACCTATGAAGACCTCATGATGTGGACAACAATCTCGCACACCTACGGCATCACTCAGAACAAGATTTGAAAGGACGATTTTACCCCTGACAGCTAGCATGGTCAAATTTATTATTCTACCCTGTAAAATGCCTATAAATAGAGGCACCTGAATCGAATCAAATCGAATACCATTCTAATCAAATCGAATTTGTAATTACTATTCACGAATCCGAATCGAATTTGAATCGTGGTTGAATATTAAATTTGATTTGAATTCGAATACTTTAATAGTTTCACGAATTCGAATCAATAGAGGAAGGAGATGAAGAACAACTCGTCGGAAAATTTGTGAAGGATTGTAATGAAGAACGATAGTAAGAACGATGGAAGAGAGAGACAATGTAAATTAGTGAGAGATAGAGAAGAAAAGAAAGAGATTGTGACTTAAATCTGTATCACTCAAGATATTAGAGTCAACGCAATACATATCCATTAATTAAAATGTTGACTTTATTTTGGAATGGCTTGGAAATGGGTCAAATTAACCTCAACACATTTAACATATTTTTAAAGATTTAAGTATATAATCCATGATCAACTTAAGAAAAATACAAATATATATTAAAATTATATTAGTATTTAAATATCTAATCGAATCTGTACGAATATCGAATCGAATATCGTAATTACTAATAAGTATTTGAAAATTAATCGAATCAAAAAATATTTGAATTCAAATTCGAATCATAAAATTTCGAATACGAATATCAAAATTCGAATACGAATTGCGAATCGAATCAAAATATTTTATTTTATTTACACCCTTATGCACCACATCACATTTAAGGGCATCGCATTTTCTTGTAAACACTCACGAGCTCATAAATTACTCCAAGTCATCATTCTATTGAAAGTACCTTATAATCCCACAAAATCTCTTATATTTTTTTATATATTAATGTCAGTCTTAGCTGCTAAGATTATTCATTGTCTTTATTGCTTTAATCTTCGAGAACTCTTATAAGTTTCTCACTAATTACCTTTCGCGGCTATAATCGAGCGTTCCAACAAGTTTCTTTCCACTCTTTATAAATTCATGTGTTGGATCGATTTTTTCGAACTCAACACCAATGAGTCATAATATTATCACATTAATACCTCATGGCAATATTATCTTTCCTTGGATCGATTATATTTTTTTTTCTTGGACACTGCGCATTTGCAATTGAACATTTAAATTCAACATATGGAGTGAAAAAGGAGGAATAAGAAAGGGTTAATTTTTTTTTTATAGAAAATGAGGGATAACAAAGGAGGGATTTAGAGGGAGAGAATTTTATATCTCTCCTTTTCTTGTGATAAATTTACATAGATAAGGGAATGCACTCTTGGCTGCTAATTCTTGTGATTTAATTTCTTGAGACAATTATCACCTAGAGATAAGACAATTCAGTTGATTATGAGATAAAAATTATTGTGCACTTTAAGTAAAGGAAACAAGAAAATTATTAATCTTGTAACGTCTTGCTTAGAACTATTATCATGAATAAATAATATGCCCTACCTGCAAATATATAATTGTGATTTTGTTATGGAATTCAAATGGAACTATATATATATCTAACGTATTCATTATTATATACATAATTGAATTGTGGGGTGAACTTCAAGACTTTTTGAGGAAATTAATTTTTTTTATGCTATATACAGTAGCAAGCAAACATGGTTTCGAACTCATTCTTGTGAAAGCATATTGAAAATGTTCTATGGTGGGTGTATTTAATTATATTAGGCACACAATAGGAAATATAATATTTATAATTTATCTTATACTATATTTTTTAATGAATATAAACATATGTCCAAGTTCCAACATAAATAAATATTTCACATTAAGAGCATTCACATTGATGGGTTCTTTACTTCTTAGCCTACATCTCAAGCTAAACTCACTCCTTATTTTTGGACATCTTTGGGTGTGGGGGGACAAGAACCAGTTCCTTATTTAAGGAGCGAGTTTTAAATTTAGCAATTATTTTTATCCGATCATATATCTCACGCACAGGAGAACGGTCACGATGGGTGCATGCAATGCACGCATTAAAAAACACGTTTAGTGGCGGGACAAAAGGTCCTTGCAACTACTTTTGCTATTTTTTACACACTGTCTTCTAATAAATCAAAATTTGGGTCAAGTTTGGATGCTTGTTGTAGATAGCGAAATTTTAAGTAAATTTTATTGATTTTATATATTTATTTGATAAATGAAACTTTATGAAATTCATATTAAATAAATTATTTAATCAATGAAGATATCTTATATGATCAATTTATTTGTCAACGAGTTAAATCTTAATATTGATATATATCAATTTTCAAGAGGCAATGAGAACGTGCTACCTCAGCCCTTAAAGACCATGATGGAGCCCAGGGCCCACTCAAACCTCTTTTTCTAGAGATCTTCATACCACTTCAAAATCATACCAAAAATCATCTTCTAGAGCTTAAGAGTTGAAGAGAAATTATCTAAGATTTCTCTCTCAATATTCAAGGCGTTTTAGTGGGATTCAAGACGTTCTTCGGGGAAGCAACACGTTTTTCGTCAGAATTGTCTCAAAGCAGCGTTTGATCCGGAAACAAGGCGAAAGTCCTCCATGTCAACATTATAAAGCTCAATGTTTACTTCGAAAACACGGCAAAAGTCCTCTGCATCAACGTTATAAAGCTCAAAGCTCAATGTTTATTTCGGAAACAAGGTGAAAGTCCTCTGCGTCAAGTCTAACGAGATCAAGGAGGCATAATTCTCCAACAAATCTCAAAGGTTGCTTGAAGATTGTTCGAAGATCAACTTGAAAAGAAGAATCAGAAGATCAAATAGTAATTATACACGCATATATACATTTTGATTCGAAATTCTTATATTTATGCACAAACTTGTGTTTATTGAATTAAATACAATATTTTGTGTTTACACTTGTTTTTTGATGAAGGATTATTTCACGAGGGACAATTTATAATAGCCACTTAAGATAGTAAAAACAAAATAATAGCCACTAATTTAAAAACATATAAATTCTAGCCACTGTTACGAAAATACCCTCAATAATTTTATCCAAAAAAATCTTAGAGAGAGGACGAAGCATCGTCATTTCAGCACTTCGAGCCGACGCTGGCACCGTACACACCGTCGTCATTGTATTGTGGTCGTGCACACCTGATGGTCCCAGGACGGATACCTTGGTGTAGAGAGGGGTGAATACACCAAGGTTTAAAAACTTTTCCAATTAAAACTCTTTTGAGTGAGCTGGCTGTGTTCGATCCAAATTTGAAGGCGAGCTTGATCGACACGGTGTTGTGTGCGGAATGTGGTGGGATTTTGGAAAGTCCGTCTGTTGCTTCAAATATATTGCAAAGCTTAGTTTCTCTTTTCAGTTAATCAGTTTATGCACCTTGAAATAATGCTTATGAGTGGTTAGCTGGATGCATAAATAAACATGAAAGAACAAAGCAACTTAACGTGGTTCGGAGAAACTACTCTTACGTCCACGACCAGAAACCTCTGGTAATCCACTAAGGATACCACTGACTTTTCGCGCAGTCAGCAAGCGTTGCAGCTTAGTTCCTCAAGCTGGATACAAGTTTACGCGTACTGTATCGAAACGTAACCAGACTGTTTACGGGCACAGCTGAAGCCTAACTCCGTAGTTTACGGGTACTACAGAACCAACACTCGAATTACGCGCTTCGAGCAGGCGTACCTTTACCTAACCTTTTCTGGGTTTGGGTTTGGGGGTTTTCCAACTATGAACGAGTTCTTACAATGAAGAACTTTGAGTATGATAAACTCGTTCACACTAGGCTTAAGATGGAAAGGATTATATGCCTAGATACTAGTGGGAGAGAGCTTCAGCAGCCTGAGAATAAATAATAACTCATAAGTATGAAGGCTGCTGGATCTTTGAAGCTTTTCTGAGAGATCTCTTGATCTTTGGTTAGACTTCCTTCAATGAAGTATGTTGATCTCTCTTGAATATATTCTCTCGTCACTCCCTCTTATTCTGATGATGAAGAAGACTTCTATTTATAGGGAGAGATTAGAACTAGCCGTTGGAAAGAGCCGTTCTGAATCTCTACCTAACTTCTGACAGGATTGACTTGTCTTCTTCCTTGATTTCCTCGTAAAGCAATCCTAGGTTTGACTTCTAGGTGCTGAGGTGTCGAGTTCCTGATGGTCCAGCATCGGTATCCGACTTTATCTCAAGTTGACTTCGACTCTGCTGTGCTGGTGACTCTGAGCTGTCTTGAACTCTGCTGGATCATTGACGCTGAGCTGAGTCTTGAACTCTGCTGGGTCTTAACGTAGAGCTGAGTTGTCACACGAGCTGGGTCTTTCCTACAGCTGTGTCTGGAAGAACTGGATCGTCTTGAATCTGGATAACGTTACTTAACACTCGACTTGGCTTACCCTGCTGTGTACTCAGCTGGGTCTTCTGCTGTCTTCAGCGACCACCTGTGAAACTAGAAACTCTATAAGCTCAAACAGGTGAGCTGGAAAACCACTTGGGCTTGTGCAAATATCTACTCGGTTGGGGTCAGCTGGGTTTTGGTATCACTTCAAAACTCTATTAATTTTCCCAACAATTTCCCCCTTTTTGATGATGCCAAAACCCCAAGTTGAAAAAACAAAAAAATGCTTCCCCCTTAACAGGAAACGGGGATTCAACGAATTAAACATTCACAGCAGGTAAACATATTCAGAGCTTGGACAAAGAGAGATTGTCTTCAGGTTGATTTTGATAAAATGAACTTTTCATTAATAGGAAGAATTTTTACAATTATCTAAATACAAAAGTTCAAAAAGAAAATTCCCAGTTGGCTGGGTCTTCAGCTTTGCTGCTTCCTTTGTTCATCAATCTGATGGTCAGTCTTTAGACCATATCTATTGAAGATGAACTCTTCCAGCTCCTTCCATTCAGCTTGATTATTCGATTTTGAAATTCCTCTTTCACCAGCCCAGTGATTAATTTCTTTGATGATTTGGGCCTTGTCAGGAAGGTTCGTTCCAGCTAGAAATGGAGGCTTTAACTGTTTGACTTTTGGAGCCTTCAGCTGGATGTTGTTACTCTTGGCATAGAGGACAATTGATCTTGCCATCATTGGATCTGTCTCATGAAGTTCGAGGAAATAATCCTGGAAAGCAGTTTCTGGATCCATGCCTTTGAACTGATTCAAGTAGTAGAATTCTTTGATGAATTCTGATTTGCATCTTTCCCAGTTTTCATTGATATCATCTGGGTTCTTCTTGTGAGCTGATGCTGCTTGGATTTGTTTCTTGTTAGCTTGCCTGTAGCTCTGCCTTTTCTTCTTCTGCTTTTTCTCAGCAGGCTTGAGCGATTCAGCTTTCTTCTTAATAATCTTATCCAGCTCTTGCATTTCTTTTCTTTGCTCGTTGTGGAAGTTACACAGCCAATGATAGTCTTTGTATTCTTCAGGCTTGTGTCCACAGGCTTTGGCAAGAGCAACCATCTTCTCTCTCCATGTCTCTTTGACTGCTTTGGCTGGCTGTTTTGGCTCTGTCTCTTCTTCATCCAGCTCTTTGGCAAAATCGTCGATTTCCCTCTGAATTTGCTGCACAGGTTCCCCCTTGGCTGCAGCTTCCCTCTCACTTGTTTTTCCAGCTTTATTCTGATCTTCCCCCTTTTTGGCATTATCAACAAGGGAGGCAGAGAGGTTGGCAACAGTTGCGCTGAGCTTGGAAAGAATACCTTCAACATCAGCGATCTTGACTGAGTTGTCAGCTGTGACGAGATTCAGCTGGGCATTGCTGCTGCTTCCAGCTCTGAACTGAGCATCCAGATCTTTATATAAGTTGAATAGTTGGCGGATGTCAGAGCTGTTGGAGAGAGTGGTCTTTTTGAGAGCTTCCAGCTGGCTTGAAATATTTGCAATGTTGTCAACCAGTGGAGCTTGAAGGTTTGAGATGATCTCAGGGACTCTCTTCTCTAGATGAATTGACTGATCAATTTGTTGAGAAACAAGAGATTGCCTGAGATCTTGACTGGTGCTTTCCTGCAGATTCAGAGCGAATCTGTGAACGTCGTCAATGGACTGTCCATTGCTATGGACTTGCGACTCTATAGCTGTGATGCGCAGAAGGGTATCAACATTTGATTCGAGTCTATCCTGAAAAAGGATTTCCTCGACTTGTTTGGCAATCTCGTCCTTCATTGCATCAGAAAGCTCAACAGGATCCGTCTGGGTCCCGGATTCGGCTTGGCTGGGTTTTACTGCCTCGATCTCGACCAGTGAGCGAGTGTCATCGGCAATTGGACTCCGTGGGACAGCTTCCTCTGGTTCAGTTGATGCAACAGCTGGCTCTTCAATGATCATTACCTCAGCTGTTTCATCAGGTACAGCTTCCTTGGTACTCTCAGCTGAGACTTCTTTATAATTGTCATCTCCAGAATGTGTCTCCCATCCCGCTGCTATAAGAAGCTTGTTGGCAGATTCCCAGACTTCAGCTGGGTGCGTCTTGGGGTATTTTTGAGACACTTCTATAATTCCTCTGATGAGATCATTCTGGTGTAAGTATGCATCCTCCAGGCTTCCAAAGCCAAAAGTGTGCTGGAGGCGTGCTTCATCCGTCTTCAATTTCTCATACGAGAAAGTCTCTATCAGCTGCTCATTCTGGTACCAAGTTGCCATCTTGGTAGCCAGATAGAACTTGAGATCTCCAATTTTGACGAGGGCAATGGGCAGGTGCGCCAGAATCGGATGCTGAGTTAGAACACTCTTGATCCCTGCAATGCGCAAGTCCTCGTACATGGCTTCCATAAAGGCTGAGCCATTAGAGTTGAGAGAAGGAGAGGTAGTAGAATCACTCTCTTCTGATTCTGAGGTGTTTTGAGGAATAGGTTCAAATGGGTTCACAGTAGGCTGTGAAGAAGTATCAGCCAACTGCGTGGGAATTTGAGCTTTGGGTGATGGCTGTTTTGGGGGTGAGCTGGGATTCGTGGAAGAGGGGTCAGCATGGGTGTCAGCTGGCTGTGAAGGAGCTTCAGCCAGTTAAATATCTTCCTGCTCTCTTGCAGGAGATGGCTCTTTGGTTGGAGAGCTGGGTGGAGGGGAAGGCTGTTTCGGCGGAGAGCTGTGAGGAGGTGAGGGCTGGGGAGAGCTTCTTGGATTATCCAGCTCGTCCTCTGAGCTGGATGACAATCCATCATTCAATCTCATCTCGGCCAGGATGTTTGATCCGTATTGATCGAAGGCCGACACTGGCTGTGGGGAGAGAATCACCATTGCTTGACTTGGAATGACAGCTGTTTTCTTTTTCTTCTCAGCTGGACCTCCAGCTGGTTTGGGGTCAGCTGCCTTCCTCTTTCTTTGTTTCTTCTCAGCTGGAACTTGCTTTTACTCACAGCAGGCTGCTTCTTCAGAAGATCATTGACTTGACTTATTCTTTGGAAAAGAATCTTCGTTTCTGGAAACGGTTCTGAATCAGCCCACTTTACTGTGTGCCCTTTCACAGCTTGCTCTATCAAGAAAGAAATTTTGGAGCAAAGATACAATGGCTCTGAAGCTGAAAACGTCGTCCTGGTGGAGTTGAACTTTATCTTCTCTGACTCCTTGACCAGTCGGTTGAGTAAGAAATCAAACCAGTTGACGTTTGCGCCTTTGATCATGGCAATCATCGGCTTGAGCTTTGGAATGCTGATCTCTCCTTGAGATCCAGCTATCCCTAAGATGCATTTTTGCGTGATATCCAGCAGCAGCCTGTACTTTGGCTTGAGCAGGAGCTTTGACATGCTTGCTCTGTACGGCTCTGGGAAGATAAGCATCTCTCTGCTGAGGAATTCATCCACTTCTTCACGGCTGTAATCATCTGGGATGAATCCTCCTTCTCTGGGTAGGTTGAACACCTTTCGTAGCATTTTATTGAGTTTGATGGTGACGGTTGCTGTATCAAACTTTCCGTCTTCGCCTTTGACGCTCATGTCAAATGAAGATGAGTAGAAGCCGTCTTCGTCAATAATGTTGAGGTAGAAAAGTGCGGCATCTCTCTTTAGCAACAGCTTGGGCATGGAGGTTGCCCACAGCAAGAGACCGGAGTCTGCAACTAGATCCACCATCTCTTTTAACTCTGAAACATGGAGGTTGGAGGTGGACAGAATACTCTCAAATGATAGCTTTGTCATTAGAGCTTCAAACTGGTTCATCCCTGCGGTTGATTTCTTGGGCGCCATTTCTGCAACTTGGTGAATTTGATTGAGCGAAGAACTTGCAGAGAATAGATGAAGATTTTGAATCTTTGAAATTTGCAGAGATAAAGATGAAGGAAGAAAGAATTCGCGAATCTTTTCCATATATATCAACTGCCATATAGGGTCAACGGTTGAGATTGAATCAGTTGATATTCTGATCAATGGCTGGGAGAGATTCACTCATCACGTTTTGCTGACGTGCTTTCGGCGAGTGTATTACAACCGCGCGTGAGGCATTTCAAACGTTTGACATTCTGCCTCGATCCTGCCGTGCTACAGTACTATGCAGACTTTATAATTAATGCGATGGGAAAGGAAACTTATCAAACAATTTAACTAAGGAATGGCTGTCCGCTTAACATAAGAATTCAAAATAATTGGACTTTATATAGCATATTCCTCAGAGCAATTAATGCATGCGACGCAAACCGGTCAGCTTGGACACAGTATCCAGCTGATATCACAGCGGTCTTCTCCTTTGCTTGATTGATAGTTCTCCTCAGCTGAGTATTTGAAGATTTTGCTTGATTTTTAGTCAGCTGAGTTCCCTTTAGCTCTTCGACTAATGTCCAGCTGAGTTTGTTCCCCCTCAGCTGGATGGTTTTTCTTCACCCGGATTGAGCAGTCCAAATGATACACACATCATCTTAACTTGGATTTCAGCAGTTTGTGCTTTTGTGTGAATTTTCTCAACAATGGATTCCTTCAGATGTTGAGAAGTCTCTTGGATGCTTTCTAAGTTGTCAGCTGGATTAGAGAATTATCTTGATTTTACCACTGGATCAGGTTTCTCTTGGTGAAGACTCATTGAATCTTCTTGATGAGTGCATCCTGCTGGGTATTCTACTTGAATTTGCACTCTTTCCAGCTACGTAGAGTTCCCCCTTGATTTGATAGTAGGTGGCTTTTTCTTCAGCTGCATCCTACATCAGTTCATTTCTTTGATGAGGTCTCAGTTTGTATAGCAAGTAGACAGCTGTCCCAAATTCAGCTGATTCATATGCTGCTTCTCTAATCATCTCTTGAGACCAATGTACTCGAATTTGTATGGTAAAATTTGAATCTTCGGTTGTATCCCGGCTATCTTTATTTCACTGGTCCCCGATCATTAGTGGGTTTCTTTATTTTCTTCATCGGTTGATTCAATAAGATGTTCCAGACATATTAATCAGAGCAATCATCCTCATCTGAGTCGGAGAAAGAGATTTGATCATCATCCATTTCGCTCGATTCGATTCTTTTATCCTCTCGCCGGGAGGATGACTCAGCTGGGTTGCTCTTTGGGTAGAATTGCTTGTCGTGATGAACCTTCACGATATTCTTGTACTTTTCCTTGCTTTGTTCCAGCTGATTAATGCTTCGTACAAGCATGGCAACTTCTTCGTTCAAATCTTCTTTGCTCATAAATCTGAGCTCTTTGTTGGTCCTTCCAAGCTGAGCTGATTGAGCTTCTTTTCTCGGCTTGATCCTCAGCTCTGCTTCATTCATTCGGCTGGATGAATCTCTGCTTGTGATCCCCAGATCAAATTCGTAGGCCTTCAAGATGGAGAACAATTTTTCCATCTCCATGCTGCCAAGATCAGTTCTGCTTTGGTGAACCACTTTGTGTGTACACCATTCTGAGGAGAGAGCTGAAAGAACTTTCAAGTTCTTGTCTCGAACTGTATATTTTCCAGTTCGGATCGTCTCGATCTCGATGACGAGGTTGGAGAATCTGAGCTCCATTTGATCAATGGACTCATAGGGGAGTTGCTTGAAGTTGTCGAATTTCTGGCATGCAACTGAGAATTTGTTCTCTTGAATTTCCTCTGAGCCTTCACACAGCTTGGCTAGAGTGTCCCACATCCCCTTAGCTGTCTCGCAGTTGATGATCTTGCTGAGATAAGCATTCGTCACCGTTGAGGAGATGACGTTGCGAGTGTAGCTGTCCAAACCAGCTTGTCTTCTTTCTTCTGGAGAGTACTCCCTTTTGGGCTTCACAACTTGCCGGAGTACTGGTTCAGCTCCAGGTAAGGTTTCTGCTTGTCTTTCTGATTTCATGATGATGATGGGTCCGTCAGTGATAACATCCCACATCATGTCGTGATGCGCACTCAGAAACCTTTTGAGTCGGAACTTCCAGATCTGATAATCATCGACAGAGAATGTCGGAAGATTCCTGCACATGGAAGATTCCATGACAGTATGCAATATATAAAAAAAAATTGAAACTTTGAAGGATCTGTTCAGGTGACCACTATCAGCAAAGAGGCTGACTTGACACAGAAAAAGAGATCTTTTGAACCACTGCTCTGATACCAATTGATGGTCCCAGGACGGATACCTTGGTGTAGAGGGGGGGTGAATACACCAAGGTTTAAAAACTTTTCCAATTAAAACTCTTTTGAGTGAAATTTGTTGTGTTCGATCCGAAATTGGAAGGCAGCTTGATCGACACAGCTGGCTGTGTGCGGAATGTGGTGGGATTTTGGAAAGTCCGTCTGTTGCTTCAAATATATTGCAAAGCTTAGTTTCTCTTTTCAGTTAATCAGTTTATGCAGCTTGAAATAATGCTTATGAGTGGTTAGCTGGATGCATAAATAAACATGAAAGAACAAAGCAACTTAACGTGGTTCGGAGAAACTACTCCTACGTCCACGACCAGAAACCTCTGGTAATCCACTAAGGATACCACTGACTTTTCGCGCAGTCAGCAAGCGTTGCAGCTTAGTTCCTCAAGCTGGATACAAGTTTACGCGTACTGTATCGAAACGTAACCAGACTGTTTACGGGCACAGCTGAAGCCTAACCTGTAGTTTACGGGTACTACAGAACCAACACTCGAATTACGCACTTCGAGCAGGCGTACCTTTACCTAACCTTTTCTGGGTTTGGGTTTGGGGGTTTTCCAACTATGAACGAGTTCTTACAATGAAGAACTTTGAGTATGATGAACTCGTTCACACTAGGCTTAAGATGGAAAGGATTATATGCCTAGATACTAGTGGGAGAGAGCTTCAGCAGCCTGAGAAAAAATAATAACTCATAAGTATGAAGGCTGCTGGATCTTTGAAGCTTTTCTGAGAGATCTCTTGATCTTTGGTTAGACTTCCTTCAATGAAGTATGTTGATCTCTCTTGAATATATTCTCTCGTCACTCCCTCTTATTCTGATGATGAAGAAGACTTCTATTTATAGGGAGAGATTAGAACTAGCCGTTGGAAAGAGCCGTTCTGAATCTCTACCTAACTTCTGACAGGATTGACTTGTCTTCTTCCTTGATTTCCTCGTAAAGCAATCCTAGGTTTGACTTCTAGGTGCTGAGGTGTCGAGTTCCTGATGGTCCAGATCAGATCTGACTTTATCTCAAGTTGACTTCGACTCTGCTGTGCTGGTGACTCTGAGCTGTCTTGAACTCTGCTGGATCATTGACGCTGAGCTGAGTCTTGAACTCTGCTGGGTCTTGACGTAGAGCTGAGTTGTCACACGAGCTGGGTCTTTCCTACAGCTGTGTCTGGAAGAACTGGATCGTCTTGAATCTGGATAACGTTACTTAACACTCGACTTGGCTTACCCTGCTGTGTACTCAGCTGGGTCTTCTGCTGTCTTCAGCGACCACCTGTGAAACTAGAAACTCTATAAGCTCAAACAGGTGAGCTGGAAAACCACTTGGACTTGTGCAAACATCTACTCGGTTGGGGTCAGCTGGGTTTTGGTATCACTTCAAAACTCTATTAATTTTCCCAACAACACCGTCACAATCGCTTCGTGGTTGTACATGTTATCATCGTCGCGTCATTGTTGTTGAAGTTTTGATGTTCATTCTTGATGGTGCGAATAGATCCATCTAGGGCGCGAATAGATCTATTCGCACCTATTTCGTAACATTTTGTAGAGTGGTGCGAATGGCGTGAACGAGGCCCCGATCGCGCCATTCATGCCTCAAAGTAGAGCTGTCAAAAAAGGCCCGGCCCGGACCGGCCCGACCGGCCGGCCCATTTTCAGGCCGGGCTGGGCTTCACAAATTCAGGCCCGGTGAATTTTTGGGCCGGGCCAGCCCGTCCCGAAATGGGTAAAGCCCGGTGGGCTCGGGCTGGCCCGGCCCGGTAAAAATTACACTACAAATGGATTTTCGGGCCGGGTTGGGCTCCACAATTTTAGCCCGGTGAATTTTTGGGCCGGGCCGATTTTTCCAAAAAGCACGGCGGGACGGGCCTGAAATTTTGACAGCTCTACTCAAAGTCATGCTCGAGCAAGGGAGGCGCGAATGGCCCGAATGGAGCCCCGTTTGCGCCATTCGCGCCTAGAAATGTATCGTTGTGTAGTGTTTTTGTTTCGATTCATTCTCTCTCATTTTAACTCAGATTTTCGATCCGTTTTTTCGTATGAACTCCTATCGAGCTAAACTTCAAATATATCATGATCATTCTTCATTTTCATAACATTATTTTCCTACAAGGTCCAGCAAATAGAGTACAAGTATCAAATTCTTAGAATAATGATAACATACAAAAAGACTTGATTCTAAATATAAATTCCTACAAATATTGACTTTAAAAGAACTTTAAAATATAATATATTTAAAGATTGGTTTGATAGGAGTTCATAGAAAAAAACGGATCGAAAATCGGAGCTAAAACGAGGGAGAACGAACCGAAACAAAAATACTTTGCAACGACACACTACAAGGCGCGAATGGCGCGAACAAGGCTCCGTTCGCACCTCAAAATCATGTTCGAGCAAGGAGGTGCGAATGGCGCGAATGGTTCCGTTCTCACCATTCGCGCCTTCAATTTGTGCATTGCACAGTGCTTTTATTTTGGTTCGTTCTCCCTCGTTTTAACTCGGATTCATTTCTTCCTATGAACTCCTATCAAGCTAAGATTCAAAAATATCATGACCATTCCTCATTTTATTAAAAATATTTTCCACCGAGATCCGACAAAAAGGGAACAAGTATCAAATTCTTAAAATAATGATAACAAACACAAAGACTTGATTCTAAATATGAATTTCTAGCACATATTTACTTCAAATAAAATTATAAATATAATATATTTGAAGATTGGTTCGATAGGAGTTCATAGAAAAAAACAGATCGAAAATTGGAGCTAAAACGAGAGAGAACGAACCGAAAGAAAAATACTGCGCAACGACACACTACAAGGCGCGAATGGGGCTCCGTTCGCACCAGTCGCACCTCAAAATCATGTTCGAGTAAGGAGGTGTGAATGGCGCGAATGGTTCCATTCACACCTTCGCACCTTCAATTTCGGCATGCACAGTATTTTTATTTTGGTTCGTTCTCCCTCATTTTAACTTGGACTTTCGATCCGTTTTTTCCTATGAACTTCTATTGAGCTAAAATTCAAAAATATCATGATCACTCCTCATTTTATTAAAAATATGTTCCTCCGAGATCTGGCAAATAGGGTATAAGTATCATTAAAATAATGATAACAAACATAAAGACTTGATTCTAAATTTGAATTCTTAGCACATATTCACTTCAAATACAATTAAAAATATAATATATTTGAAGATTGGTTTGATAGGAGTTCATAGAAAAAAACGGATCGAAAATTAGAGGTAAAACGAGAGGGAACGAATCGAAACAAAAATATTGCGCAACGACACCCTACAAGGCGCGAACGGAGCTCCGTCCGCACCATTCGCTCCATTCGCACCTCCCTTGTGTGCACATGATTTTGAGGCGCAAATGGCGCGAATAGCTTCCATTCGCACCATTCGCGCCTTTGGTAACAAACAAGGAACGAGTGGCGCGAACAAGATCTATTCGTTTCATTCGCGCCAATATGCGTGGTTCAGGACTGAACGTTCTTTGTTCACGTGTCGTATTCATTAAGGGTACATTAAACAAATTACACAAAAAGTGGCTAGAATTTATATATTTATAAGTTTGTGGCTAGAATTTTATTTTTATTAAGTTATGTGGTTATTTACATAAATTCTCTTATTTCATGATAGTTACGTGGGAAATCTTGGAAGAAAGATAAAAAAAGAAAGGTTTGGCAAGAAATTTAAGCTCCAGCCACTTTCGAAATCAAATCTTAAAGTAAAAATCTTACGAGACAAACTTTATTTTAACTAGTACTACACCCGTGCGATGCCCGGGGTAAGTTTAATTTTATCTTTTCTTTGTATAGAAGTAAGAAAATATAAGTAACAAAAGTATTAATTAATACAAATTCTTACTAAACATAGAACACAAAGAAATAAATCATAAATCTCAAATTTAAACATTATAGGTTAATCAATACTAAGAGCATTCAAAGTGGTGAGCCCAATGTGGGCTCTATAAATAGATTCTGCACTTAAATATCATCCCTCCACAACAATAGGCTCTATAGTTATAGCTCTATAGAATATTGCACTATTTTTATCTTATTAAATAAGAATGCAAAAATGGCATTAATTCAAAATAAGAAAATTTCATTAATTAAAAATACGGAAATTACATAATTAAATTACTTGAAAATTACAATAATTAAAAACGTTAAAATAGCATAATTCAAAAAAGATTAGGCATAGACCCAAATGACGGGTCGCCACTTTAATTATTTAATTATTAATTTAAAACAAATTAACATAATCAAGCACACAATTAATTATATACTCCACATTGTAATTTGAAGCCCATAAAAGCACTGCTAAGTCGTTCCATCTTCTTCCTTCTTCCTTTTTCTTTCTTCTTCTTTCTTCTCATCTTCATGTAAATTATCTGACAATCAGCATAGAACAAACAAAAGAAAGGTGTGCAACTTGCATGGTATTTTCTCTTCTCTCCTCCAAATTTTTGAATTTGTTTGTTTTTTTTTAAGTAGGCACATCTTTGCCATCGAGCAAGATTCTCCACAGCAAACCTAATCGAGCCACGGGGCTTGCCATCGAGTCGGCTCGAGTCGCTCGATGAAGCACCTGCTATGGGTGCCCGAAAACAAAAATAACTGAAGACGATACTACCAAAGTTAATACCCTACCATAAACTATAATAAGGAATGGATGATATCCTACGTACCCGATGCATATGTATCGTGCAAGTTGGAGAGGAGAACATGATAGTCTTCTGATTTTGTAAGAAGAATTGTTTCACATTGCCTATGTTTTTCCCTGCAAAATCAATTCAAAAACTATAAGTAATATTTATCTTCAATACATGCAGTAAAGAAGTTATCAAAAGATAAACATACAATATTCACGAATTTCAAATTACATATTGTTGTCATATAATAAGCCCTATAGTCTCAAGGATAGGATACTTTGTCCCCAACTCGTGTCTCACTCTTCGTGTCACGCTATTAATTTCACTATTTTAAATATATTTATTTAAAAATTAAATTTTATTAATATAAAATACACCTTAATTAATACTACCTTCGTCCCACAATAAGTGGCCAGTTATTTTGCTTTTTGTGAGACAAAAAACAAAATAACTGGCCACTTATTGTGGGACGAAGGTAGTATGTATTATAAAAAATTAGAATTAAAAAAAAATTATACTCTAATTTTAGAATAATGAACCATACTAATCAATTAAAAATATAAAAAATTCATATTAAATATAAAAATATATATAAACCCTATTTTGATGGATAAACCCTAGGTAGTAATTGTAAAATTATACCAAAATATTATAGATCAAAATTAAAGAAAAAAAAACTAATTAAATATAAATTTCGGGCATGAGACACTAAATTTGGGAAATAGAAGATCCCAATGCTCATCTCAAGCACACACAACTCATGCAAAAAACAATCACACAAAATTAAGAAAAATGTCAAATGTAGATAAATTTTGAAAGAATTGAAATAGAAAAATAAAATAAATTTTTCATACCATTGATATTGCAACAATGTCTACATGGAGATGACGACCAACCGGACCAAACATTTTCATGCCATTGATATGGCCTTTAATTGTTACGGTCAGTAATTATTTTTATTAATGAAATAGTGAAATAAAATAAAAATAGCAACATTTTTTTTAAATAAATGGCAATCCATAGTTGCTATAAATATATTACATAGATACGGTTAACGGTTCTTACTTTCTTCCATCCCTAAATCATATTTTGAGTGAAACAATAAACAAATTATTATCATCATTGTATTGATGAAAAATTATAGTCTAATGACTACAGTGGAACATAATATTTTGAATGAAACCCCACAACATCTTTATATTATAATCGAAAACTTATGCTAATATTTTAGTTAAAATTTTCGAATTATTATCGTAGTATGTTTGTAAAAAAAAAATCGAGTGACAATGATGCAACATATTTTATCATAGTATTATCATATGTGCAATGCACAAAGTCAAGTTCATAAATTTAATGCCAATATTGTGTTGTTACTCTTGAAAACAGTGCGGAAAATATAATGTTAATTAGTATTATAAAGTTTCAATTTTTCTTCATAACTTATTCACACTCCCGATGTAGATATAGTCAACTAAATGAAAAAAAAAAGACCAGTAAAATTGCAAGAAAATTAATACGTATATATGATTTAAAATGATCATCATACAGTTCAGGCACAGACTTTTTCTTCGACTGCGAGCGTGGCTATTGCACAAATAATCAGTCTACCGTTTGGGGGCATAAGTTCTCCCTACTGTGATTCAATTTTCGTTGAAATTGTTCATACTATAGCACACTTTTATACTATAGTATGAACACATTAGAGGCGTGTAGTATGATAAGCAGCCTAGCACCGCATTCTTTCATCAAATGCATTTTTTATGGATTTATATTTTCCCATAATTCCATAATATTATATATGTAAATTGTAATGCAATTCTAAATGCTCCAATATTATTGAAATATGAGATATATAGGGTTTAGGGTAATACAAACATATGTAATACAATTCTAAATGCATGAGGATTTAGTAATATTATTCCAATTAACCAGAAATTAAAATAACTCTTATCATACTAAATTCGAAAGACTTACAACTAAGATATGACCCATTTCTGCCACCCTCTTATTATAAAACAAAATCTAAAAACTATGACATATTATTTATATAAAAATTAAACAGAAAAGAAAAAAGAAAAACACAAATTGTATTAGACAAAAGGAAGAAAGCTGAAAAGAACAACAAATTAAATTGAAAATCATGAGACACCATCATTCAATCTTTCTTCATATTCGGGAAGGTTTTTATCTTCTTTCAAATTGATTGTAGAAGAAAATTGGTCTTCCAATTTTCTCTTAATTTGTGATCATGCTTCTCATTTGACGCTCGTGTGATCGGTGATGTCTCATTTAAAGTCCTTTGTCAGCAAAGTCCAAACTTGTAAGAATCGAGAGCAAATTTTGTTTTCGTTCGATTGTTGATAATAGAAAACTTAACAAAAATGCAGCAGAAAAGTGTGAATGATGATGGTTGCGGATTTCTAAAATATATAAGCAATTTTCTTTATGAATTTAGGAAATAAACCAATTGATTGTCATGAATTATGCATTATATTAATTTGTAATGTCTAATATTGAATAAATTAATTGTTTAGCATAATTTTTGCTTTTGTAACTTATTACTTAATTAATTGATTGAAAATTATTAATATACAATTATGATATACTATTCAAAAAAATTATTTATAAAAACAGAATATTGAAAAAAAATTGAAAAATAAAAGTTACTATAAATGGAAGTCCGACCTTGCTATTATAGTAGTAAATATTAGCATAATAGGTGATTAATTAGAAAAATCATGGATATGATTATGAAATGTCAAGATTTGGATATTGTACATAGCCAATTTTTTTTAATTTCAATGGCAGATTTAAAGCATAGATTTTGGCTAAAAATTATTAATGTAAAATTATATTATTCCATTTTTATATATTGTTTCTTGAAATAGTATAAAAATGGAAAATTTAATATTATTAATTAAAATTTTACCAATAATTATGCTTTTGTAACGTCCGATATTAATTAGCTAATTGGTAAATATTAATGAAGAATTAAGATAATAACAATTAAATATATTATTTTTAAAGGTGGAATAAAAAATAACTGAAAATAAAAGTTACTAAAAGTGGCAAGCCGGACTTGCTTTTATATATTATAAAAATGTTTTAAAGGGAGTTTGAAAATAGTAAACGTTCCAAATTAAGGCGCATGAATGAGTGAAACCCTTTGTACAAAAAAGAAAAAACATCAGATCATTTCTCTTGTATATTTTATGGTCTAATTTCAAACAAGTCATAGTATATTTTTTTTATATCGTGGGAACCCGTAGCCACTGTCTTCAGTGCGCACTGAATAAACCTCCGTCCATATGCAATAGCCTGCTTTATCTCTCTATGTATTGAAGCAGTGGGTAAGTTAAACCCTAAAATCGTTTCTAGCCTTGTTTATTGATTTTTTGTTAGAATTACACGAGCCATATATATATATATATATATATATATATATATATAATTAAATAAACAACTACAACACCACATAAGTAGGACCTTTACACCACACAAAGGTGGAACCACTATACTACCAAATAAGGTGGGAATAAATTACACTGCACGCAAACGAATTGAATCCAAGACCTCTCGCTAAAAAGAATCTTGATGCATCATCTTGCCACTTAAGTTAGGCTTCATTAGTAGCCTTGTTTATTGATTAGAAAATGATCAATGGTCGTATCATGTTTATCAAATAAGTGAGGAGATCTTAGATTGTTAGGTCATACCAATAACTATAGCCAATTTAGGGAGAGGGTAAATAACAATTTTGCACTAGTAATCAATCCATTGTAGAACATTGTTGAGTTTATGTATTTTCAAGCTAGATATATTCTCTATTGAATTTTTCACAATTTTATTTAATATTTTGCATATTAGTCTAATTTGCTTTGTCAGTCTTCTAAACTTGATTTTCAAAATCTCCCTATGTTTATTTTTAGTTTGATTAAATGAAAAAAAATATATACTCCATCCGTCCCGTTATTCTTGTCTTGTATTTTCGGGTTGTCCCGTTATTCTTGTCATGTTTCTTTTTTTGGACTAAATTAAGGTTATTAAGGTGCTATTTAAATTGCTAATGTGATCATTATTTCTCCTAACTACTCCACCTTTCACTATTCATCCCCTCATTTTTTGTGTCGTTTACTATTCACTCTCTCTCTATCCACTTTATTTCACTATTTGAACCCACTTTATTTCACTATTTGTACCCTATTAAGTATTCAATTAAAAATTTCACTAACACACCGTCTATCCCTAATTCCTTTCTCCTTAATACCCATGCTCAAAAGAAATGAGACAAGAATAACGAGACGGAGAATGACTAATTGGCTAGAAATGGTGAACACATATTGATCGTTTTATTAAACAGTGACTTGAAGAATTGACTGTCCAGAAATATTGAACGCATGTTGATCGTTTCATTGACCATTTCGATTGCTTTCTTCCATTTTTGTTTATAAATAATTTTTGTGTTAGTGTGTGAGAAAGTCTTGGGTGTGTGAATAATGTATATTACCTAGGATTTAGTGTGTGTGCAAACAGTTGTTGACATTTTTCCTAAATTTTAATTTTTATTCACCTAATCCATTGATGCAAAGTTCGTGGTTACAGCTGTTTGAAGACTACAACTTTCTTCCTTTCTTCTTAATAACCAATTAACAACCATTATTGTTTATTGTAGAGCAAAATATCAATTTCCTAGATGAGATGAGACAAAAGCTATTTTCTTTTATTTTTATTATTATTCCCTCCGTTTCGGGATAAGTGAACACATTTCTTTATTGGGTTGTCCCCTGCTAAGTGACCATTTTTCTTATAAGGAAATATGTTTATCTCACAAAAAGTTGTGGGCTCCACCACTTTCTATCTTTTTACCCTTTAAACACTCTTCTCTTTAATACTCGTACCGAAAAGAATGTGGCCACTTATTGCGGGATGGAGGAAGTATTATTTTATTTCTACTGTTTTGCAAGATATTTATTGTCATTCTTTTATTCGGATTGTAACATAGACGGATACTCTTTTTTCTATTCGGTGTCTTTTTCTTTAGGTTTTCGATCGGCTTATGATCTTCAGGGTTTAATTTGATTTTTTTTCTTTCTTCTCTTTTATAAAATTAACCTCATTTCACATTATTTTATTTAACCTTTTGAAACTCTCCTCAATTATTAAGCGGTGCTTTCTAATGTGCGCCGAGAATGAGCCACAATGATTACTAGTGGCGCAGGATTCGGGAAAGTTTGAACCTTTTGATAATTATTTCGCATGTTTCAGCATTTGTACCTTAAATTTGTTATTTTACAAATTTAAAAATACAGCGATTATTAGGTTTAATTGGTAGAGCAAACAAATATCTTTTTTTATGGAACGAACAACTGTACATTGAAAAATATTTTTGCAAAATCAGAATATGTTCTCTTAAAATTTTAGTGTCAAGGGTGTTGGTCT
Source organism: Agastache rugosa (assembly GCA_031470985.1). Lineage (NCBI taxonomy): Eukaryota > Viridiplantae > Streptophyta > Magnoliopsida > Lamiales > Lamiaceae > Agastache > Agastache rugosa. The sequence goes on from CM062602.1 coordinate 9,062,648, forward strand.
CTTTTGTATAAATTTAAGAAAAAAAAATAACTTATTACTCATTCCGTCCCCCAAAAATGTGGTGCATATTTAATTTGTTGTGAGGTATAAAATATTAGTTGAACCACACCAACCTGAGACAGAGAGATTGTATAATTAATGGAAACATATAGGAGGTGTAAAGTATCATGGAAAAATATAGGATTGATTGCATAATTCGACAATATTTTTATATGAGGGAAATATTATAATAGCCACTTAAGTTAATGAAAACAAAATAGTAGCCACTAAGTTAATATTATATAAATACTGGCCACTCTTACAAAAATACCTATTCATAATTAATTTCGCACCACCCCGTCTCCACTGCTCATCCTCCACCGACTCCGCCGCTTTTCCTCTACCTCCGTCGCACTTCTGTCGCCTCTCCTCCATCTCTCCACCGTTTCATTCGTCTTGCCGGTCCACCATCTCCGCCTCTCACCGTCTCCGCCGCTCACCGTCTCCACCCATCATGAATCCATCTCCAACCTCACATCTCCAACTCCGCGAATTCATCTTCGCCGCTCCAACCTCACATCTCATCCTCCACCTCCACCTCCACCTCCTCGGGCTACCCTGCTACACCGCCTCGGCCTCCGTCGCATCTTTGCCGTCGTATCTCCGCCGTTCAAATGTCGAACAGCTCCGAGTAGATCGACTCGCACCACGTAGGATGTGAATGGATCTACTCGCGCCTTGCTTGTACGTGGGCGAGAGGCTCGTGCGCGCTGCTCGCGCTTGTCCACCAGAGTCAGGACGAGGCGCGAACGGGGCGAGCGAGGGCCGCTCGCCCCACTCGCGCCTCACTCGCACCACTATCACCACTCGCACCACCCACTTGCATGTCCACTAGAGTCAAGACGAGGCGCGAACGGGACGAGCGAGAGCTGCTCGCCCTGCTCGCGCCTCGCTCACACCACTTGTTCGAGCCACTCGCACCACCCACTTGCATGTCCACCAGAGTCAGGACGAGGCGCGAACGGGGCGAGCGAGGGCCGTTCGCCCCGCGCGCGCCTCGCTCACACCACTCACACCACTTGTTCGAGCTACTCGCACCATCCACTTGCATGTCCACCAGAGTCAGGACAAGGCGCGAACGGGGCGAGCGAGGGCCGTTCGCCACTCGCGCGCCTCGCTCACACCACTCGCAACACTCACTCGCACCACTCGCAACACCCACTCGCACCACTTGTTCGAGCCACTCGCACCACCCACTCGCATGTCCACCAGAGTCAGGATGAGGGGCGAACGGGGCGAGCGAGGGCCACTCGCCCCGCTTGCACCACTCCATGTTCGACACCCAAAGCGTACCGGGCGAACGAAGGTGTGACTGGAGCGAGTAGATCTCACTCGGGCCCAATACAGCAACATAGCATACCGTCGGGCCGGGGGCATCTCCGCCCCCCCGGACCCCAGGCAAGGGAGCGTCGCCCCCCTTGACCCCCCGACCCCCCGTTTGCGTGGCAGCAACATTGCAACTTCATAATTAAAATGGTAGAAATATAAGTTAAAGGGTAAAAAAGTATTTTCAAACAAATAGTGATTAGTATTTATATAACATTAAGTTTGTGGCTAGTATTTTATTTTTATTAACTTAAGTGGCTATTTCACATAGTTACTCTTTTTTATATTGTTTTGCGATTTTTATAGTATTCAATCATTATAATTTAAATGTCACATTTTTTTTTTTTTTTTGCAATTTTCGCATAATTTGAAATATCACTTTTTATTTTTTATGCAATTTTCGCATGACTAGTCAATTGTTGAAAATTGAAATACCACTTTTTAATATTTTGTAACTTTAACACTTCAATTTTTCCAGCAAAATCCATCTGACATGTCTGATTATATTAGTATGTATTTATAAAACAATGTCTTTAGTCATAATTAATTTTGGATTAATTGTTAGATTCGACACCATTTTTACAAAATATTCAATATGGTCTTGACATTATATATTGCGTTTAAAACTTAAAATTTTCAATGATGAATTATTTTAATATTATTTAAATTAATGTTCTATATTTTGTACCTATGCGCATACAAATTATTACATTATTTTATACTATTTATATTGTAAATATGTATGCACGGGGAATATAATACAAAAGTCATGCAAATTTTATAAATATTTGAGAAGTGTGTTTCAAATTGCAACGGTTGAAAAATTATACTCTCTCTGTCTCATTTCCTTCTTTTAGTTGTTTCATTGAACTTGTCTCATTCTAAAAAAAAAAACAATTAACTTTTTGAAAGTGATGAGACCTATCCACTTTCTATTTTTTTATTTTTCTCATTAATACTCGTGTCAAACAGTAACAAGACATGTTCAGTGGGATGGAGTGAGTATTAGAATTGCAATACGATGTAAAAGTGATGTTGAATTTTGAAATTAACCAAAAATATATGATATTGATTAGACTATTGTGTCAAGACATTTCAAAAAAATGTCTCAATATGTAAACTGTAATATTTTAGTATCACGAGTCACATTTTTCGATCTTTATAAAATTGGTCTCTCATCTATCTGAAAAACGAATTGATAATATTGTTCCACCTTTAATCTCCTTCTTCAATTATGTGAAAAATATATCAGAACATTTTTGTAATAATGTCTAAACATTGGGCATCAAAATATTGCCGTTAAAACGTTGAGACATTTTTGAAAAAGTTATTAAAACATTAGGATAATAGTATATATAATTTTCCTAATATCACAAATATTAACAATAGTTACGTCATTTGACTGTCGGAGTGCTTAAATTGCAGCAAACTATAGCAATAATAGCATAATTGAGGCAATTTGTACACACCACAAATTATAATTAGATTATGAATATGAAACCATAATATATATGGCTCATTCTATGAGTTGTATTCTCTTTATCTAAATTACATACTAAGGCCATCTCCAGCAGTTCGCACCAAAATACCGCAATTTCAGCACAAAAATACAGCAAAATCAGTAAGTCATCTCCAGCAGTCTGCTCTATATTTTTACACAAAAATAGAATATTCTACTTTTAGTCACGGTTGATGATCCTGAAACATGTGATTACTTCCGATCAGAGCAACAAGATATTATTCGAAAGCGGTAACAAGCCAAAGAAGCCAACACTAGTATTTCTGATATGTTTCAAAATTTATTTTCAGATGGGGTGGGACGTTCCGGAGATGGCCTTTATTAGAAATTAAATGTATCGACTTTGTGTTTATTCTTTTATTATGTAATTGTATTTTTTTAAATTTTTTTGTTTATCTTGTATTTTATTTAAATGTATTTTTTAAATAATTTTATGTAATTTTAATGTTGGTATAATATGTTTAGAAATATAACTATAATATAATATTTTGGAAAAAAATAATTAAAGAACACAAAAAATAATAAATATAACAAGGAATTATAACAATAAAATTAATTGCAAAAAGAATAGAGCAATGAATAGTGTTGCTCCAAATTTGGAGCAACACTATTCAAATCTGTATAATAGAGCAGGATTTTGGTGCTGGGCTGGAGAAGGAATTGCTCCAGATTTGGAGATATGTAAAGATATAGAGATGGGTTGGAGATGCCCTAAATAAATTTTGCGCCTGTGCAATAACCTGCAAACTGTACAAGAGAGGTAAACTATATTAGATAATTAAATTTGATATGACAAACTAATGATATAATTTAGGGTTAGTTTGGTTTAAATACACGAACTTTATTCCCTTTTTGTTTCTAAATACATGAACTTGACATTCTTTTGCAAGTTTTTCACATAATTCAATTTGGAGGAAATCATGTCATACGTGGCACCAGAATTTTTCTTGTCGAGTTATTCGCGAAAATTTTATATAGAATGATGCCGTCGGGATGTTCACGTCACAAAATTTGACCGCCACATATGACATGATTTCCCCCAAATTGAATCCTATGAAAAAGTTACAAAAGAAAGTTAATTTCATATCTTTATCAACAACTTTTAAAGGTTGTAGAATAAATAGAAATAGAAACGGAATAAAATTAGTACTGTAGTATACATATAGCTCTATAGTTTATTATATGACCCAAACATCTTCATGAGTACTTTCACAACACTTGTAGAGGTATTTAAACTATATACTGTATTTTATTTTTCATGTGGCATTTTACCTCTCATGACTAATACCCAATTATTTTATGATGGGTTAACTTGCAGCTGCAATTAGAGGTGGTCAAAAGAATCGGAACTGTCGGAACTGAACTGAAATCAAACCGAAACCGACGGTTTCAGTACGGTTTGTCGGTCGATTCGGATTTTTTCTCACCCTTATATAATTGTGTGTAAATCACACAAGGAAAGTAATCTACTAAGAAAATTCGATTTATAAATTATCAGTGAAATTCGAAGTTTAAATTTCTAATTAAAAAAGTACTCACTCCATGATTAGGATATCCCAAAATACAAATATATAACAATATTTTTAAGAATGTTGCTTATATTCGCACCCTCGGATCTCATAAATGCACTCAGAATTATTTGTTGCCATCTTTGGCACCGTCTCAATTCCTACTTCATTCTTTTTATTTAATTTGTAAAAAAAATTGTATCTAATGTGCCATATGTCTCAATTATATAAAATACTTTACTAATTATTGTCTTTCACCTGGATTAAGATTTTAATTGAAGAAGAAATTTACGTATATAACTAAGCTTCCTACAATCCCCTCATTTAATGCATCATGACTAAATGACAAAATTTGTAAACGTTTTCACATTCCAAATTTGTAAGATTAAATAGTGATATAGTACATTTTTAAAAGAGTTGAAATTTATAATAGCACTTTATAGATAGAAAAAATAAATTATAAGATTCAATATATAGAAAATAATAATAATACTTTTAGACATTTATTTAGTGATGTCGCATAAAAAAAATTGTGAATCACATATGAAATTAGATTATTACAAGTGTATTTCACACTTTTTATTTAACGATAGCATAAATAAAAATTGTGATCAAGGTGGGATAGAAAATGTGCTATTATTTATCTTTTTTATATTGAATTGATATACATTTTTAAATTTGAAATACGTATAAATATTTTAATACATGGTCTAAAATATTAGATTTAGCTTCACGTAATAATTACAATGATTAACTTTAGTGAAAGCGATTACGCCACTAAACCACTACTCTCCCATTTTCTGCCTTTGCTTCTTCAACTTCTTCTATCCTCATTCTCTCTCTCTCACACACACACACACTCACGCACGAACAGAACACAAAACCGCCACCAGATTTCACAAATATTTGCTCAAGCAAGACATTTCAGAGCTTCACTGCCAAACACTTCTTGAATGCAGCTTTGTTGCAACAAAGAATTCTTCCATTTTGAATTTTGTCATTTTATACTATACGTATCAGTTTCTCTCTCTGAAACCAAACCTCTCTTTGAATCCAAGTCTTGCTCGTTTGTGGGCTCCCTCTCCAACTTCACTCTCGTTTGCCACTGTCATTGTTTCTGCTGATTTTGATTCCAGATTTGTTCTTTTCTTTCTTTATTTCTTTTTTCTCCGCGGAGAATAAAGATAGAATCTTGGTTTCTTCTTGTGGTTTTTGTGCCCTTTATTTCTTTAAATTCTTGGTTGATAAACAGTTGAACACCCACATTTAGGCTGGCTTTCTACCTGTTACGGGTTCTTGAACAACCCACTTCTTTAGCTCCTATACATTTTTTTGGGTTTCTTTTAAACTGTTTTGATCGGTGGGCTCTTCAAGAATTAAGCGTGTTGTGTGTATTATGTGTGATTTGGCTTGAAACATGAGATGGTTTGATTTATTTCGTGTTCTTTTGTTAAGTTTTGGCCTATTTCTGGCAAATTGCGCCGCATTCCCCCAAGAAGAAGGTAAAATCTTAACCCTGTAGCTTTCAGTTGATTCACAGATCTTGATTCTTGATTGAATTGTTCTTGAAATGCTATTTTTAGTACACCTTGTTAGTAGTTGACTAGTAATTATTCAATTGACTGAATGCTAGATCTTGGGTTCTACTTGTTCATAGACAATATTAAGTATTTGCAGCTGAATAATATTAGTGCAGATTTTATGTGTTGGTTTCTCTTACATTAGAATTGTGGGTTATGTTCAGTTGAAGCTTTAAAGTCCTTCAAGAGAGCTATTTTGGAGGATCCCACAAATGTATTGTCCAATTGGAATTTCCTCGATTCCGATCCTTGTGATTGGCCTTTCATTGCTTGTTCCATGGATGGCGATCATGTCGTAAAGCTGTAAGCTTTCCTGCCATTGTTAGTAAGAGAGCAATAGATTCTGCATAATGTTGATATAAGTTATTATTATTATAGGCAAGCCTTTGAATGTGATAACCATAAATCTTAGTGCACAACGTAACTTCCCATTCATGATGCTATTCGGGTTTGCAGTAACGTAACTGGAAAGTCTTTGAAGGGCTTTATTGCACCAGAGTTGTACCAGCTCTCGAATTTACAAGAATTGTAAGCTTTTGTCTTCTCAAATTTACAAGATGATATATATCTAATTATTGTGGCGCGGTATATGAGGCTGATTGTGTGTAATGTGGCTCATGAGCAGGATTTTGCATGGGAATTCGTTGATCGGTACAATTCCTAAGGAAATAGGCATGCTGAAAAACCTCAGGGTTTTGGACTTGGGTTCGAATCAGCTAACAGGAACAATTCCACCGGAGACTGGGAACTTAAGCAGCATTGTGAAAATGTTAGTGAAATACGAGTGCTAACATCAGTGTATTAACATCACCTTCCTCTTAGCATTGTTTTCTTTCTTTTTTACAGAAATCTTCAATCCAATGGGTTGACGGGAAAGTTACCTCCTGAACTTGGGAACTTGAAATATCTTGAGGAACTTCGACTGGATAGGAATAAGCTTCTAGGCACTTTGCCTGCTAGTAATGGCTCTGATCATCCCTCGGATACACGTGGAATGTAAGATTAAATTTCTTTTCTGTGACTGTAATTTTCTTCACTAATTTGCCTTGCAATACCCAGGTTACAATGTTCATATGAATTGGCTAGTAGTCTACTTTTTCAGACATCCTCGTTTGTCTCTATTATCATCTGTTAGTTGACACTTTCTTTTTCATGGCAATCTTGTTTCTCTAAGAGATGAAAAATGAAAATGCCAACTTTTTAGGTATTCTTACATAGTTAATTTATATAAAATTGCAAGTCAAACTCTAGGATTTATCGTTGTGCAACTTTTTCTTAATTATCCAAGGAACGATGCCCTAGCCAGTAACTTTTGTCCCAATTTGTTAACTGTGTTTACTTTCAATAGCAAGCAGTGTTCTGTCCGAGAATATATAAATGTTTACTAATTCGGCTTGCTTATCTTGTTGCTGGATATCGTCCCTTGATACAATTGCATTAGGCCAAACAGCAGGCCCACGGGTTTTTGTCAGTCCTCCCAACTAAAAGTAGCTGACTTCTCATACAATTTTTTGGTTGGAATAATACCCAAGTGCTTGGGATATCTTCCTAGGTATATTATCTACTTTGTTGCCTTCCTCTTCATCTATTTTATTATTTATTTCGCTTTTTGTTCAATGTACTTAAAAAAATTATTTTCTGATGGTAGGACGAGTTTCCAGGGTAATTGCCTTCAAGACAAAGACGTGAAGCAGCGACCTGCTGCACTATGTGGTAGGTCACCCAGCTTATTCCCTTGCTAAGAACATGGTAGTCTCGAAGCTGGAAACCGTTAATTATATCTTAAATCTTTGTCAGTTGTAATGTAAAACATAATGATGCAAATCTGCAATTAGTTTTGGAACCAACTAACATAATGTTCTGTTCTGATGCTATTAACGATGATATTCCTATAACAGGCAGTGTACCACCCGCGAAAAGCCTTTCAGTTAACCCGAAGCACATGCCTACTAAAGAGGAATCGAAAGTTCAAACTCATACATCGAAACCTTTGTGGCTCTTGGGTCTTGAAATTGTGACTGGAGTTATAGTAGGTGTGCTCTTTGTCATTGCTCTATTTACGGCCTCTCGGAGGTTGAAGAGAAGGCATGTCATGATCCGGTGGAAGAAGTCTTCCAGTGCTAATGACCACATTTCAATTTACATAGGTCAGTTTCTGCAGATCTGACTTACAGAAATTGATCATCAAGCTTCTATGCTCTGTCGTGCGGCCTAACGAAAAGTCTTATGCAGATTCTGAAGTACTGAAGGATGTAGTAAGGTACAATAGACAGGAACTCGAAATAGCGTGTGAAGATTTTAGCAACATCATCGGCTCGTCTCCAGATAGTTTAGTATATAAAGGAAATATGAAAGGTGGGCCAGAAATCGCTGTAATATCCCTTTGCATTAAAGAAGAGCAGCGGACAGGTTACCTTGATCTTTATTTTCAGAAAGAGGTCCGGTTATTTTCTAAGTAGATTTGCTAGTGCTCTTTATATATTGTGAAATCTATAAGCTTTTTTTATTGCTTCATATATGCTAAAGCAAAATATTACATGATTCAGGTGGCCGACTTGGCAAGATTAAATCATGAGAATGTGGGAAAATTGCTCGGCTATTGCACAGAAAACAATCCGTTTACGAGGATGCTGGTTTTTGATTATGCATCAAACGGAACACTCTATGAGCACCTTCATTGTATGTAATGTTTCCTTTACTTTTTTTCGATTAGGAACTTCATGTAGTTATAACTGCATCCACAAACTGAAAAGTATAAACTTTCTGATTAAGTGTAGATGGAGAAGGATGCCAATTCTCATGGACTCGGCGCATGAGAATAATTATTGGGATCGCCAGGGGCATAAAGTATCTCCACAACGAACTCGATCCACCATTTACGATATCTGAGCTGAATTCTAGTTCCATCTACCTGACTGATGATTTTTTGCCCAAGGTAAGGCATGATAACCGTATATAAAGGAGATTCTGTCTCGTATAGGAGATTGAATGCTTAAGAACTTTTAATAAAACCTTATGAATTTGTTGATAATCTCAACTTATTTTGCAGCTGGTCGATTTTGAGTGCTGGAAGACGGTTCTTTCCAGGTCGGAGAAAAGCTCGGGAGCCATAAGCAATGAAGGTGCGGTTTGCATTCTCCCGAAGAATTTGGAAGGACGTCATCTTGATATCCAGCGAAACATATATGCATTCGGGATTCTTTTGCTTGAAATCATCAGCGGAAGACCTCCATATAGCCAAGATAAAGGGTGCTTGGTGGATTGGGTACGCCACTTTCTTCGATTCATCTTACTCGAACTTAAGACTTTTGTTTCTGACCACCTTAATTTGTTGCAGGCTAAGGAATTTCTGGATTTTCCGGAAGTCATCTCTTACGTGGTGGACCCTGAATTGAAACATTTTAGATACGAGGATCTGAAAGTGATATGTGAGGTTGTAAACCTATGCATCCGTCCCAATACGAGCACGAGGACATCCATGCTCGAGTTGTGCTCCATGCTGGAACGTGGCGTGGACACGTCTGTACCTGCGGAGATCAAGGCATCGTCTCTGGCTTGGGCTGAGCTCGCACTTTCTTCGTAGTGAGTCTGCCCAACTCTGTAAATCCATATTATATACCGTAGGAATACTCGTCTCTACACGTTTTTCGGGTTGCTGCTAATCGATCTCCTTGAAGTGCCTGAGTTTCTTGTAAATGTTTCATAATTCTTTTCTGAGTTATTGGTTCACCATTGGAGGTCATTAGGTAGGGACCAAAGTTTTGCTTCATTTTCGACTCTTTCATGTTTCTCGGTGTTGTGTGATTTTAGCTGAGATTTTTTCTTGGTTGTTAAACTTCTGCCTTCTCTTTCTGAAAGATCTATGATTTTGAGAGAGAGAGAGAGAGATAAGTTTCGTAGTTTTTGATCAGAAATGTTGATATCTGCCGTTGATTCCTCTTTCTTTCATATATATAAATAAATAAGAAAATATCGATCCCACAAAGAATAAAGTGAATTTTTATTTCAAATAATCCAGCGAAAATCATGTTGACATGGAAAAAAAATACAATTAACTAGAAATAATTTCAAAGTGAACTCGAATCTACACTGACTTTAACAATCGATCATGGTCACATTAATTAGTCCATTTCATTTGTTGATGATACTAATTGTTTGTGTCCTAGAAAATTCAATTTTTTTAATTAAATTCTTAATACTAAAACTTACAAATGATTTTTATTAAATTCTTTTAAAAGTTAATTTATGTATTATGGTTTGTCTGTATTAATTACTTTTGGTATTTTATATGACCTTTAAAAATTGTGTTAAAATACATCAATTTAATATCTTTTGGAATATCACATAAAAAAATTCAGCGAAAATCACTATTGACATGGCAGTGGATTTCGTGACGTGACCATGACTTATCTTTAATTTAAGGCCAAAATGTAAACAAATTCCTGACCTTTTTCTCAAATTCTGGTTTAATTCCAAATCTTTTAATTTTTTCAAAATAAATCTCCACCTTTCAATTTTGCTTAATGTTCTCCCGACGATGAATTTGGGTGAAATTCAAAGTGACGTGGCGTTCAAAACGACGTCGTTTTGATTTTAAATTAAAAAAAATAATTAAATGACACATCTATAATTATTGCCACCTCATCATCTCTACGTTTTGATTTTAAATTTAAAAAAAAATTAATTAAATGACACATCTATAATTATTGCCACCTCATCATCTGTAATACCTTTCTCTCTCTGTAACACAGTCGACACTCCATCACCGCCACCGCCTTTGATTCCGCCGCCCCCAGATCCAGCGGCACAAAGATTTTTCCTAGCAACCGCCCAAAGCTAACTCCGCACGTGGGCCGTGGCGACCGGAGTAGACCCAAATTTTGAGATGCGGTTTTTTGAAGGTAGAGAACAGAGATGATTTCTCCGTGAGCCTGTTGAGATCGGATTTTGTGAGGTAGGCCGTCGCCGCCGGAGTCTGTGAATTGGCATCGGGGAAGTTGCTGCTGTTCTCCGCCTGCTTCGAATCGAGATTGCCGCGGATCCCTCCGACGTCCGACTCCAAATCCAACGGCTGCTGCGCCCTAGCTGATTGGGCGGCAGCGCGCCTCCATGACCTTTGCCGCCGTGATGTTTGGAAATATGTTCTTAATTTGTTTGTATATTAGTGTTTTGCATCTTTTTTTTTCTTCTTCCCACAATCTATTGCATTGATTGAGCTATTTTTGGGATACACAAGTATTTCATCAACGTGAATGCATATATGACGGGCGTGGTTGTGGATGGGATGCGGTAGTGGTGGTGGGTCTGGAGCGATGGTAAAAGAGAAGGCCGGCGGTGATGCTGGGCGGAGGTCACAAGCAGCAGTGGCATTAATTGTTGATGGAAAGCCGGTAGGAGAGATGGAAAAGAGAGAGAGCTTGGGAGTCGGCAGGGAGAGAGAGAGAGAGAGAGACAAAGGGGAAGAAGATGATGATGTGGCATTAATTGTTGATATGTAATTTAATTTATTTTATTTTTTTAATTCTTAAAATCAAAACGACGTCGTTTTGAACGCCACGTGACTTTGAATTTCACCCAAATTCGTCGTCGGGAGAACATTAAGCAAAATTGAAAGGTGGAGATTTATTTTGCAAAAATTAAAAGATTTGAAATTGAACCAGAATTTGAGAAAATATCAGGAATTTGTATACATTTTGGCCTTAATTTAATTGCATCCACCTAGACAGAAATGACGTCGTTTCATTTAATTTTCCAAAGTTCCAAAAACGATGTCTTTGCAAGCAGACAATAATCCCTAATTTGGGAAAATAGGGGAGAGAGAATTCATTTCCCAATTTTACAGAAAAATCTTGATCCTTAAAACAAAAATGGTTGTTTAAGGTTAAAGCTTGACAAAAATGGTTAAAGGTTGAAGATAATTGCCACGTCAAGAAATCGGCTGTCATGTTAACAATGATTTTTGCTGGAAATTTTTTTATGTGAAATTTTCAAAAATATATTTTGGTGTATTTTAACACAACTTTTGAAGGCATGTGAAATACCAAAATAAATGTAAAATTCGTGTATTTTTTTTACCTATTTACCCTTATTAGAACATTGTTGCTATGATATGATTAAACATTCTAAATATCGTCTCAAACTATTATACTTTAGTAGACTAATTTTATTTTATTTTTCTTAGATATATATTTTGTGTACTAACTTGTCAATGGATATGTTCTTTTTTTTTTTTGGAAACTACTATGATTGATAGTCATGATTTGCTATTGCTTTTTTTTTTCAGTTCATATAGTGTGTATTGAATTTTTATTTTGTAAGAAGTATTAGTAACTTAATTTTTAAAGTTCTACATGTCACTTTTTAAAATGGGAGGAAGACTCATGTACATTGGACCGCAACGTATGATTAGTACACCCTATTTTTATTTTTTTATTAATTAATATTTAATTAGTTCTAATTGAGATTTAATAAATTCTAATTTTTATTAATAAATTCTAATTAATATTCTAATAAACTCAAATTGAAATTAATAAATTTTAGTTATTTTATAATTCCCTTAATTACTCCTAATCTGCCATGATTACCTTCTAATTACGACAACCGCACGGCTACACAAGTTTTTGCCTTGAAATTGTTATCAGTTGGGCCCCTAAAACTATTCATTCTCCCGGTCGATTCGTTAAAGTCATCCTAAGAGCATCCATAATGGTTGCACCTCTTAGAAGCGTGATAGCGATATGGTCCTACCATTGTGCCCAGTCTCACAATGGCAGCCCCGTTCCTAACATTTTGAGCAAATATAGGGCCCTATATGCTGACCAACTTCTTCGAATTTTACATCGACGCCCTCACCAACAAAACAATACGCAAGATACATATCATAAGAAACGATTTCTTCGGGCAGATGCAAAATCATTAATAATCACATCTTTCTCAATATTTTCTAAGATATCTTTCTCAATAGATAAAGTTGCCAAACCATTCAACTTTTCCTGTGACCTTGATGACCTCAAATAGGTTTTAATTAATTTAAGCTTTGAAAAACTTCTTTCGGCAGATGCTACAGTCACGGGAACAGGTAATAAAATTCGATAGGCAATTGACACATTCGGATAACAATCTACAGCTTTAACAAATTCAAGAATTTCAATTGCAGACATTAAATTAGCAGGCAAAGTGAATTGCAACACTTTCAATTCAGAAAAAAAAAATCATCTAAATCAACATCTGATAAATTGCCATGAGAAAAGGTTGAATGAAAATTAACACAACATTTTCTTAACTAACCATAATCTAATGCCTTTAACTTATTTGAATCATATAAGAATCCAAAAATACTTTCAAATATTTTTAATTCCTCAAATCTATTCTTTAAAGAAGAAATTGTCATATCAACAACAACCAAAAAATATTTAATTCTAAATAACTCTTCGGGTGACTGATCTTCTTCGTCCTCATTATTCTTCCCAAAATATTTTTTTCTAATTACACGACGTTTTGTTGGAAAGACAGGCTCTACATCCATTTCAAGTGCAATACTTATAGCAATATTCATACTTTTTATAAAACCTTCATCTCAATACTTTTCAAAGAATGACAATACACCTTCCCATTGCTTTAGAGTAGTTTCAGTGCACATAGATTTAGATTGCAATTTCTTGCTCACCATATTAATAGCAAATAAAATCTCATACCAAATTACCATGCCAAGTAAAAATTCAAAACTTTCTAATGCACTAATCAAACTTTCTGCTTCACTCTTTGTCTTTGCATCATTATCACAAGAATCATATAACTTCATCAAAGCCAATCTTAATTTGGGACATTGAAATCTAATAGCTTTAACACTTTTAATTCAACTTTTCTAACGGGTATTAGACAAATATTTTAAAGTTAAACCAGAGACATTATCAAGCAAAATATTCCATCTCTTTGTAGAACCTGAAAACAATGAATACATGCGTTGAATAATTCCAAAAAAAGAAATAGACACAAGAATGTGCCATATCACCAAGAGTAAGATTAAGACTATGACAAGCACATGGCATATATAAAGCTCTCGGATTTATTTCAAGAAATCGTTTTTGAACACCTTGATGCTTTCCTTTCATATTGGAACCATTATCATAACCCTGACCCCTCACATCATCAACATTAAGTTCAAGAGACTTTAAAATAGTTTGTAAGTCAATAAAAAATCCTAATCCAGATGTATCATCAACTTTTAAAAATTCCATAAAAAACTCCTCAATTTTAATTTTATTATTTGACATATTCAAACATCGAACTATAAGTGTCATTTGTTCTTGATGGCTCACATCAGGGGTACAATCAAGAATTATTGAAAAATATTTTGCATCTTTAATGACTTTAATAATAGTTTTTTTAACACTATGGGACAAAAGAAAAATAAACTCATTTTGAATTTTATGCCCAAGATAATGATGATGAATTTCACGATCTTTAATACGTCTAACATGATCTTGCATTATCACATCAAATTCTGCAATCATTTCAATCAGTCCTAGAAAATTACCATTGCTATCTTGATATAATTTTTCATTTGATCCACGAAAAGCAAGATTATGCTTAGCAAGAAATTTCACAATAGAAAATATTCTATTTAAAACTTGTCTCCAACGCTCTCTCTCTTTCATAATATCTTCTTGCACGAATTTATCAATTGTTTCATTTTTGTTCAATCTTATTCTTAATTCATTCCAAGTATTCATGTTAGACATATGCTCAACACTAAGTTCATATTGTTGGAGCCTTTGGCTGATATGTTTCCAATCACTTAATCCTTCATTAGCTAACAAACTTACATTACTAATAGATTTGAACAACTTACAACAAAAACAATATACTTTGTCAACATGTTTGGAATAAACTAACCATTTTCTATCACTAACCTCACCATTGCTAAGCTTTCTAGAATAATATGCATATGAAAAATGTCTAGAATTTTTATCCAAAGGAAATTCACAATTCATTTATCTTATAGGATCCTTTTCAATTAAAATGTCTCTCGCTTTATTATCAAGATTTTCCCAATATCTAGGATCAAAAATATCAAAATAAGGAATAATTTGTTCTTCATCAACATCAATATTTTGAGTATTAGATACATTTGGCACATCATTATGATCATTCAAATCATCAATTTCGTGATTCTCCTATTTCATGATTTTCATTTTCTTCATTCTCATTTGATTGATCCAAGTTGTCATGAGAATCTACTTTTTTAATAACAAATTTTTTCATAGCTCCTTGCTGTGATTTTTTTAACTCATCTTCTCTTTTTCTCTTTTTTCTCTTTGACACCTAGATGAATGTTTTTTTGACAACATATTATGATATATATAACAATAATTAGAATTAGAGAAAAGGAACGATAGCACCTTGAAAGTATTGAATGTTCGAACTTCGAAATTCAATGCGGTGCGGTGCGGTGCGGTGGTGGTATATATATAATTCTTCTCTGTCTGCCAATCATTTAGACAATTGTAAATAAATTAATACTCCCTCTGTCCCGTTGATCTTGGCCTAGTTATTTTCGGCACTGGTATTAAGAAGAAAGGTATTAAGTGTAAAAGTTATGTTTAGTGTAGTTTGTATATATTATTTTATTGACTTATAGTATTTTTTATTGACTTTTCAATCATGCAGTGTTTTTTATTGCCTTTTGGGCTTAATTAATGTACTAATTGAACCATAATTTTGTCCAAAAAAGGAAACATGCCAAGATGAGTGGGACGACCCAAAAAGGAAAACAGGCCAAGATGAGTGGGACGGAGGGAGTATATTTCTATTGGTTCCTCTCAATTCTCATTCTGACATTCTTGAACAAGAACAAAATCAAACAATAATTAAATCAAATCAAACTATAAGAAAATCAAAATCCTACTACTTTATGTTTATTATATTATATATTATAATATTAAATATATAAAAAGAATAAGATTGAATTTAAAACCTTACTTTATCTGCAGATTCAATAATTACAATACACTTCGTCTTTTTTCGTAGGCCCCAAGATAAAGAGAGAATACAATTATACAAGAGACTGAGAGCTAACGAGAGAAACGAGATAGAGAATTAGAGAAAGAGAGCCAACAAGACAAACGCGAGAGAGAGAGAGAGAAATTGAGAACGATATAATCATAGTCACAGAACGGTAATTTTTTTTGCATAATACGATGTAGTAGAGAAACGGTAATTAACATTAGGTTATTATAAAATTGAATTGAACATTTAATTGGGCCCAATTAAATCGGGCCCAAAGTGAAAAGAAAATATAACATAACTTAATTGGTTGTACTATATATACCATTTTGCCCTGGGCCCTAGGCAGCTGCACTCATGGCCTAGGCCCAGGGCCGGCCCTGCACAATGGTTGGGCGTGATAGCTCACGTGATAGAATTTACTGTATTTTAAAAAAACTGAATTTTTTATTAATTAAAAATCGAAAATTACATTAATTGAAAAAAATACACAATTTAAAAAGAAGGTACAAATTATTACAAAAAAAGAAATTAAATTGTGGCTGAAACAACATGACAAGCAACGGCTATTCCAGACGGAAGTACGGCGCCAACGGTCAAAAAATGGCCGCCAACGATCATATGCAATTTCAATTTATTTATTTATTAATGTCACGTGCATAGCACGCACCTCACTCAATCCTCCTCACGCCCGTCCCGTTCCAACGAGCTGCGGCTCGATCCAGGCATTCTGCCAATGGTGGGGTGCGATCGCGAGCTGTCTCGAGACGCCGATCGCACCGATCATTGTGGGTGCTCTTAGCTACTTTCTTGCACTATACTTTCACGAAAGAAGAATCAAAATTGAAATGATAATTTGAAATTTTTTAAGCACAATCAATTACAGTTGGCTAGCTTCAATTTGTGCTAACAGAATCAAAATATGATGACAATGAGAATCCCTTGAAATAGAGAGAGAAACACTGAACCATCATTGCATTTAGGAAGTCCTCAAGAGCTCTGACAATTTTCGTATGTTTATCAAAATTAGATAAAATTTGTACCAAAATAGATGCACCATCAATTAAGCAATCTCAAAAAGGTGTGGAGAAAGCAAGACCACAAGTGGGGTGGTTTACTTCATCAACACATATAAAACATACCCATTCATGATTCATGTCATGCATGTCGGTTCGGATCTTGTATCTCAACATTGTTTGTGTTCCACTATTAAATTTATTATTTAAATAATATTTAATTTTTATAATATAATGAATCGTAATATATATTTATTACTAAAATTTGAAGTTTAAAAAAATTATACTCATATCCTAATTAATTTTGGATTTACCAACCCTAGCTAATAATCAATTATTATAAACTAATAAAATTGAAATTAAAATGCTTAAAACTAATTAATGATAAAGTCTGATTGGGTATAATAAATTACAATGAACAAGTACAAAATTAAACTAAAACAGAGCAAAGAAACACAAGATTTTTTTTTTTTTGAAAGTGATACCAAATGGAACATCGAATCCCAAGAAACAATACGAGTGTTATTAATAGTTATTTCAACACGAGCATGTGACGGGGGTAAAATATGTAGTGAATAATTTTAAAAATGGTAACATAAGTATAAGTCATGTAATAGAATCGAAGTTAAATATAACTCATGGCATATTGACAACACAGGGAATAAGGATATACAACATTTTCTTCCACTTTATACTTTCTGTCACTAGTTTTTCTTAAAAAAATAATCATTTTCTTTGGAGTATTATTAGTTATACATCATGCAGCTTGACTCAAGAATGAGAATAAAGTTTAATCTAAAATTTTTAATCATATTATGTGTTATGGTAGTATTAATTTTACATCCCATATTTCATTAGTGTTAGTCTATAGATTGATAAATAACTCAAACAAACATGCATGTCCCACATATTAGAAATAATTAATATAGTACTATCTCCGTCTCACAATAAGTGTCTTTCTTTTCATATTAGGTTATCCAACAATAAGTGTCCTACACTTAATATAGAAAACACCTTATCTCACAAAAAAAGTGTGAGCTCCACCACTTCCTATCTCTTTAACATTTATTCTTAATATCTGTGCCGAAAACTTACAAGACACTTATAGTGGGACAGATTGGGGTAATACTTAAGTTGATAAATAGTTATGTAAACTTGAGTTTTCTAGTATAATAATTTTTTTTAGACACAAGTTATATTATCATATCACAATTTCATGATTTACAGATAAATCTTCATTCACAATACTAACCAATAATGTTACAAATCAATCGCAATACTATTACAATACAAACCAAATTACTAGTATATATAAACTAGACACATACTCGTATAATTAAAATGGGGATACAACCCATACCTTAGTGGGAATATTTGAACCATAAACCTCTTAGTTAAGGAAAGTCTTATAATGCCTCGGCTTAATTAACCATGCTTCATCGACTTCTAACATAATAAAGCTGACAGAAGTCACCGGATCGCGCCGAGAGCAAATTAGGTACGCGCTGGCTCAACCTCGAAAATCAGTCGGGCCTAAGATTTGAAAGTTGGACCGGACCGAATTTGTCAGCTCTACTTTAAAGTAAGGACCCCAACATAGCCTTGTAAAACAAAAGGCTGGGAAATCCCTATCAATAGTAGTAGAGTAACTTAGGGTTTGGTGGGAAAATAATGGATGATGGCAAAGTATGAGCAAATTGTGTTGATGAATACTCTGCACCACTTTTGGTTGTGAAGTTGAGATCAGAATGAAAATGGGGATAGAAAGATAGAATGGATAGATGCTGCAATACGTTTTTTTTGTCAGAAATTCATCAGTAATCATCGTGCTTAAGGCTGCTCTCTCTTCTTCTGCTTTTTTTACTCTTATCTTCTCTCACAAGGGAACTTATACGCTGTTCCTCACTTCTTTAAGAATCGAGTAGATTGGATTGGACCTACTTTTTCAGTACAGGATAGTCGGGTTGACAACCGTAATTCTAGTACAATTAAGTCTCAGAATAACAATATTAATAATAACGTATATATATCTATACCTATTATAAAATAGTCTTGTTTACAAAATTTGATTTGCCTATTATACCCTTATTATAGTATTTTATTATTAATATCTATAATTATCAGATGATTATTTTATATTTGACATACATATATATATATTATTAAAATCTATTAGTATTACGTGCATCGCACATACCACTATACTAGTATTTTTAAAAATTTATATATCAATTAGAATAAGGCCATCTGTAGCGGTGCCCCCTAGGGTGACTGCTGCATTTGTGATCACTTGGAGGAGGGCGCTACCCTCTGCCGCCCATGGTGATCGCGAATAGAGGGATGGCGTAGGAAGAGGCTGCTGGCGTGGCGGCATGTGATTGGATAGTGGTGTTTATTTATGTTTTTCAATTAATGTAATGTTTGGTGATCTCTATTGTGGGAAAAAACAGAGAGATCACAAGGGGTCACTTAAAATAATGGAGAGATCACTACTCGGTGATTGCCATTATAGAAGGTTTGAGCGCTGGTTAATCAAATCTCACGTAGATTTTTGATTGTTAAAGCGACTATTCTGTACCCAAAACATGAATCAAGGCTCATTTTGAATTGAAAATTTAAATATTGAGTACTATTATGTCAATATTAAAGTATGCTCTATTTCTGAAAAACGAGGCAAATTTTGATCAACAAAATGTACTATTAGACAAAAACTCTGGTACCCATTCGCATGTTGCGATTAGTTTGCCATTTCTAACGCGCATGCATGCGGGACGAGTGCATCTCATGCGCGCGTTGGGACAGTCCTTAAATGATTTGCCGAACCAAAATGGAATTTTGGAAACACATTTTTCCTACTCTAATATTGCAAAGTTGTTGATTTTTTGTAAAAAGAAATGTTAATTTGTGTGCTATGTCATATGAAAATTCAAAATTCAAGAAAAAGATAAAGAAGAAGTGTAGCACACATTTCAGACATTTGCTAAGTCATGGTTGAAGATGACGGGTCGTATGTAAATTGATTATTTGTAGGTGTGTAATGTCAAAACAAATAGTATTAAAGATTTCTATACGATAGTCTAATTAATTCTCTTAACAACTAATTCCCTCCGTTAATTAATAAGTGTCATCCACCGTCAAAATACGTATTCTAAGCAAATTGATTATTTACTCTCTTTACCCCTAATTAATACTAGTAGTATAGAAAATTTGAAAAAGTTGATAATTTGCATTAATAATATGGATAAAATTAGGGGTGAGCATTCGGATATTCGGTTCGGTTATTACATAAAAAATAACCAAACTAAAATTTCGGTTTTTTCAAATCCATATCCGAACCGAATCCAAAATTATTTCGGTGACCGAACCGAAATATCCGAAATAACCAAATTGGTATTTCGGTTAATTCGGTTTTTCCACTTTTTTTTGAAACAATTTTCCTATATTTTTTATATTCATCCAAACCATCCAAACCACCAACAACAAATAAAGTTTTAAATCTTCACAAACCACCAAAACACCAACAACAAAATGAAAATAATCCAACAAATAGTTAAATTAGAAATCCAAATACCAACAAAAACTAATACAAAGTTCAATAATCAATAACTTCCAATAAATACTAGAAAGCACGAAAGACGTTAATAGCTTTCAATTTAGAGTAGTATTCAATATTTTAGTTTTAATAAATTAAATATAAATTTAAAAAAATATAAATAGTATATATATAATTCGGATTTCGGATATTTCGGTTTTTTAAACAATATAACCGAACCGAAATCCGAAATCCGAAATATTAAAATTTTGAAATCCGAATTGACCGAAATAACCGAACCGAAATTAATTTTCGGTTTCGGTTCGGTTCAGTTTTCGGTTTTCGGAACAATTTGCTCACCCCTAGATAAAATAGGAAGTTTTACAATATTTTACTCTAGATTTTTGAATTGGGACACTTATTAGAGAACAAGAAAATGAGCTAAAAATGACACTTATTAAAAAATGGAGGGAGTATTTTCTTAAATTGAGAATGAACATTAATTATTCATCAACAAATTGGTTGTGTCATGTAATCGCTACGTTACCACTTACCAGATAAAATATATTCAGAAATAAAGTTTATCCAATGCACAATAAAGATATCAGTTGCGATTTTTCACGCCATAAAAGAAGATGAAATATACTAACCATTTTAATCAGCTCGATTTTTTCTTAATTTGATATCAAAGTGGGAGTATTTGTTAATTATTTTTTAATTGGACACTTTTTAATAAACTTTATTTGCATTGAGGCTGGCACATTAGCACTTAATTTATCATTTATGGATTACTCATAGACATAAATTCGCTCACATGTGCATTTATTTATTCAAATTCATCACATATTTAGGGAATGCTTTTCTCCATATTTAGGGGCACCCTTCTTTTGACACGTGTTTTAATAATTCTAGTTGAATGTATTATGAGTAGAAAAAAGATTCCACATTTTATGAGTGAATTTTTTGTGGAATAATGTTTATAAACGAAAACAGAAAGAAGTACTCCCTCCGTCCCGCCGAATATGGCTCATTTCTTTTTGGCACGGAGATTAAGAAAAAGGGAATTATATGTAATAAAGTGTTAATAAAGTAACTTTTTAGTTAATAAAGTGTTTTTTTGGTCAACAATGTACTGCTAAAGTGCTTTTTTAGCTTAAAGTAAGCTCTAATTCTTTCCCAAAAAGGAAACATGCTATATTCGGTGGGACGGCCCAAAATGAAAAACATGCCATATTCGGTGGGACGGAGGGAGTATATGTTTATTGGGACATAAGGAGTAATAATTTAGAAGCGATATTCGAAATGACACGTTTATTTTCGGTACGAATATTCAGTAGAAGGTATCAAGTAGTTAAAATGATTAAAAAAAATGATAGAACCCACACTTTTTAAAAGTTAATTTTTACCATTTTTAGACTGGAAATACATGTCATTTCAAGTGGGATGAACGCGGTATATATGTATTTTGAGGAGGGTGTGACTGTGTGTAGATTTCATTTCACCCCTCTAGAAGACCAATAACCAAAAGTCAGAGAGGACGTAAAACACCCAATGTTTAAGCGACACGTAGCCAACCACAAAAGATAGCTCTATGATCTGCCGCAGGAAATCACAACCCAAATTCAAAATTTGCCCCTTTCCCTCTCCATATAGCCCTCCATTTTGCCCTTTTTCTTTCAACATTTCTGCCCAACGCAAATCCAGAAAAGCAAAACCCTCATTTGCAATTCTCTCTCTCCCTCTCTCTATCACTCTCTCTCTCTCTAAAAAATGCGTGAAATTCTCCACATCCAGGGCGGCCAATGCGGCAACCAGATTGGAGCCAAGTTCTGGGAAGTGGTGTGCACGGAACACGGCATCGACTCCACCGGTCGCTACCAGGGCGACTCCGATCTGCAGCTCGAGCGCGTCAACGTCTACTACAATGAGGCCAGCTGCGGCCGGTTCGTTCCGCGCGCCGTGCTCATGGATCTCGAGCCGGGAACCATGGACAGCGTTCGCTCCGGGCCTTTCGGTCAGATATTCCGCCCCGATAATTTCGTCTTCGGGCAGTCCGGGGCAGGGAACAACTGGGCCAAAGGGCACTATACGGAGGGAGCTGAGCTCATCGACTCCGTGCTTGATGTGGTGAGGAAGGAAGCTGAGAATTGCGATTGCCTCCAGGGTAAATTTGCCGTTTCGCTCTATTTTATGCCGTTTTGGCTAACTTTCTCCGTCGTTGTTCAATTTGAATCTGTGTGTGTGTGTGTGTGTAAATGTTTGTGCGCGCGCAAGCGCGCCTATTAAATGTATTGACGAACCATATTTGCCTTTCGGCAAATGTATAGGGAGAAGGTTTATTGAAATTAAATGGAAGTGCATTTTTATGATACTAAAGTGAAAGTAGAGTGTTACGCTTTGTGTAATTGAATTAGGAAGGAACTGTTTTGGTCGTGCTTTGCTTTGATTCTATTTGTTTTTATTGAATTTATTTCTCATGGAAACCCTATACTATTAGTACATGCTTTCATTACCGTATTTGAAGTTCCTATTTGCTCTTTTTTTAGTTTTTGCCTTTATTTATGGTTGAATGGTATGCAGTAGTTCCTGTAGTTTGTTGTCTCAAAATCTTTGTTATGCTCTGGATCCGTTCCCACTGTAAATTCTGTGTTGATATTCCATGCTATTACAATTTTTTGGCAGCTTAATGTTATTCAGTTCCTTATATTCTTTTGTAATATATTGAATGCTTTGAAAAGCTCTAAATACTGTTCGCTGATGAATCATGTTCTTCAGGATTTCAAGTATGTCACTCTTTGGGAGGTGGCACAGGGTCTGGGATGGGAACCCTCCTGATATCCAAGATAAGGGAAGAATATCCTGATCGAATGATGCTAACATTCTCTGTCTTCCCATCTCCGAAGGTGTCCGACACAGTTGTGGAGCCCTATAATGCTACACTTTCTGTGCACCAGCTTGTTGAGAATGCTGATGAGTGCATGGTCCTTGACAATGAGGCTCTTTACGACATTTGTTTCCGAACTCTCAAGCTGACAACTCCTAGTTGTAAGTCTCATGTTTCCTTGATTATATTGGTCTCTGTACTTCATCTTGGCTATAAAGCATGGATTGGAAAGTTTTTTTACACTCAAGATGGGGAAGAAAATCACTAGATTGTTCAAATAATTTCAGTTGCATTTAGCTCTTGCTTTGAAATCTTCAACTTTCTAGCTCGCCCTTTTTCAGGAGCACAGTAATAAAACACTGTAATAAACTAATAATCCGTTTTGTTGCCATTTACAGTTATTACTGGCATGCTTAAGGTCGTAATATTTTTGTGGTATTATTATGGGTATATCTTTCTTGTTCTTATTCAGCAGTTGTAAATAAACCATGTTGTGTATTTTGTTCAATGACTTGCTCTATAAGTATTTGAAGATGTTGTGTTTACCTTTAATGATCAAATTTATATCCTGCTATCTTTGATAAAAGAATTAGAATGCTACTGCAGCCTTTTGTATTCCTTTTAGGTGTTATATCCTTACTAGCAAGGCATTCATAAATAATGATTACTTGTGGATAGGTGGTTTTGCATCCTTGATTAATTTCTCGTTTCTGTTTTTTTATTTTTTCCCCACCAGTTGGAGACCTGAACCATTTGATATCTGCTACAATGAGTGGTGTCACTTGCTGCCTTCGCTTCCCTGGGCAGCTCAATTCAGATCTTCGGAAGTTGGCTGTCAATCTTATACCATTCCCGCGTCTCCACTTCTTCATGGTTGGCTTTGCCCCACTTACATCTCGTGGATCACAGCAATACCGTGCTCTTACTGTTCCTGAACTCACCCAGCAAATGTGGGATTCCAAAAACATGATGTGTGCTGCTGATCCCCGCCATGGTCGATACCTTACTGCATCTGCTGTCTTCCGCGGCAAGATGAGCACCAAGGAGGTGGATGAGCAGATGATCAATGTACAGAACAAGAATTCATCCTACTTTGTCGAGTGGATCCCGAACAATGTGAAGTCCACAGTCTGCGACATACCACCCACCGGTCTGAAGATGGCATCCACATTTATTGGCAACTCAACATCAATTCAGGAGATGTTTAGGAGAGTTAGTGAGCAGTTCACTGCCATGTTTAGGAGGAAGGCTTTCCTTCATTGGTACACCGGTGAGGGTATGGACGAGATGGAGTTCACAGAAGCTGAAAGCAACATGAATGACTTGGTCGCAGAATATCAGCAGTATCAAGACGCTACGGCTGAGGAGGAATACGAAGACGAGGATGAGTATCAAGAAGAGGAGGCCTAAGCAAACATATTAAAGCACTGTTTGTTTTAGTATCTAATCCCTCTCTATATAGGGTAGATGTATGCTTGGTTAGTATCGCTATTTTTGGGATTTTTCTTGGGTTGCAAAACCCTTTATCTGCTTGAAATCTTGAATTACTATCCTTGATTAGCACTTTTGTATTATCTGTTCAAAATTCTGGTTTTCCATTCTATTACAGATGCCTATTATGTGTGCACACATTAGCTCAGAACTATGATTTTGATACAATTGTTCTTACATAATATCCTCTCTTTATGGTATGACCACAAAAGATTACACAACTGGTTTCTGAGGTTTATGGTGCAATTTGGGAGCCACATTTTAAAGAAAAGATCTTTTATTGAAAAAGTTTATGCCAATGGGCGAAACTTTTCAAAGGTCGGGACTGTTTCCTCACATGTTCGAGCGCAGCACATTTTTCCTTGCAGCTGCTGCTGCTGCTGCTCCCTCAGATTGCAGCTTCTTCAGTTTATCTTTAACTTTGAAGAGGACTGAATGTACTTCATCAAAATGAGGCCTTGTTGCATTCTTCGTATCATCGATCCACTTCATAACTCTTTGGTGGGGACCCAAGATCCGTTCTCGATCCTTTTCATCCACAAGCTGTATTATGAAAAAACACAACGGGATATTGTCATGTCAAGTAATTCTTCCACAATGAGACATGCATTTCTTGAAATACTATCACTATGATAGAATGTTATCATGCTACTCAGAGAAAGAATGCAGGCATATAAATATTTTGCAATTGAACGATCTTGAGCAAAAGTTAGCCAAAGGTCGAGTGAGCTGATATGTGATAGCCGTATCTTAAGCACATAAAACTGCTATGATCTCACATAGAAAAATGTAGTGAAGCATAGATCATTCATTACCTCAAGCTGCATTATCTCACATACTAAACTAAGATCTGCAATAGAAGGTTGGGAGCTTCCAACTAAGAAACGACCCCTTCCTTTAAGCCAGAACGATTCGATCTTTTCAAGAGAGGCTGAAAGAAGTTTCTCGCTCTTAGCTGCTGCTTCTGGATTCAGAGGCAGCCCGAGTGCAGGTCCAAGAGTTGAATTGAGTACATATCCAGCTGAAAGTGGAAAGAGAAGTTAAATCCGGATAGGAATTAACGTGCATAGCATGGCCGTTTTGGTCGGCTATTTTATATAATTACGTGGAGCTATTAATTCATTAGTTGCTATGTAATAAAATTGCATTTTTTCTTATTAAAGGGTCCTTTGGGGTTGAGGCCAGTCTTGTATTGGATGTCTCTAGTGTTAACTTCTTGGCGCGAGGACCCTCGACTCTATCAGAAATCAGACAATAACATAAACAGTCTTTCTTGATCATGGTTTAATAAACATTCTCCAAGACATGGCAATTGGCAACCAAAAACCAGTTACACATAAACCAAAAGCACGCAAGTTGAAGTCCCTTGATTGTAAAAGTATAAATATAATTTAATAGGAATTCACTCGTTGATGCTTCCGCAGTTCCTTAAGTCAAAGGGTCTATCTAAAGCATAACTAAGCCAATAAAACGATGGCAATTGAAACATGGTTAAAACATAGAAAAAATATAACAGAGATCAGCATAAACACCTGCACCGCTACGCAAATTTGAGTGATGCCAATCCAGCACAGAGTGAATTTTCGCTCTTGAGAACAGGTCAGCAGGATACCTATCATGATCGAGAATCAGAATGTGAGACGTCACAGAGAAGTGAACACGATTATAGCTTTGAATAAGGAAAGATAGGATCTCCAGACACCATATTATTCAGGTAGGAAGCCTTGAATAGAAACCATGCAAAAATAGGAAATCGAACTTACCAATGATCAGCAACTCCGGGAAATACACAAGCCAAGTAGATCAGAATCGCGTGACTGCAAAACACACCAAAATTAACGTGAAAAGTCCAGATTACATAATAATTTATATCTTCTCCTAATCTTTTAATACAGTTGCAACAAGAAAGCACTGTAAATGAGTTGCAAGAACACCATTGTAAATTTGTAATGCTTCAAGAACACCATTGACAAACATAATCCAGTAAAAACTAAATCTACAGCAGCGCATAAACAGACATCATATTCCTATTTGCTTAACAAAACCAAAATGTTCAAACAAATTGATCAAAAAATATAATATATATATATCAAGATTAGATAAAAGTGGGCACCTCTCAAAAAGCTTGAATCTTCCATCCACTATAGCAGGGAGTTTCTTCATGGGATTTATTTCTGTAACAAAAAGAAAAAAATCAAATTGAAAATTCTCTGACTTATAACTACTGCAGATAATTGAGTTATAGATATGATTTCACCTTGAAATTCTGGAGTTAATTGCTGGCGTTTGGAGATGTCGATTCTCACCTCTTCAAAATCTATACCATTTACTCTTCAACCAAAACCCACATCAAATTATCAATTGTTTCATCTCTAATTACCAATCAACTCCATGAATTCATAGCAAAGTTAATCAAAGAAATAAAATAAAAAATCAAGATTCATTTTTTAAAGAAGCTGAGTAAAAGTAGGTGGGGAAATTACTTGCAGAAAATGATAATTGCGCGGGAAGGTTGAGACATACGATCTGCATACACCTTCAGCGTCATTGTCTTGCTCTTCCTTCCTACTGTTCTTCTCTCTTTCTACACGAGCTACAATGGCGGAAAGAGTAGTTCGATATGCTTGGATAGTTGTACTCTGGAATTCGGCCTCGGCTAAATGAGAAGAGTTGCAACGATAGGGGTAATTAAGTAATTGCGCAGAGACTGGATAAGTAGTTCGATATCCTCCATCACCTCAATTTTTTAATTAATCAATATTTAATTAATTTTAATTATTGTTGGGAAAATTATAAAGTTTTGATTTGATACCAAAATCCAACTGTTCTCCAACCGAGTAGATGATCGCATCAACCTAAGTTGTGTTTTCCAGCTCGCCTGTTTAAGCTATAGATTTTCTAAGTTTACAGGTTTAGGAAGCGGAAGACAACGGAAACGAGCGAAGATCGAATGTGTTAACATCCAAATCATGTGAGTTTTAAAAGTTCAAAACGGAGCAAGATCAAGCTGAAGATCAAGTTGACGGAGCAGGATCAAGCCGAGCTGAGTTCAAAACGGAGCAGGATCCAGCTGAAGATCAAGCTGACGGAGCAGGATCAAGCTGAGCTAAGTTCAAGACACAGCTGGTCCAGCTGTACAGAACAAAGGGAACTAACTCTGAAGACATCACTTCAAGATAGTTTACCCAATCCAGCTCTGAATTCAAAAGGCAGCTCCAAAGGCAGAGATCCCGGTGTCAGAGGAAGTCAATATACCTCGACCAATGAGGAATTGCCAAATCAGCATCATAGACTTCAGAACCTAGGATGTGACTCTAATGAAGACAGGTGCAGAATCGTCCAACGGCAGATATCGAATTTAAGAAGAGTAGGTAAGATTCAAACGGCTCCTCCAACGGCTAGTCTTGAATCTCTACCTATATAAACCCGTCTTCAACCTCAGGATCAAACACGAAAAACTCTCTACAAGCTTTCATTCTCTAAAATTATCAAGCCTTCAAAGCTTACAAGCAGTTCTAAATAGTTCACAGAACACTTTATCTTAAAGTGTTTCTAGTCCAGAAACTGCCCAGTTTTTCGTCTGATTTGTAGGCAGAAATCATTGTATATCTTAAGCCTAGATTTTGAACGAGTTCATCTAACTCTAAGTTCTTCATTGTAAGAACTCGTTCATAGTTGGAACCCCAAACCAAACCCCTCTTTACCCAGAAATGTTAGGTCAAGGTTACGCTTGCTTGAAGCGCGAAATTCAAGTGGTTGTAAGGTTTTTTCAGTACCCGTAAACTGAAAGGTTAGGCTTGACAGTGCCCGCAAACTGTTGGAACACAGCTCGGGTTAGAGTTGTGAAGTTGCTTGGTACTTGGAAACCAAGTGGTAGTGAATTACCAGTGAATCTGGTCGTGGACGTAGGAGGAGTTACTCCGAACCACGTTAAAATTTCGAGTTCTTTATTGCTTTATTTATTCTCTGCATTTTATATTTAAAGAACTAACTGCATTAACACAGCACAAGTTTTCAAGCTCAAAAGCTCTCTGGTTGTGTGACCCAGCTAGCCAGCTGCATTATTTTCAAATCTGCATACTCAGCTGCTCCTCAAAGACAACTGTGTTTTGACTCTAAACTTGCATAACTTGACTAAGTCGAAAACGCAAAGAATATTTTCAAGCTGAGTTTTTCTAAGCAATCGAGCTAAGTTTTCCTCAGCTGGATTCATAACTGAGCTCACCAACTCTATTTTTAACTTGAAAAAGTTTTCAGAAATCTATCTTTGGTGTATTCACCCCCCCTCTACACCAAATACCCAGCTCAGGGACCATCAATAATTATGATTTAGTTAATATTGATATCCTCCACTAATTCTAGTCTAATTTTATGTTATCCTGACCATTTTGTTCTCATTTTTTTTTTATTATTTTACATTTACATTCGGCCTTTTTTTTTCTTTATTTGTCTCAATTGTGACATTTTTTTTAATCATTTTGGATAGACTAGTACCTCTCGATTTTATGGAGATTAATTAGCATAGTTTGTCACACTGAAAATTAGCGTAGTTTTGTCATTTCTGGATTCTCGATGATTATGTCGCTAATCGAATTAAATTGATTTTTCATTTGCAGGGGCGTAGTTTTGTTAAGAGTTGACAAAGAAGAATACAAAAAGATTATCGATGGCATTCTTGTATTTTCTACTCAAAATAAATGTATTCCACTATCAAATATCTCAACTCATTAAGCATGAATCTATTCTTTTGAAAAATTTCTTCAAGAAAAAAAAATTCTGAATTCATGCATTGTATAAAAATTGTTGGAAGAATGATTAGTGTTGTCGAGATCTCCGAATAATATAATTCGTCCTCGACTAGGAAAAGTTTGACACTGTTAAGTATTTGTGACAACAAAATCTCAACAATTAAAGGACATAACAACTAGGGATGTCAATCGAGCCAACCCTTTCGGTTTCGGGTCAGCTTTATCGGGCTATTGGTCCGGGTCAAATCGGGTTGATTTTTTTTCGGGTTGAAAAATCTCAACCCTAACCCTAAACCTCCAGGTCTCGGGTTAGCCCGTCGGATCACAAAGTTTGTAATGTTTTTTTTTTGTTTTTTGTTTTTAAACTTGTATACACTTTCTTGATTATTCTATGTTTATTGCAAAACAATACACATAAAAAAAATGCAAAAATAACGATACGAGTATACGAAATACAAAATATAACAACTTCCAACAAAACAAGTCTAGCATCACAAAAATATTCAGCAATAGTTTATCTCACAAATGAAACTAAACACTTGAATGACATTCTTCTTCTACTCGAATAACTTTTGGAGCTTCTTCAACTTGAACACTGACTTCGAGTTCAAAATCTTCATCATCTAAAAAAAATATATATAGTATTAAAATACAATAAAATTAGATAATTTAAATCTTGATAGAAAAATTAAATATTACCATTTGGATATCCATGCAACCAATTACGCGTGCATATAAGAGCTTGCACTTTTTCAGGAAGAAGTCTATTTATGTATTTGTTCAAAACATGCGCTCCAATGCTAAAGGAAGATTCAGAAGCTACCGTTGTGATAGGAATGCTAAGCACATCAAATGTCATCCTAGCAAGTTCTCCAAAGCGGGATGCACGAGTCTTCCAATATTTAAGTACATCAATTTTTACCTCTTCACCCAACACATCTTCTTTCAAATAAGCATCTAAGTGTGACTTTGTATCCTCAGTTTCACCTTTGTAATTCCTAAGTTCCTACATCAGACACCACATGACATTAATATACAAGTTAAACAATAAATAAACATAACTAAAAATATAATTCAATGTAAAAATTTGAACTAAAAAATATAACTTACAACAAGCTCTTCTGCCTCCAAATTCAATCTTTTTCCTGTTGTTTCTCGTCCTCCTCCTTCCAAAATCTCAAATTCTCTAACTTGAGAACTAGAACTAGACTAGGAGCTTTAAAAGATGCATTGACTCCCTTTTTCTTATACTCATCGTATAGAAAGTAAAACTTTTACTTCAACTTGTTAGATTTTTCCATACTAGAAGAAAGATCAACTTTGGAATAACAAAATTCCACAAGCTTCACCTTCATTCTTGGATCAAAGACTGCTCCCACTGCAAGTATTTCACTTTACTCTTTCCAATATTTTTTCAAAATTTTTTTTCATCAAAATAGTCATAGATTTCACAACTTCATCTTGACTAGTCAAATTTCTTCCAACAACCGTGCAATCTTCCAAACTTCCATAAAGTACAAGGTCGTCATCGCAAAAAAAGGACGCAAAAATTCACACATTCTTTCCCCTCTTTCCCACTCTTCTTCTGTCGGACATTAGTTATAAGCTAGATAATCAAATGCAAGCATGCAAAAAATACGACGATATTTAATTGCACAAACAAGCATCAAATAGGTGGAATTCCAACGTGTGGACACATCCATGGAAAGTGAAGATGTAATTTTAATGCCAGTTTTTTGAGCACATTCTCTAAACTTAATCACTCTTGCTTCTGATCCTTTTATATATTTGATGCTTCCTCTAATCTTATCTAATGGATCACTAGCAACTTTCAACCCATCTTGAACTATAAGATTCAAGATATGTGAACAACATCTCACGTGAAAATAATCACCGTTGCACAGTAAAGAGTTATGTAAATCAAGCCTTGTCTTTAACATCCTCACCATAGCATTGTTGGCGAAAGCATTATCCAAAGTCAAAGAAAAGACTTTCCTATCTATTCCCCAATCTACCAAACAATCATAAATCTTTTGAGATAACTCAGGCCCAGAATGTGGAGGAGGCATAGCACAAAATACAAGTATCTTGCTATTCAATCTCCATTTTTCATCCACATAATGTGCAGTCAAGCAAATATAACCCATATTCGTACAAGCAGTCCAAATATCCGAAGTCAAGCACAACATACCAGGAAGATTTTTCAATGAGAGCTTCAGTTTCTCTTTTTCAGATTCATACATATTCACAACATCAGAGGCATGAGTATTTCTATAGCTAGTGATAAATCTTATATCCGAGTTCAAATATTTCAAAAAATCTCTCACCATATCATATTCAACCCAATTTAATGGAAAATCATGTGCAACTGAAATCTTAGTCATCCAATTTCAACATATCTTATGATCTACTACCTCCGTCCCATGATAAGTGGCTACTTTCTTTTGGGCACGAGTATTTAGGAGAAGAGTGTTTAAAGGGTAAAAAGATAAAAAGTGGTGGAGCCCACATCTTTTGTGTGAGAGAGGGTATTTCCATATTAGGAAAGTGGCCACTTATGATGGGACAGTCCAATAAAGAAATGTGGCCACTTATGACGGGACGGAGGGAGTATAACTTTGTTCTTACCCTTTAACTTTCCTTCAGCATCAATTAGCATAGCACTTACATCTCCAAACTTTGGTTTCTTCTTACACACCAGTAAATGATGATTTAGAGTTGAAGTTCCATAGTTAGTACCTTTATAAACATAGTCTTGACTACAATGCTTGCACCAGACGTGCCCGTTTCCATCTTTGTCAGGTTCACCAATCGAAAAATGATTCCATGCATCAGATGTTTTTTGCTTCTTACTCTTTGAAGATCTTAAAATCTTCACATCTTCATCATTATCACCAGTTTTTCCAGTAGGTTTTGAAGAAGCTTCTTCCATCGTGCTGCAAATTACAACAAGTAACATCAAGCCAAAGCCAAAGTCTGGAATTTACATTACTGTTATTCTTCTTCAAGAAAGGGATCTTCTGAAATTGCTCTAATCCTAAAAACAATGGTGCAGTGAATATGCTTTAATCCTAAAAAGAAAATCCTATGCTCTGTTAAGCAAATTGATTCACAAATCGATTCACAAATATGCAACAAAAAATAAAAACCTATGCTCTAATCCTAAAAAGAAATAAATTTTCGTACCAGTTGTCGCCGAAGAATTAACGCCGAGGTGAGTTCACGTCGTTGGTGGGTTCAGGCGCCGGTGAAATCACTGCCCCAACTCCAAATTTCTTCTTAGTTTTATCAAAAGCAACATCAACATCAGGCCAATACAGATTGTCGCCATGTCCCCCCAGTATGATGCTAAAAGTTGGATTGCTTCCAAAAGCTTTTCTAACTGCTGCAAAGGCATTCTGAAGCTCAAATGCTTTCTCAATCGATGGTGTGCTGTGAGAGCAGTCCCTCTGTTGTGTGTTACATAAACATCGTTGAGGAATGTTACGACTCCAACAAAGAGATTTCCAAATGTATGAGGAATAATTGCCTTGCATTGGACTTCCAAGATGTCAGAGTGTGGGAAGTATCTCTTTAGAGACAAGCAGCTTTGGATTTTCTAAGATTCGCCAGACTTGCTTTGCAAGAAAAGATCGGTTGAAAACTTCAAGATTGTGAAATCTCATTCCTACATTGAGTTTTAGTCTGCACAGCTCATCCCATTTAGCCCAACCAGAAACGAGCCATGGCTCGATTTATCACTTTGCGAGTATAGATAGGAATTTTGAAGCATGCCATAGGCCCATAGCGTAGGTTGGAATTGACTGGATCACAGATTTAAGGAGGACTTCTTTTCCACCAGCTGAAAGAAGATTATTTTTCCAATTGAACACTCGGCTCGTATTAATTTAGTATTTGTAATTTTCCAGAAGATTAATTTAGTATTTTTAATTTTTTGTTATGTTTTTTAGTTATTGTATTTTATTTTTAATGTATTTTAACATTTAATAAAATTGCTATTTCAAAATATATTGTTATTTAATAAAAACATACATTAAAAATAAAATTAAAATTAAAATATAATAAAATAATGGAAAAATTACCAAGGAGAGATCTCACTCATTGAAAATGTTTTTTGGGTCATCTCTCATCACCTTGAGACTCTACAAACAATATTAAAATAAAAGGTAAAATGACAAATAGCCATTGTAGATAGTCTATAATAAAAGTTGGTCATAAACCTAATTTTTATAAATTCTAGCCAATTTTTAGGGATTCAGATGAAATTGCCCTTAGTAATACAACTCAGTTTTATTCTTTTAACAATTTAAACATTCTTAATTTTCGTTTTTCAGATTTCTCTTCTAAATTTCTCTCAAACCTTAATCATCTCAAAGCTCTCTTTCGTCTTTCTCAGCGTCGCCGCCGCTTTGCCGCCCGCCATCTATACTCCTGTGCCATCTATAAAAATTATATTGATGGCCAAAATTTATTACTCACTATTCTAAATGATTACTCCCTCCGTCCACGAAAAAGACGCACGTTTGGTTTCGGCACGAATTTTTATAAATGAGTTGAGTTTATTTTTAGTGGCATAGTGGTCCCACTTATTATATATTTTTAAATAGTGAGTTGAGTGTGTTGTGAGTGGAATAAGAGTTTCACTTGCTATTTGTAGTGGATCCAATAATGATAAAATGAGTAAATAATGGGTTGAATGGAGGGTTAAAATTAAGTGAATTGTGTGATTCATAATGCTAAAAATAAAATGTGCATATTTTTCGTGAATGGATCTAAATGGAAATATATATGTGCAATTTTTTTTTTTTTGTAGACGGAGGGAGTATATGATTTAAAATAATGGGGGATCACCCTAATCTTCTCCTAATGTGGATGCTCTCATACGGGCCGCCAAAATTAATTCCCCTTTTTTGAAGTCAATGGAAATTGAATTTCCTTTGTGATTCGAACCAACCAAATCAAAAAATTGACAATTATTCATTTCCTTTTTCTTTCTTTCCTTTTCTTATTTCATTTTTTTTAAAGGTGAAGAGAAATTTTATATCACAAATGAGTACAAGGCGTACCCAAAACCCAAGCAAAACAGTGAACTAAAAGAATAATAAGATACACCATCTACCAACTTATTTGATTCTAGAAGGGAAACATTTAACGGGGTCCACAAACCAATCGCAAGCCGAATAAGAAAAATTTATGATAAGTACTGCCTTGGACCATTTCCAAATAATAATAATAATGCTATACACTGATTTAACCATGTTCGGACACATACCTTTGAAGATTTTCTCATTTATAATTTTCCACACCTCTAACAAACACATTACCAAATGATATTGAACATCAACTTTGCTACCTTATTATTTGCCTTAAATTCATTTTCTTTTCGCCTAAGTGGGGGTGTCAAAATTGGCCCGGGCATTTTCGGGCCGGGCCGAGCATCACAATGTTAGGCCCGAAATTTTTTCGGTCCAGCCCGGCTCGGTCCGAAATGGGTAAAAGCCCGCTGGGCTCGGGCCGGCCCGGACAAATTACACTACAAAGGTATTTTCGGGCCGGATTGGCCTGCACATTTTCAGGTCCGAAAAATTTCCGGGCCGGCCTGGCCCGGCCCGACTTTTCTTACAATTTTTTTGCTTGGTCCGGCCAGATAATCCCAAAAAACCCGACGGGCTCGGCCCGGGAATTTGACAGCTCTACGCCTAAGCGAATCGAACACTTCCTTCTAGAATATTCCCAGCCGTCGAAAAACGAACTTGGACATGTCTTTAAAACGTGGCATAAGGTCCAGTTGCCACGTGGAAGTTGGCATCTTCACACATGCTATACCCCACCGATTCTGCGGCAGCAAACAAACATACATTAGCAATTCGCAACATCGCCATCAATTTAATTACGGAAATAATACTTTGACCATTTTATATATAAAAATAAAAATATTAATCACCCATGTCCCGTTACGCAAGAAATCTCTTCAAATTCAAACCCAGAATCTTTTCTCCCATTTTAAATACAACCCATTTCTGTTCATCTGTTTCTGGACCGAATTGTTTGCGTTTGCAGCCGAAAAAGGCGATTTTTTACTCTTCACCGGATATTACTTCAACTAAAAATCTGATTTTCAGTCGTGCGATGGCAACCCAGTCAACTCCGCCTCAATCCATCCATGATTTCACTGTGAAGGTATCCGTTTCTCCGTCGTTGATCGATTTCAGATTGATGTGATAAAAATTGCTTCTTTTTTCTGAATTTTTTTTTGCTGATGGGTGCTGATTTTATGTTGTTATCTTATTAATTAGATTGTATTGGTTAATGGTTGAAGTAGGAAGTGAATTATATGTGTGAAGGATGAATTGGAGAAGTCGAATTTTATTACCAAACTCTTTTTGATGTGTCGATTTTAGTGGAGAGATCTTTTGTTGTGTACTGTTGATTTCTATGAGAAGGTGTTTGGGAGAAAATACCTTACATTCGTATGGGAAAGTGTGATGGATTAGTAAGTTTTTGGGAGGAAACTAACTGATTGTGATGCATATTACAATTTTTATGAGAGCCTACCTGTTTTTATCCTTGGTTGGCGTTTGGTTTGGAGAATGTGATTGATAACAAGTGATATAATATGATAGGATTATATGATTGATTAATAATCGCCCAAACTTGAAAGGACAAATTTTCACTCAATTGATGGATATGATCAAGGTCCATCACGGGCCAAATCATTCAAACCAAACATTTGATTATGTTGGATTAATCAAGCCTTATTAATCAAACCAAACGACCCATTTGTATCATGAACAAAACTGTCTCAAGAAATACTTATCTCAAGGGTTGTTGGCAGATCTTCGTCTCAACCCTCGAGATAGCATGTTTTCTTTCTTGATTTCCTTGACTAGTGTACACAATTTCACTTGTTTCTTTACCTTTGACAGCGTGCCATGTATCTTGGTATTTATGTTGATAATATGGTTTTTCATGAGATTTCCTTTCATGTCTATTGTTATTACATTGTGAGATTAAAATTGTGCAGGATGCCGCAGGGAATGACGTCAATTTGAGCATTTACAAGGGGAAAGTCCTGCTAATTGTGAATGTTGCATCACAGTGGTATGTGTTAAGTTCAGCTGATACTTTTCTCTGCTGTAAACAAATAGTTAGCTTCTTGTAATCCATCATTGCTTGCTCTGCTGGTTATGTTAAAATGAAGGGTCTTTGCAGCAGACATCAATCTATGTTCTGTTCCCGTATATCTGATTTTGCATTGTGGTATTGAGATTATGTAATGTATCTTCTATTATTTTGTTTTGGTGGTATTTGCAAAGGAATATGTTGAAAGAAAGCAAATCTCCTTTTGTCGTCTTTAACCATATGTCTGCTAAGTGGATTATTGACTAATATATATGGAAATGTATGATTCACTCTGGCAGTGCATATGTATCTTTGGTGATATTGGAACTTCTCTAAGTCGGTTAACATATTCTTTAACTAGCTGCCATTATAAAAAATCCTTCTGTTCATGATCCTGAAAATGTAACTGACTTGTATGCTATTGTGTCAGTGGCCTGACGAACTCAAATTACACAGAGTTGACGAAGTTGTATGAGAAATACAAGGATCAAGGTGCATTTTCTTTGTTTTCTGGTCGCATGCTTTCCTTTTGTTGTGTTAAATTTTCTCTAGGCATCTGAATTTGATTATCTTACCTCCCTGCTCTCGAGATTAGCAAGTTTGGAAGTGTTACGTAGACCATGTATCACTTCTCATCGGACGAGTGAAAGACATGAATTGTGCTCATCCCTCATGTTGGGGAGAGAGTATTATGAATTGAATAGTCATAGTCTTAGTTTTCTTCTCTCTTACTATTATTTCCTTATTACTTAGGTTTGGAGATATTGGCATTTCCCTGCAATCAGTTTGGTTCTCAGGAGCCTGGAACTAATGAAGAAATTAAGGAGTTTGCTTGCACTCGTTTTAAGGCTGAGTATCCAATATTCGACAAGGTATGAAGGATTTGGTAGTCCCATTATGGCCATTTATTTTGACTGATTCTTCGGATAATATTATTTCGTTTTTTGGGGTAACTGGGTGTAGGCTTGGCTTACTAGCTGCATTTTTTTAATATTTCAACGATTTGATTTGTGCTGTCAATCTAAGTTTGTTTAGTTTATCCGTTTTTGAACAAATTATTAGGACAGTTCTCTGAAATAGAATTCCGGTATATGGTGTAGAAAATTTCAGGAGGGGCAGAAAAATTGTTTTCTAGATAAACTCGTATGAAACTATCAAGAACATGATACATGATTACTTGTCGTCACTTCTTGTAATAATGTCTTGATAAGTAGAAATTGAGTGGTTGAAGCTGCCTTAAATGTGTTTGCCTCCAAAATTTAAAACAAAAATAGTTGAATGATCGTGTGGGTGGTGGTATGGAACTGTATGTTTGAAGCACGAAGCAAGTGGTATTCATCAACATAACGGGTGTTGGATGCAGGTTGAGGTGAATGGCGCCAACGCTGCTCCAATATACAAGTACATGAAGTCGGTGAAAGGTGGGCTTTTCGGGGATAGTATCAAGTGGAACTTCTCCAAATTCCTTGTCGACAAAGAGGGTCGTGTTGTTGACCGTTATGCGCCCACCACATCTCCTCTCAGCATAGAGGTAAGGATTCTTCTGAATTCGACTTGGAAGTATAGATGTATGGATGAGTTGCATTTGGTTACGGAGCTTTGGTTTCTATTTTTGCAGAAGGATGTGAAGAAGCTCTTATAGGCGACACCTAGTTTATAAATGGACTCGTCTAGCAACTCGAGAGCTTATCGTCGTTACGAGTGAATGAAATAACCACCCTGGAGGATATGTTGTTTGAATAAGCAGTATATGTATTTGCAATTTAAGATCAGTACTGGTGTTTTGCTATAGCTGAGGCCCTCTTGTGTATACTTGTACTATTCTACCTAAATACTTATTATATTTACTAATTTTGTTGTCTTGAGTTATGAATCTGAGTTGGAGTTGGGGTTTACTTGGAGATAGCATACATGATTCTACTATTGGAGTGGGTATTGTCAAGTTCGAATGCTACTTATATCTTATAGGTCGAGTATGTTGCATCAAGATTTTTTAGTGTAGGAGAAAGTATTTATAATCCGGAGTATATAATTTGAAAAAGGAAAATGTTAAATGATCGAGTGACTTTCGGTTTCTTTCATTATTTATTTATTTATTTATTTTTATTTATTTCAAAATACGATTTCATTCAATTTGCAAGGATCATTCGAGATCGTAATTTCTATTTTCAGAATTCTAGAGGCAAAAATTTGGTCTGATCATATGATTAGTTATAATTAGAGAAGTATGGAGTAATTAAGAATTTTTAATTACAGTCTATTAAGTCTCAATTAAAATTAATTAAACTTTAATTATAATTAATTAAATATTATTCCTTCCGTCCCAATAACAAGGTCTCACTTCTATTAATTAATTAATAGAAGAATTAATAGAAGTGAGATCTTGTTATTGGGACAGAGGGAGTACTATAAAAAATTAATTCCTAATGTCTATCCATTGTTTCGATTTTGCATGATTTTTTTTGTTTTTTTGAGGAAGCATGATAACAAACCCTACTATAACTATCTCTTCAAAACTTCATAGTTCATATTCAGGGTCGGTCCAACATAAAATGGGCATCGGACGATACTTATTAAGTAAAATAAAATATTTTTAAAATTAATTTACTATTTCTTATTTTTTCTATGACAAAACTACTACTTAAGTTTTTACGATCTAGAATGTGGGTCGTTTATGTAGGGGCACATTGATGAGAGTAGAAAAATAGTCGAGCATTCAAAACTAGATCGCAAGGTAAATTAAAAGAGAACATGAAAAAGTGTGGTATTAAATTACTATATCAAGAGATAGAGACATTTTTTTAGAAGCATCAATTTTCAGGTCAAAACCTACAAATAACATCTAAATTCGCGCTTTTAATTTTTTCAAATGAAATCAAGTTCGTTAATATTTTATTATTTTTTAAATATTAGATAATTCTTAAGACTAAAATAAAATATTTTTTATTTTCAAATGTTCATATATAAGGAAGAACAAAAATATTTTTACATTCCCCAATTGGTTTGTTTTATCTAATTTTAGTTGAACAAAAAATTGGACCATTTACATAGGATATGAAAAAAAATTAAAAAATGAATCCAAAAAGCCTTTGAGGGGATAACATTTATATTCGCCTTTTAATTTTTTACAAATAAAATCAAGTTTGTTAGTAATATTTTATTCTTTTTTAAATATTAGATAAATCTTAAGATTAAAATAAATATTTTTTCTTTTCAAATGTTCATATTTCTGAATTTAGATTTGGGAAAGCTTCTGATACAACATTCAAGAATTTAAATGGCGTCGCCTCAGTCTGTGTTCGATTTCACCGTCAAGGTCAGCTCCTCACTTCAACTTCCTGCGCTGAATTTAGATTCCTGCAAATATTTGCTAATTCAATTGATTCATATCAATGATCGCTTCTATTTGTGCTTGTGGATTCTGCAGACTGTGATTTTACTTAGGTTTCTAGGGTTTATGCTTAATATGTGCTAGAATAAGTAGGTGTTTGATAAATTTAGAGGTATGAATGTGAAATCAATTCTGGTTTGAATGTGAAATCATGCTTATACGTATTGATTGGTTCATCAGTATGAATGTGAAATCAATTCTGGTTTGAATGGATCAACTGCTCGAACCTCGCGATATGGTTGCCAATTTAGAGGTGTTCACGGGCCCGTTCCGGTTCGGAACCGGCCTGAAACCGCGGGTTCCGATTCGGGAAAGTTGGAACCGGAACTTGCCCGCCATAGCCCACGGTTCCGGGTCGGAACCGGCCCGTATTCGACGGTTCTGGTTCCAGTTTTGAACCGGCGGTTTAGGACTTGAACCGTCTAAATTTTTTATTTTTTTTATCTTTGAAAATATAAATTATATTGCAATTCTAACTCATAAATCATCAATGTAATGTATTATATTTCATTTAAATTCAAATTGGTGGCAAATCCTAGGCGTCCGAACCAGCGGTTCACACGGTTCCACAGTTTCGAACCGGAAACGCCAGTTCATGTTTGAACCTTATTATTATTATTATTATTATTATTATTATGGCCTTTTTTCATTCCATTTACCATTGTAATTGTCATTTTTGCTTCCTAAGGTATATAATTAATATGAATTAACACAAAACATAATTTAAAACTAAAAGAAAAAAGAAAATCATCGGAACCGCCCGTTCACGGTTCCTAGCCGTTGGAACCGGAACCGGCCCGTTGACCGTGGTTCCGGTTCGAAAACCGTTGATCACGGTTACGGTTCTGGGCCGAAACTGTCGGTTCTAGTTCCGTTGAACACCTCTAGTTGCCATGCCATTAAAGTAGTCCACTACCTGTATGTAGAAATTTTTAAATGACACTTGGATTAAGCTTCACAATGAGTTGGTTATCATTTGCCTTCTAGTATCAAATATGAGTATTTTATAGCAGGATTGCCTCGATGTCTTTAAAAATGAAGTGAAAAGCCATTTTTACGCTCTTGGAGCTGTCGCCTAGACAGCTTAATCGGTAAAACTATTTGGCTCAGCTGAAGCATGTCATTCGGGACTGGTTTTGTAATTATATCAACAACTTATATTACCAAGGAGATTTATAGCGCTTCACGTATTTAGCTCGATCGGCTGTATGTAGCTGTTAAAAAAACATATTGCTTGTTGCTTTCAGGATGCTAAGGGAAATCAAGTGGATCTAGGCATCTATAGAGGCAAAGTCTTGCTGATTGTGAATGTTGCCTCAAAATGGTACCATTTACTTAGATTCTGTTTTTCCTAGTGTTTGTCTCCTCCGATTTGCTTGCGATGCTATTTTTTGTTCAAGCAGAAGCCTTCAGGAAGGCATGGTTACACCAATTGTTTCGATATGGAAGTTGGTATATATAACGAAATATTCTTCAACAATCTGTGTATCTCTCCACTGTACAAGTCATAGTTTAAGATATCATCTTTGATATTCTTTCTTTCGACTAGTGCGTGAAGATGAATTAGCATCATCATACTATTTTTATTAACTACTCCCTCCGTCTCAGGTTAGTATGGTTCAAGTAATATTTTATATCTCACAACAAATCAAATATGCACCACACTTTTGGGGGACGGAGGGAGTATAACACTTTGCATTATAGTACAACTCTGTGCATAGTTCAATTTTCA
Source organism: Agastache rugosa (assembly GCA_031470985.1). Taxonomy (NCBI): domain Eukaryota; kingdom Viridiplantae; phylum Streptophyta; class Magnoliopsida; order Lamiales; family Lamiaceae; genus Agastache; species Agastache rugosa. The sequence continues at coordinate 9,104,541 of CM062602.1, forward strand.
GAATCTCGTTCTTATGTCTCTGCATATCCCGATACTCATATGACTTGATGTGTGTCACAGTTACTTTCTTGTAGCTGCTTCTTTTTACATGCCAGTGCATGAAAAGAGCGAAGTTTCGATTCCTGTTCATTTATTTTTAAGTTGTATGCATATCAAACTATACAATCATTTAGTCACCTTTGACTATCATTAACTGATTTTTGTCTGTTTATTTCTTAATTCGCTATTAGTGGGATGACCAATTCGAACTACAGTGAGCTAAATCAGTTGTATGACAAGTACAGAGATCAAGGTATGTTTTTTGAATGCGGACTTCTACAAATATTTCAAGTGTGATATTGGTAGACTCAGGGGTATCATGCCAAGAAAATCAGCTAAAAACTCGAAGTGACATTATTAGAGAGAAATGGGGCACATAAATAAGTTATACAGCAACGAACGATAGAACTCCAAGTAATTCAATCCCTTTCCACCCCAATCACTTAGCACGCTGACTCCCATTAGATATATCAATGTTAAAAGAAGATACGGACCTAGCTAAATGGATATTCAAGCATATTCTATTTCTTTTTCCCCATTTCCTTTCAAATGATAAGAATTTTTCTGACTCTAGATTCACTATAGGCCTGGAGATTCTGGCTTTTCCGTGCAATCAATTTGGCGAAGAAGAACCTGGAAGCAATGATGAAATTATTGATTTTGTCTGCACTCGATTCAAGTCAGATTTCCCCATCTTTGACAAGGTAAACGTTGGATTTATCCAAATTTAGCTGCATGATATCTAGCTTTTATTCTTTTATAGCATTAGTTTTCCCAATTTGTGGGTATACTTTCTTTAAATTCACTGCCATTTGAGGTTTTGTTCACCCTAAGTTCTTTTCAAGGCTTGTGAGAAGTAAGCCAAAAAAATCCTCACATACGGATTCTTACATGCTGTGACATCTTTCATGTCTATCAAAACCATCTGTGCTGATCGAGAGCTTTATAATATAAATCTAGGCATCCATGTTTATTTGCAATGGTTGCTTTACTCGTGTTAGATTGAAGTGAACGGTAATGATGCTGCTCCGTTATACAAGTTCTTGAAGTTGGGAAAGTGGGGAATCTTTGGAGATGACATCCAGTGGAATTTTGCAAAGTTCTTGGTCGACAAGAATGGGCACCCCGTTGATCGCTATTACCCCACAACTTCACCTCTTACTATTGAGGTACCGAACACCTAAAAATGAATGTGTGTTTGTATCTACGTCCATTGAACTTCTTTGCTGTGCATTCATCTGCATCTGCTGCATGTAGAAAATATGAAGTTCATGCGCGCTATGTATGCATCATACATACGATACAATGCGATTGAAACTATTTTCTTGATTGCAGAGAGATATTAAAAAGCTCTTGGGGCTTCCATGACTGATGAGAAATCCATGCTCTCTCTGAAGGTACTACTATCATGCATATTGACTATTAAGATCTAATAGTAGAAGATTTATGTATATCTGATAACAATCTTGCATTATTTTTAGGATGTAATCGAGCCGAATAGTGCCTTGTTCAAGCTGGACTCGTTTGACCAAACGAGCTTCTCCTTTAAATATCAAACAAGCTTTTATCGAATTGAGTGCTAAATCGAGCCTAAACGAACCTTTTAAATTTAGACATACATTTAAAATATTAGTTATATTTCAAAAATATAAGTTATTTTATTCACTCAATTTGTCTATCTTTCCTTAAATGAATGTCCCACTCAATTTGTCTACTTCTAAATAAGGAAATAAATAACCCTTCAAAACCCTTCAAAAGTGATGGTACCTAACCCACTTTCTATCCTTTTATACTTATTCTTAATTTCCGTGCCGAACAGTAGGTAGACAAATTGGATAGGACGGAGGGAGTAAAACATGTACTATTTTCTTGTAAATAAATAAAGTTAGTTAGATACTTAATCCAAATATTACTAATTACTCCTTCCGTCTAATTCAATTTGTCTACTTTTCCTTAAATGGATGTCTCACTCAATTTGTCTATTTTCAAATAAGGAAAAAATTAACTCCTGCAAAATCCTTCAAAAGCGGTGGGATCTATCCACGTTCTATCTTTTTACCTTATTCTTAAAGCAAACACAACGGTGGGCGGAGGGGGGTGGGCGGAAGCAGTAGCGCCCTTGGCGTGAGGGCGAAAGTCGATAGCGCCCGTCGAAAGGCGCTCGACGATGGCGCTTCAGCGCCATTTTGGAGACGAGGGCAAAGGGAGCGCGAGGCTGAGGTGGTGAGCTGCTATTGGATTTGCCGAATGCAATCCCTCAACAGCAAAATTACTGGCATTTTTCACTGTGATTTATTTTAATTAATTGAATTGTATGAATGGGTGCTAAAAATTGCAGGAACTTAAAATTATTGGATATTGGTGAGGAAGAAGGTCGCAAAATTGCTGGCATTTTCCACTGTGATTTATTTTAATTAATAGAATTGCATGAATGGGTGCTGAAAATTGCAGGAACTTAAAATTATTGGATATTGGTGAGGAAGAAGAGGGTGGATTAACGAAGGGGAGGGGGAAAATTGTAGTGGTGGGACCCAAACCAATTTTATATATTTTATTCGTTGGGAGGGGAAATTAAAAAAATGGGGTGATTTATTTTTTTTTCTCACAGATTTATTGGTTATTTTATTCTTTATTTTTCATTTTTTTTTCATATTTTTATAATCATATATTCTCATTATTTTTCATTTATATTGCTTGAAATAAATGTTAAATTTTGGGTTTAATTCAATAAAATTTGCATTATAAAAATAATTGTTAATCAAATTATCAAATTAAAATAATTATAAAATAAAAAGAGTTGTGCCCACCAAGTTTGGTGGGCACCAATGTGGGCAAATGTGGAGTGCCTATATGACCCCACAAAAAGTAATAAATATTGGTGGGCACAAGTTTTTTATGCCCACCAATATGGGTGCTCTTGATTTCCATGCCGAATAGTAGGTAGACAAATTGAATGAGACAGAAGGAGTATAATATAAGATACCTAATTAATAATTTTATGTTTTTAAAATAAATTACTTAACGGTCTTGCTCATGAGCTAACAAGTCGAATACCGTCATGCTAAAACTTTACTCGTTTAGTTAAACGAGCTTCTCAATAAAATATCGAATGAGCTTTTATCGAGTCGAGTGCTGAATAGCACGCGAATAGCTTGATTCATTTACAACCCTAATTATTATCAATTAAATATGAAAAAAAACTCACGAATTTTGGATCAATTTTGATTGCAAATTTTTTCAATGATATCTGCAAGCTTCCAACCTTTCCTGACTATATCATCTCGAGCCAATATTGCCAACTCGGAGCATGAAATTTGTCAATTTCAGCCTAAGATTATGTACATCCACCACTGCTTGGTTCATCGCCAAGTGGGTATGTAACGTCCCAATTTATTTAAATAAAAAGGAACATTATTATTGAAAACTTAATAAATATTTAACTAAAAAAAAATACAGCGGAAAATAAAATAATATAAATTGTCCAACTGAAAATATAAACCCTAGGATTTATTTTTAATATTTCTTGATAATTGACCATCGTCACGCGCCACGCCGATCATCGCCCGAGTCATCTCCTGAAAAAGATATAGTTTTGGGGTGAGTACTATAAACTCAGTGAGATGCATTTATTCAAATTATATAAGTTACAACAATAAAAATACATGGAAAACTGTAAACTTTAATCACATCGCCCGAGAGCAATGTTTAACTGTCTGATAGCCCGGAGGCTTAACTGCTAGCCCGAAGGCTTTAACTTTACTGTCTCGTAGCCCGGAGGCTTAACTGCTTAGTCTCAATGGTGAATTCGACTTGTCGGTCCGATGGAACTCCGGTCACATCCTCTGGAAAAACCTCTGGGTAATCTCTGACTATGAGAATGTCCTCCATCTTCAAATCAGGGGGTGTGGTGCTCACCACGTTCACTAGGAAAGCTTGACATTCATTTTTCCTCTACATCTTGACAGCTTTAAAGGCAGAAATGATGTGAGGGCCTCTTCTTGTCTTGTTGCCTCGAAAAGTGAATTGTTTTTCCTCAGGGCGCTGGAAAATCACTTCTCGCTTCCAGCATTTGATGACCGCATGGTTCTTACTTAGCCAGTCCATACCAAGGATGACATCGAATCCTTCATCTCCAAAACGAAAAGCTCGACTTCTAATGATCTCTCCCCGAAGGTCTAGTATTTCCAACAGTTGCACTTCCACTTCCATTTCCGTGTCCCACTTCAGATTGTCAAATTCGTCCAACAATTTCCATTGCAGGGTGGACGTTTTCCAGGCCAACTGCTTCGTTGGAATTTTACCACCACATCTCATCCTAGCTGTTTTAAGTAGTCTAACCAACTAAATATTTCGAGGACAAAAGATTATAACTTTGGTGAGATAACTTCATAAAATAAAGAATCAAATGAAACTTTGTACCATTTTTCTCGGAGCGATGCGGCGGTGCGATGATGGTCTTAACTTTTATTACTCAAAAATTAGTTTCATCTTTAATTACTCAAAACAAGTCTACAGAATTGTAAACCTGCTCTGATACCACACTGTAACGCACCAATTTATTTAAATAAAAAGGAACATTATTATTGAAAACTTAATAAAATATTTAACTAAAAAAAAATACAACGGAATATAAAATAATATAAATTGTCCAACTGAAAATATAAACCCTAGGATTTATTCTTAATATTTCTTGATAATTGACCATCGTCACGCGCCACGCCGATCATCGCCCGAGTCATCTCCTGAAAAAGATATAGTTTTGGGGTGAGTACTATAAACTCAGTGAGGTGCATTTATCCAAATTATATAAGTTACAACAATAAAAATACATGGAAAACTGTAAACTTTAATCACATCGCCCGAGAGCAATGTTTAACTGTCTGATAGCCCGGAGGCTTAACTGCTAGCCCGAAGGCTTTAACTTTACTGTCTCGTAGCCCATAGGCTATAACTGCTTAGTCTCAAATAGCCCGAAGGCTAACTTCTTTTACTGAATTAGCCCGAAGGCTCTGCCTGCATATGCACGTATAAATAGTGCAAAATATATAATAAGGATAAATATTAAATGCAACTTTAACCCCCACCTTAACCTTCTTGACTCGACTGGATAAACTTGCAAATTAATTAATTAAGTCATGCGCGCCGATCCTATAAATAATTATGGAGTTATTAAATATGCATGCTTTGAGTTAAAATAGATCGAACAAATTACATTAATTAACCTCTGTATGAATCCTTATTTTTCCACATAATACTATACATAAAGATATACATATATGTATATATATACACACGAAAGAAAACACAAGAGTGGAAAACTTTTGCTAATTCTGTTTGCATGCTTTATACAATAATAATAATAATATATATGCATATTACGTATACCTATACATAGACCTATACTTATAATATATATACATATTAGAAACATAGTTAGATACACAAAAGACTCATCAAATTAACAGCAACATTTGAAAGCCTTAAATACGTAAGCTTTATATATATATTTTATATACAAATATAAAAGTTGTACTCTACCAACTATAAAGACAACAAAGTCTGACAACTTTTGCTCAAACAAATCAATACACATACTCACACACACACTAACCCTATACACATAAATCGAAATTTATGTAGAAAGAAAGATCAATTGTGATGGTGGGATCCAAAACTATTAAAGTAAAGTACACAATCAAAAGTTATCACTTTTGTTCGGTGGTAGAGAAAGAAGAAAAACAGAGAGCAGGCAAATACAACAGCAAAATAACGAAGAAGAAGAAGAACGAGAGAAAAAAAATACCTTCAGACACTTAAGATCTGAAATCGTTTTGTTTATTTTTTTTATTTTATTTTTGAAGCCGTTTGGGGGATGAACGTTGGTTTTCCCTTCAAATCTTCAAGTGCTATTAGGATTCCTAGAAGTTTGTCAAAATAATTAAATACCTTTAATTTCTTTCATATCTCTCGAGAGATATGAAAGAAATTAAAGGTATTTAATTATTTTGACAAACTTCTAGGAATCCTAATAGCACTTGAAGATTTGAAGGGAAAACCATCGATTTGCTTAATCCACATGAAAAAATAGATATGGTTTTCATAAATTTGAACTTTATCAATCAAGATCACCTCCACTATAAAACTATAGATCCTAAAAGATAAGTTTCCTATGAGATTATCCTTTTTCTCATAACAATAATAATAATAATAATAATAATAATAATAATAATAATAATAATAATAATAATAATAAAAATACTTAAATTTGAAACTCTAAAATCAATGCATGAAATTCTATTTGGGCTTAAAGCATAATTATTTTTGGGCCATGCAAAACGAATAAAAATAAATAAATAAAAAATAAAATCATGCTTATCCTTATGCTTATGCAATAACTTTAGGCGCGACTTATAAGACTTAAATAAATAATTGCAATAAGATATAATATTTAAGAGGAAAAATAGCAAAATAAATTTCGGATTGCTACATCCTCCCCTACTAAAAAAAATTTCGTCCTCGAAATTACTTACTTTAGTCTAGGAAGTTGGGATACTTAACTCTAATGTCCTCTTTTTTTTCCCATGTGGCCTCACTCTTATCGTGCCTACTTCACTGGACTTTGACTGGCGGAATCTCCTTATTCCTAAGCACATGGACCTTCCTATCTAAATCGATATAGGATGCTCCTCGTAAGACAAATCCTTATCCAACTCTAGCTCGACGTGGTTCACGATGTTGCTCGGGTCGTGAATGTACTTTCTCAAAGTGAAACATGGAACACATTGTGTATCGATGTTACGCTGGGCGGCAGTGCTAGACGATAAGCTAACTCTCCAACTCTGTCGAGTATTTCGAAAGGCCCGATATAACGAGGTTTTAATTTACCGCCTTTTCCAATTCGGAACATTCCCTTCGTCGGCGACAACCTTAGAAAAACTTTGTCACCGACTTCAAAATGGAAATCTCTCATCTTTAAATCGGCATATGACTTTTGCCGATCTTGAGCTACTTTAAGGCGATCACGAATTTTACTGATCACAGCTACCGTCTCCTCCACTATCTCCGGTCCTAGGACTCGTTTTTCACCGACTTCGTCCCAATGCAGTGGCGACCGACACTTCCTCCCATACAGAGCTTCATACGGGGCCATGCCAAGAGACGCATGGTAACTATTATTGTAAGCAAATTCCACCAATGGTAATTGCTTCTCCCAATTTTCTCCAAAATCCACAGCACAAGCTCTCAACATGTCTTCAAGGGTCTGAATGGTCCTCTCTGATTGCCCGTCCGATTGTGGGTGATACGCCGTGCTGAAATTTAGCTTAGTACCCATGGCTTCTTGTAGACTTTTCCAAAAGTTCGAGGTGAATCTTGTGTCACGATCCGACACAATGCAAGCTGGCACTCCGTGTAGTCGCACAATTTCCTGAATATAAATTTGTGCTAGTCTCTCCATGTTGTACGTCATCTTCACAGGAATGAAGTGAGCAGTTTTGGTGAGACGGTCAACGATAACCCAAATTGCGCGATTTCCTTTGATTGTTCTTGGCAATCCAACCACAAAGTCCATTGTAATCTTCTCCCACTTCTATTCTGGAATCTCAAGTGGTTTTAGCAAACCCATGGGTCGTTGATGCTCTGCCTTCACTAGTTGACAAGTCATGCATCTTTCAACATAGTCACCAATCGACTTCTTCATATTCCTCCACCAAAAAGACTTCTTCAAGTCTTGGTACATCTTGGTTCCTCCAGGATGAATGGAGTAAGGCGTGTTGTGAGCTTCCTCCAAAATCTTTCTTCTCAGATCCTCATTCTTCGGTACGCAAATTCTTCCTTCAAAGATCAAAGCTCCCTCCGGATCAACGGAGAAACCTTTGATGTCGCCTTTCAAAGCCCGCTTTCTTAATTTGCACAAAAACTCATCACTTTGTTGTGCTTGCTTAATTTGCTCTCGAAGCGTTGGTTGAACATTTAAGGCTGCAATAACCGATGTTGTGTTCTTCGAAACTGGCACCACATCGATTCTTAAGTTAGAAAAATCTTGAATCATTAAAGAAGTGTGGATAGCTGACAAACCTCCCTTTCTGCTAAGTGCGTCGGCTACCACGTTCGCCTTTCCTGGATGGTAGTGGATCGTACAGTCGTAGTCTTTCACCAATTCGAGCCACCTTCTTTGCCTCATATTGAGCTCCTTTTGGGTGAATAAGTACTTTAAACTTTTGTGGTCCGAGTAGATCTCACATTTTCCTCCATAAAGGTAATGTCGCCAGATCTTTAGAGCGTGTACGACCGCAGCTAACTCCAAATCGTGAGTAGAGTAATTTTTCTCATGCTCCTTCAATTGCCTTGATGCATAGGCCACCACTTTGCCATGTTGCATCAACACACAGCCAAGTCCTTGTATCGAAGCATCGCAGTAGAGGACAAAACCCTCTGTGCCTTCCGGAATTGTTAGAACTGGAGCTGTTGTCAATCTTTGCTTTAACTCTAGAAAGCTCTTGTCACATTTCTCATCCCAAACGAACGAGATCCCCTTCCTTGTAAGTCGGGTCATTGGGCCTGCTATTTTTTAGAAACCCTCGATAAAATGCCGGTAGTAGGGCGGCTTCCAGTTGCTGACAGCTTCAACATTTGATGGGTCAACCTCAATTCCTTGGGCCAAAACCACGTGTCAGAGAAACACAACTCGGTCCAACCAAAACTCGCACTTCTTGAACTTGGCATACAACTTCTCTATCTGAAGCGTCTCCAACACCAAACGTAGATGCTTCTCATGCTGGGTCTTGTTCCTCGAGTACACCAGAATTTCATCTATGAAAACGATGACAAACTTGTCTAGGTACAGGTGGAATACCCTGTTCATCAGATCCATGAACACAGCTGATGCATTGGTTAATCCAAATGGCATCACAATGAATTCGTAATGTTCGTATCTCGTTCGGAAAGCCGTTTTAGAAATATCCGTCTCCTTGACCTTCAGCTGATGATAATCAGATCGTAAATCGATCTTTGAAAATACTCCTGCTCCTCTCAGTTGATCGAAAAGATCCTCGATCCTTGGCAAAGGATACTTGTTCTTGATGGTGAGCTTGTTGAGCTCTCGGTAATCAATGCACATCCTCATCGTCCCATCCTTCTTTTTGACAAAAAGAACCGGTGCACCCCAAGGTGACACGCTCGGACGAATGAAACCCTTATCCAAAAGCTCTTGGATCTGAATCTTCAGTTCTTCTAATTCCAGCGGCGCCATTCTGTACGGTGCCTTAGAAATAGGCGTTGCTCCCGGAAGCAGGTCAATGGTGAATTCGACTTGTCGGTCCAGTGGAACTCCGGTCACATCCTCTGAAAAAACCTCTAGGTAATCTCTGACTATGAGAATGTCCTCCATCTTCAAATCAGGGGGTGTGGTGCTCACCACGTTCACTAGGAAAGCTTGACATTCATTTTTCCTCTACATCTTGACATCTTTAAAGGCAGAAATGATGTGAGGGCCTCTTCTTGTCTTGTTGCCTCGAAAAGTGAATTGTTTTTTCTCAGGGCGCTGGAAAATCACTTCTCGCTTCCAGCATTTGATGACCGCATGGTTCTTACTTAGCCAGTCCATACCAAGAATGACATCGACATCTTCATCTCCAAAACGAAAAGCTTGACTTCTAATGATCTCTCCCCGAAGGTCTAGTATTTCCAACAGTTGCACTTCCACTTCCATTTCCGTGTCCCACTTCAGATTGTCAAATTCGTCCAACAATTTCCATTGCAGGGTGGATGTTTTCCAGGCCAACTGCTTTGTTGGAATTTTACCACCACATCTCATCCTAGCTGTTTTAAGTAGTCTAACCAACTAAATATTTCAAGGACATAAAAGATTATAACTTTGGTGAGATAACTTCATAAAATAAAGAATCAAATGAAACTTTGTACCCAATAACTTCATGAGCGATGCGGCGGTGCGATGATGGTCTTAACTTTTATTACTCAAAAATTAGTTTCATCTTTAATTACTCAAAACAAGTCTATAGAATTGTAAACCTGCTCTGATACCACACTGTAACGCCCCAATTTATTTAAATAAAAAGAAACATTAATATTGAAAACTTAATAAAATATTTAACTAAAAAAAAATACAGCGGAAAATAAAATAATATAAATTGTTCAACTGAAAATATAAACCCTAGGATTTATTCTTAATATTTTTTGATAATTGACCATCGTCACGCGCTACGCCGATCATCGCACGAGTCATCTCCTGAAAAAGATATAGTTTTGGGGTGAGTACTATAAACTCAGTGAGGTGCATTTATCCAAATTATATAAGTTACAACATTAAAAATACATGGAAAACTGTAAACTTTAATCACATCTCCCGAGAGCAATGTTTAACTGTCTGATAGCCCGGAGGCTTAACTGCTAGCCCGAAGGCTTTAACTTTACTGTCTCGTAGCCCGGAGGCTATAACTGCTTAGTCTCAAATAGCCCGAAGGCTAACTTCTTTTACTGAATTAGCCCGAAGGCTCTGCCTGCATATCACACGTATAAATTGTGCAAAATATATAATAAGGATAAATATTAAATGCAACTTTAACCCCCACCTTAACCTTCTTGACTCGACTGGATAAACTTGCAAATTAATTAATTAAGTCATGCGCGCCGATCCTATAAATAATTATGGAGTTATTAAATATGCATGCTTTGAGTTAAAATAGATCGAACAAATTACAATAATTAGCCTCTGTAGGAATTCTTATTTTTCCACATAACACTATATATAATGATATACATATATGTATATATATACATACGAAAGAAAACATAAGAGTGGAAAACTTTTGCTAATTCTGTTTGCATGCTTTATACAATAATAATAATAATATATATGCATATTACGTATACCTATACATAGACCTATACTTATAATATATATACATATTAGAAACATAGTTAGATACACAAAAGACTCATCAAATTAACAGCAACATTTGAAAGACTTAAATACGTAAGCTTTATATATATATATATATTTTATATACAAATATAAAAGTTGTACTCTACCAACTATAAAGACAACAAAGTCTGACAACTTTTGCTCAAACAAATCAATACACATACTGACACACACACTAACCCTATACACATAAATCGAAATTTATGTAGAAAGAAAGATCAATTGTGATGGTGAGATCCAAAACTATTAAAGTAAAGTACACAATCAAAAGTTATCACTTTTGTTCGGTGGTAGAGAAAGAAGAAAAACAGAGAGCAGACAAATACAACAGCAGAATAACGAAGAAGAAGAAGAATGAGAGAAAAAAAAATACCTTCAGACACTTAAGATCTGAAATCGTTTTGTTTATTTTATTTATTTTATTTTTGAAGCCGTTTGGGGGATGAAAGAAAAGAGAAACAGCTGACCTCTATTTATACTACTATACGAGATAGAAAAGATAATCATGGAATATTTGAAATATTATCTCTAAGGAAGATCATCAAGAAAGAAAAAATATATATATATATATATATATATGACTCGAGAGATATGAAAGAAATTAAAGGTATTTAATTATTTTGACAAACTTCTAGGAATCCTAATAGCACTTGAAGATTTGAAGGGAAAACCATCGATTTGCTTAATCCACATGAAAAAATAGATATGGTTTTCATAAATTTGAACTTTATCAATCAAGATCACCTCCACTATAAAACTATAGATCCTAAAAGATAAGTTTCCTATGAGATTATCCTTTTTCTCATAACAATGAATAATAATAATAATAATAATAATAATAATAATACTTAAATTTTAAACTCTAAAATCAATGCATGAAATTCTATTTGGGCTTAAAGCATAATTATTTTTGGGCCATGCAAAACGAATAAAAATAAATAAAAAAAAATAAAATCATGCTTATGCTTATGCTCATGCAATAACTTTAGGCGCGACTTATAAGACTTAAATAAATAATTGCAATAAGATATAATATAAACTTTTTAAGAGGAAAAATAGCAAAATAAATTTCGGGTTGCTACAGGGTAAGAATTTTAATTTGGTCAACCTACTTGATCGCGGATCAACTCTACCAGACTATCAAGCTATTCAGTTGGGGCCAATTAGATTGAAAATTTTAAATTTGGGATCTAGTTCTCCTTTTCTATATGTTTATTCGGGTCAATATGTCCATTCCAAGTTATAGTGGTATCCTTAGGGACCGCTTGATTTCAGGCCAATCCTATTGGGCAGTCGAACTGAATTTTTCTTTGAACAAGGAATTTTCGGACAGTCGAACAAAATTTATCTTGAACAAGGAATTTTCGGATCCAAATTCTCATTTTTTCGGTCTATTCAAGGCAATCCGTTGATTTCTAGCAAGATTCACATCCTAGTTTTTAAACACGTGAAAAATAATAAGGATTATTTTTGCATAAATAACAAGGAATCACAAACTTTTACTACACAATTATCTATAGTAAATAGTATTACATCTAATATGCTAATACTAGGACTGCAAGTCATAAGATAATATATCTATCATCAAAATGTATAATGCTTGTTCTTTAACAAAAAAATCAGTTGCAATATGATATCAAACATAAATAGAAGGAAACCTTGGATTGTTAAATTGGTGGTGAAATGCATAATTAAATTCAAGCAAGATCAATGTCCATCAAACCATGCATAAAACTTCCATATGCAACCTGTCTTTCTCGGGCACACCCAACGCCACCCACACCGCCGGAGATGCATCCACGATGTTGTTCCGGCATGGCGGCTGACAGTCGTGCTCATCATCACACCCATGGTGGAGTCGCACTTGTCCACCACCTTCGCCGTTGCGCACCGCCAACACGCCTCTGATTAATTTTGATTTATTTTATGGATCAACCTACTAGAGGTCGACCTAGCATGGACTTTCTCCCTACTCCTTGAATTATTACATATGACATTCGACTTTTATTTGGTTCTCAATTTGCATACTTTTCTGAATAAAAAATTATGTATTTCATTAGGTTAAAAACAAGCTTTCAACCTATCTTTTGTATATACTATCGTTTGGATGTATGAACGAACTTGATTAACTAATTAATTAAAAAAAAACAAGCCTTTTATGTATTCTGACTCGTGCTTATCTAATTTATACTTTGTATTTTAACAATTAGCTCGAAATTACATTAAACTTGAATAAACTAAAAGCAAACTCATAATCATATCTTATAAAATAATACTCCAATTCTTGTTTTCTGTAACAAATTTTTAGTTTTTACAAATTCAAGTCCTAATACAATAACATCTCATCAACCGTGCAAATAAAATCGCATTTTCGTCTCCCAACCTAATAGTAATAGATGGCCGGATTAGGGTCATGATGGAATATAGACAATGATAAACATAGCCAGAATTGAGTTTCTTATCATGTCGATCTTATAAGAAACGTTCCAGTCTGTCACACTTGATCTTTCAAACGTGATTTACCTCTCTTGTAGGATTTGAATGCTATTGCCCAAGAGTGAGTTGCACTTCGGAAAAGAAAAACGTCCACTATTAAATTCATGCAAGAGGTAAATCATCGATTTATGCAATGTATTTTATCGGCATATCTTCATGTAAATGTACACAAAAGAAGATCTTGAGAGGAACATCTCCAAAATACTCAGAGCAAGAGAAGTAGTTGACGTACACCATTTAATAACATGGCAAGAGAGGATTTATTTATGAACAATCTTGCATAAAGTGCGTCGTCGACATTTCAGGGAAGAAACGAGCAGCTTTTGATGTTATATTCACGGTCACAAAAACATATCCTGCCCAAAGATAAACAAGCCATTAGCTTAACACAAAAGTGACGAATTCCATAACATAGCTAGAATACTACGATATTACCTGAAGAATCAATCATATGCTACAGATATGGAGTGCAAGATTATAGGATCAGCTGTAATGCTATGCAGATTTAAATGAAGTTTGAGTACGTTACTTGTTGTCTGTGGTCGTTTTTCTTCGATGTTTTAGGTTATGAGGATTTAGCTTTCTACTCTACATTGATTGTTACCATGTTGAGACACAAAGTAAGAATATACTCATAATGTTATGGAACATATCAGTATTTCCTTTTTCGTCCGTCCCATAAAAAACATGTCTTTCCTTTTTTTAGAGACTTTCTCCACTCATAATGTGGGATCCTTTCTCCACTCACAACACAAATAACTCTAGATTTCTTAAAACCCGTACCAATCCAACTTTGGCATCATTTTATGGGACGGAGGGAGTATAACAAATAAAGTTTATCTGACTGAGAAACAAGCTCGATAATACAATATTGGATTATACTCATTTGCACTATTTGCCATTTTGCATTCTCATGCACTCTGTCCTATTAACCAAGTAAGGGCAATATGCAGACTATTACTGTTGGAATACCAAAAAAAGACTACAAAATAGAGATAATGCCGATGTTTTCAGATGAAAATGAATGTGAACAAAGCATGATATCTAGCTATATATATCTGTGTACCTCCATTTTCTACTCAGCATACAATTCATGCATCCTCACATGTTTCTATGAATCTATATGCTTCAGTGTGTGCGGGCGTGTGTTTGTGGTTACGAGCACTGGGGACAATAAACAGGGAGGGAGGAAGGCTTACTCTGATTAAGTCATATGATTCCATCCATCAAGTTTGCATGCTGAAACCGCGATATTTTAGACATTTGGCTGACGTATTTCTTATTCAACTCTGCTACCATCACAACCTCTCGAGCCAGCTGCTCTTCAATATCTCCAACTTCAGATTTAAGCCTCTCTAAATCAACTCTACGCAGCGAGAGCTCTTTCTTCTTTCCATCAATGTTGCCAACTCGGGCATCCCTTTCATCTATCAAGTCTTTAGCCTCATCACACAAACTACAAGCATCTTTGATCTCATCTAGCCGGCTACGTAACCACTGCACATTCACCTTCATTTTTTCCGCATCCCTAACAGCAGTGTAATAAGAATCTAAACTATCAGTATCGAGGTCTTTCAATTGTTTCTTCTGTAGATCTTGCACCACCTTGCATATGCCAAGCAAAACAAGGGCCTTCATACTATCCGATTGCAACGAACAATCCCGAGTAATATCCCCATGCTTTTTGTTGATGGCCTTAAGTGTATGGACAGGACTTTTCTTGAAATTGGCGGATCTTGATATTATTTTTGCATCATCCACCGCGGTTTGACTTCCAGCCATGTAATGTAGAGCATTCGCGACATGTTGCAAGATCTTGGGGTCAGTGCCCTCGCTCGTCTGCAGGTTGTTCCGGCCAAAACTCCAAACTCTTTCATAAAAATTGGTGGAACCAGTTTTCTTCCTAATATATGTTTTAAGGTCCACTAGAGAATGAGGTGATAAATAAATTTGAGAGCCATGTTCAGCCACTTGATCATTAGCTTGCAAGCTTGATTGGTCCTTGGCAATCTCAAGAGAGGAAATAAAGCTCGACGTCCGTTCTTGCGGCCTCGTTGATTGTATCGGGGAAACCCGGTTGGTATTTCTTGTTATTGATTCCAGTTTTACTATGCATGACAAAGAGGTTAGAAACAAGATAACATACCAACAACAACATGATAATGTTGTAGTTGTTTTGTAGTCTCATCAATGTTCTTATATAACTTCGATAATTCCATTTATATGGTAAAAAAATTGAACCAAACCGACAATGTAACATTTGCCATTTGTAGTCTCAAGCATTCATCATTTGGATGCAAATATATATAGTCCATTTTGGAGGAGGAGGAGTGCATTCCAACCTTACTCATTACAAACATGCTAGTATTAATTAATATGGGATGTGGCTATAACTATTGTAACTAATTATGATTTGATATTTATTTTGTCATATTATTTTTTTATTTATTAAATTTGTTTCTTTACTATTTTATTTAATTCATATAATCAGGAAAAATATAAATATAAAAAGAAAAATATCTATATATTTTTGACGTAAGGAAAAATGTGCGCATTACATATTTTGACATGAATATATGACCACATTTCGTCTAAGACGAATAAAATTTACATGTATACTCTAGCTCAAACTTAGAAAAACAGACAATAAACGAAGAATATCACACCAACAATGTATGCCTTGGTATTTGATGAAATTAATATTTTGTTAAGATGATTGAATACATCATCTACTAATCAATTCAATTGATCAATATTCTATTGAAAATCTATATAATTATCTAACTATCTATATTTGTGATATGTTAATCATTATAAATGAGTAAAAAATACAAATAGAATACGTGGTTGGAAAATACTTTTAAACAGAGGATAGAATGTGCAAAATAGAGTATATGATTGGAGATGCTCTAAAGCTCGTGTCATATCTTGCGACTTTAGTATTTCTCTCGTTGAATTACCTCAAAAAAAAAAAGAACAAAAAAGAGGTTATTTCTCATTGAATTGAAATAAAGTGCCACCAACCATCCTAGTTACATTCATTATGCAAAATTCCACTAATCTATAGCTTCAATTCCTCAAAAATTCAAGAAATAAGACAATACTATTATCAAACTGTAGAGTATAATATCTCCTACCAAAAGCTAGCCACTCAAGAAATAATAATCATAATAATATAATGAAAATAAAGTTGTAATAATCCTACAAAATAAATAGAAGTGTGATTATAAGCTTACGTACCAAGCTCAGAAATCAATTTGGATTTTTGCGGCCAGCCACTGCGGCGTGGTCTTGCCGCCGGCCGAGATCTTTTCTTGTGCGGCGGCCTTTGATTTAGTCCACGCACCTGCCTAATTGGCCCATTTGCATTATAAGTGGGGTTTTGATTTCGTGAAATTCCGGCGGAGGCGGCGGCGGCGGAGGTGCAAGTTTTGAGCGGTTGGGGTGGGAAGCCGGGATGAGAGCTATCGGGCAATGAAAAGTCCATATTTTCCTTCTTTACCATTTGGGCAATCTGTGTGTGTGGGAGAGAGAGCGAGAGAGAGAGAGGAGAGAGAGCGAAGAAGATGAGAAATGATGAAAGGAAGTTGTGGAGACAAGGCAGCTTTGGGAAACGCAAACGTATGCATGAAGCTTAGAGCACCGGCAACCACAATGTTGGACTTTTGGGTACGTCTCCCAATATTTTAGAATACTTTATGCATTTTTTATAGGACCTCAATAATTAAAAGATCGGTCTCTAAATCAGTCACAATAAGTAGGTCTCTGACCCCGGTCTCTGACCTATGTCTCTCATTATTTTAATTATACTTTAATATTTGAATAATAGAAATAATTATAATTAAAATATTACGAAATAATTAAGAAATAACTAAATTGTATTGAAACATTGGAAAATTACAATACAATTTGGAATTTAAAAACGAAAAATTAAATACTACGAAATATCCTACTGACCAAAACCCAATTTCTTCTCGAGCATCATGCAAACTTTGCGGTGATTTTCCAATACCTCCGTGTTCATATCTTTCGTTGGCCTCGTGTAGATATCGTAGGCGGTCCCTAATTCAGATGAGCGTTTGATCTCTCTAATTTCTTGAGTGATGCGCTCGAGTTTGTCGTCTTCGACGTCCACGGCCTTGCCCTTTCCCTTTCCTTTTTTGGCCGACTTCTGTCCCAGTGGTCGGGAAATCCTCGAAGACTCCTAGGTTGCAGATTCAGTGTTGCTCGGATTTCTCGGATTGCTAGGCCAGCTCGGATTGCTCGAATGGCTTGTGTAGCTCCCGTCCTCTCGATTCTTCGTTCTTTTCGCCGGTTGTGTCTGGACGTCTGGATTGATGAAGTTGGCCTGATCTTTGACTACCGCCCACGGCTTATGTTTATTGAAATTCTTCTTCGTTTCCCTGTAGAAGCCTGTGACGCCTGGGATAGAAGTACGGAGTGATCGCCGATGCAGAGGCACGGACAAGGAGCGGCTCCGATAAGACTTCAAAGCGAAGGGAGCAGGAACGAACCGAAACACACCCGAATGAGAGGGATTCCAAGAATATGTCGGAATGGGACGACATATTTGAGGAGAGCTTAAATGAATTGATTGGGCTACTAATACCATCAAGATGTATCTTCTTTTCTGGTGCTCATTGTGGAATAACTCCAAGGTTAAGCGTGCTTGGCCTGAAGTAATTCTATGATGGGTGACCTCCTGGGAAGATTTCTCAGGAAGCGTGTGAGTGAGGACAAAACACGCTAGAAAGGACTTGTGATGGTTTGTGGGGCCAGCCGTCAGTCCGGAAGCCGGGTCGTTACAGATGGTATCAGAGCCGAACCTCTCCAGTAAGGTGTGGTTCGGGGACGAACCAAGCGGAAGCTGGTGGGCCTGTGACGCCCGGGGTAGAAGTACGGAGTGATCGCCGGTGCAGAGGCACGGACAAGGAGCGGCTCCGATAAGACTTCAAAGCGGAGGGGGCAAGAACAAACCGAAACACACCCGAATGAGAGGGATTCCAAGAATATGTCGGAATGGGAATGAGAATATGTAAATGTTCTCGAAACCACTTGCGTGCACAAGCCCTTTTATAGTCGCCCACCGAGATTGGAGAACTACGAAAGCCCTTTCAACATCCTTTTGTGCAGCTTCTTGCATTTGTGCGAACCGGCATCTTTTCGGCTCAGTTGGATGTGGAGCATCTTGATGAATGTAGTCCAACGTGGATAGATGCCGTCTGCTAGGGCTGAGCATTCAAGCGATTCGGGCCCAACCCGAACCGAACCAGAATTAACCGAAAATTGAATTGTATTTTTTTCAAACCAAACCGAACCGTATTAAATGTGTAACAAAACTGAATCCAAACTATAACTTGCGATTCGGGTTTGGATTTGGTTTTAACCGAAATATTTTATACACTTTTAAGTGCATATTTTTCACCACATTTGCACCTATTTTATTTCTTGTTTTCTAACACTTTTGCACAAACAATAGCAATTTACTGTTAGTTCAACCAAAGCAAATCAACATTGGTGATAATTTTACATTTGAATTACTTTTAAACATTAAAATATAGATATAATAAAAATCATAAAATAACACATAAAAGTATTTCGATTTTTAGGGTTGAAGCCGAATTTTTTTGGTTCAATCCGAACTGAACCGAAATAATTTCGATTTTCTTTTTATAACCGAAATAACATATGTCAAGTGTTGAAATCATATAAAGCCCGTAATGTTGTTACTCTAAATTCTTAGCCAAATTCTTAAGCTCATTTTTCGACTCTGAAAACGTCGGAGCCAAACTCCATAGTTTCAAACTAGATAATTATTGTCCTCGACATTCCCTCCGTTCCAAATCAATAGGTTCACTTTCTTTATTTGAACGTTCCAATTTAATATGTGTTCTTTATTTGAACGTTCCAATTTAATATGTGCAGACCTAAAATAGAAACTCAACACATAATAAATACTCTCAACATAACTCTTATATTACACACAATGCCACAAAAAATCTAATCTCTCGTTCTCTCTCCTATTTGATTTGACAGAAATACACCTAAAAATTATTTTCTCTCTCCAGCTTTATTATAAACAATTCAATTTCTTAATATTCGTGTCAGAGCCTTTAAGCCTATTGATCTGGGACAGAGGGAGTATTTCTTTAGCCACGTCACATCCAAATTGATTTTTCAATGGGTGATAGGATCACGGGCGGCGTCTTCATGATTTTCCTCTAATGATCGTCGGTAAATCATTGTCATCACAGATTATAGGAGTTATTTTATTGATTTTCCTCAACTTCTTGATATTTCTCAGAGTTGTGGCTTGTTGGCACCATTCTAAGAGCTTTCATTGTACATATGACATCATTCTTGCGATGCTATCTGGTTCTCTTGGTTCATAATCCCAAATTAGCATTTCTTTTCATGGACTTGGAAATTTTAGGAAATTTCCAATGCAACCCTTTCAACAACTTTTGATTGATGTTGATAGATGGTAAAGAGTTATAAAAACTTGTTGAACATTGGCGCCATCAAATATCTTTTCCTCTTCTCTTCATCGAATCCCTCGAAATATCCTTCTCCAAGAAAATGATTCTTAATGACCAAGACCATTTTCCTAATCATTTATGTGAAGGAAACATATGTGAGTTATAGACTTTTAGTATTCCCTCTGTCCCAATATTCATGGCCTGTATTCCTTTTTAGATCGTCCTATGTAACATGATATGTTTCCTTTTTATACTAATTTAGAGTTTACTTATGTCCTAATTAAAGCACTTTATTAACTAAAGGATTAAATATTGAATAAAAAACTACACTAAACATGTGGATCACGTACATTTTGATCCCTAATTTCCTTCTCCTTAATACTCCTGCTAGACTTGTCTCAAGGATTTTAATAAATACCGTGTTGTCTAGAAAATTTTTATTGGACTAAAATAGAATGGTAAAGTGAAATAATCTTTTATACATACACATTTTTCCAGTGCGAGTAACATGTTATTTGGCTAACTCGTTATATTCCCCGATAAAATATTACATAAATAATTGGCAAGTCAAAGTTTTGTATGTCAATGACTATAGTTATACATGTTTCAAGAAGTGGTTGTGGGTGGAATACACTATCTCTAAACTGGCAATATAAGAATAATCTTACAATTCTTTTCCACGTCTATATAGAGTTCTATTCTTGATGCCACTTTAGTTTGTCCCAAAGAAAATATTACATAACATTCTACTAATATATAGTATAAAAAAAGAAACAAATAAATTTTAAAAAATACTTGTAACATAATTTTAGTACCCCTGAAATTTGTGGTGTCACGTGTATAGGGCACTTTAGAACAGCCTCGAGGCCACCATTAGATACACAATATATTAGTTATTCACCCAATCTAGAGAGAGAGAGAGAGAGAGAGAGAGATGAGAACATAAGTTAAGAACAAGCAAGCTTGTGGGGGCAAAAAATCAATTGAATAAATTGATGAATATCATCATGTGATGTGATGTGTGTACATAATAAATCACTTGTTATGTAGGTGGAAGAATGGAGATAAACTCTGAAGTTGTGTACGTTTTCGAGCTACCCTTCTAAATGGCTTTCTCTGTCTCCATAATAATCTCTCTATATTCCTCTCTTGCCTATTATCATTCACGTCCATCTCCGCAACTACCTTCTTCGACGTCGACTTTGGCTCCGGTGACGAATTCCTCCTCAGTTCAGACCGCCTTAAAGGCGTATGAGGCTCTTCAGCGCTACACCTGCAAAACAAAACAGCAGCAAATCCAATATATGGCTTGTCACATTTAATTTTATTTACAAATCAACTAATCAACTAATCAGTCCTTCCACATTTAACCGTTATTTCAAGTCATCCTTAATTTCCTAATACTTGAACAATCAGGCACATAAAATTTTGTATGTAATAATATGTTACTCCTTTCGTCCACCAAAAGTTCTCAAGAATTGCGACACGGATTTTAAGAAAAACTGGTAGAAAGTAGTGAAAGTGGAGGGAGGGTCCACAGTTAAGTAGATTTTGAAGGTAAAAGTTAAAAGTTCGATGGTGGGGTCATGTGCAAACTTTTTTGGTGAACGTTCCAAAATGGAATTAAATGCAAACTTTTGAAGGATGGAGGGAGTAGTTAATAGAAGGAACAAAAATCAGTAGATGACCACAATCCATTTATCAAGTAAACTGGCCCGTCCTTGGCCTCGTGTGTTGAATTCTCTCTTACTCGTCAGTTGTCACTAAAACTAAAACACAGATTTGCATGAAATGAACACAAAAAAGATAGGTTATGGTACACGAAGATCATCTACGCTTCTATCCTTTGAAACAATGCAATATGTACAGATTACATGAAATCTGAGAAAGCCATGAACAAAAAAACCATATTAACAAATTAAAGGGTAACCAAATTACACGTTATATAGCCAATATTCTAGTTTCCTAGATTTCTGTAGGATCTCCGTTGAAGAAGCTCAGAGATTCACACAACGTTTATTTGAAAATTAACTCGTTTGCATTCCAGTTCATGCTTTAATCCAAGATTATTCTCACATAAATCACCCTTCATCATGCATATTTTCACTCTCTCTCTAGCATGCTTTTTATAGAAAGAACCACACTAGAAATGTTAGGGAGAGAATACATTGTAGAACACAATAACAATAACAACTTGCCTGTCCTGTGCAGTTAGCGCTGAATCCAATGGGGGCGTATCTCCATTCGGACAAGGATTGCATGCTGGACATATGTACACCTTTGGCGCTGAAGAGATTTTCACGCAATCAAAGTGATACCACTCATCGCATTTATCACAGGCGATCATAGCTCTCTTGTCATATGGTTTCCGACAAATGCAGTAAAGCATGCTTCGATCCCTCAGTAACTGCAGCAACCACAAGCTCAGAATAACAGCAAAGAGCATTAGCCAAGAAAATATTGCAGTCATTACCTTTAGTTCCTTTTCACAAGACACCGGTAAACATTCACCCTCGGAAATAAGCGCAAACACTCTATCCAATCCAAGTACCCCACCGTCCATCGAGACCTGTTTGGCTGTATCTACCCATTGTAAGCCCATGTCCCTCATTTCTGTTAATTTTCGAGTAAAGTAATCTTCTGGAGGGATCTTCATGACCAGACCCTAAAGCACAATTAACAACATAATATAAGTAAACTTTAACGGATATTAAAAAGTAGCACTTTTGTACGGTTTCGAAGGAATGGGTGTAGGCATAATACCAGAGAGCATGGGAATCAGAAAAGTTGAAAGTGTTCAATATTCGATAAGTATACATGCTTTCTATGTCTCCTATGACAGAAATATTTGCTACAATGATACTCTCATACAATAAGAAATGGACTCTCTTTATCAACTAAGAAAACATTTTAACATTATTTGGTTTCAGAGATTCTTGTATTCTGTTTATGAGAGAATATAGTTAAATTTCTAGCATGTTGACATCATTTTGAAAATCCTGTCATAAACATTTTGCGACTTCTTTAATGGTAGGACTCAAACTCCTTAGTCAATCGTAACAACCATGAATTGCAAGATTATACAAGCATTCAGCTACAACCTAGGATCAGATTGTTAAGAATGTCTATTACACAATGTATTGTTATCATTAGTTGAAAAGTTCAAATGCACACACCATTCAGCTTTTACTTTTACGATCCAGTTCATAATTAGTATTGTATTTGCATAGATCTGGACAAAGAAAAAATGAAACAGAATTAGCAAATGGAGTCATCGTACTTCATGCAGATGATGCTGGATCTGTTGAAGCATGGGCTTTTCTGTACTTCGTAAAAATTTATCTGCTCTGATTTTCCATGAATTTCTAGCCAATGCCAGCTCAAATTCATGATTTGCAGCCTCATCGTGGCAAATGCCTGAAACACTCATTGCCTGCAAACCCATAAGAAAGTTGAAGCCAAATTACATTCCTTCATCTTTCTGGTGCATTGTCAATATCAGAGATAGAATATACAATACAATTAAAATTAAGAACAAATTGCCAGGTTTTAATTCCTTAAGAGCCATGTGGAAGATATAGAGTGAACATACAAAACAATAGTAGTGTTAAACATAGTTTTCAGTATAATTCCTTTTAAGCTATGTTAAAAAGAGAAAATAACATGCTAACAGTGAATAGAAATTATCAAAAATATAAATTCTAAGCTTCTTAATGATAAAAGGAGAGAATATATAACTGATACCTTCAATGAAATACACAACTTTTGTTTGACCACATCAAGATCTTCGCTGGTATAGGATAATGCAAAATTCACGAGTTCCATCAGGCATGCATTGAAATCATGAGCTTTCGAAACAGTTTGATCCAATATCTGACACTCTTCCATCCTGTGCAAAATACACATTTATCCGATTTATTATGGAACAATAATGCTAGTATTCTTTGATCTAAATGACTATCTTCATGTTGGCAGTGAAGACACACAAACTCATAGATAAAATTCATTAACATCAATAATATCTATAGCTAATGAGCAGGAAGAAGTATATGTAGCATGTACAACAGCAATTTCAACGCATGCCAGAATTAGGTATGGATGTAAACGTAAAGAGTGTATAGATGCATGGACACGCCCCATGACTAACATCATCCTTGAGGCAACCATGCTATTTCTTTCTTGTTTCTATGCTTACAAGTTACAAATAAGGGATTAAACGTTTCTGCACACAAACCAGATCATATAACAAGTTCAACTAGGTGAAAACAGTCTCCGATTTTCCTAAGACGTAGTCTGATAGTGTGATGGAGTGAGAAACAAGGTTTTGTTGCACGATCAGCGCTGAAGATGGATATATAGGCTATAGCATGTCTTTGTACTTGTTAATTGATATAGAGAAAATCTATAATGAATGAAATAAAAATGCTTTGGAGAATACAAATGATTGCCAAAAAAGCTTGTAAATAGTATTGGACATGCTCCAATTCATGGAACCTAGCAACTGTTTGATATCCATTTTACCAAAGAGAATGTTGAACAGTTGAAATAGGTCTTATTTCGGTCTTGTGTGACTCAAGTACTCAAATCGCTATTATACTCATAAGAGATGATTTTCAGGACATCAATCAAAGAAATGGGCATATATAGCAGCTGGAAATGGAATCATTCACCAACAATCAACTTAAAGGGGAAGCATGCAAAAAACAAACAGATTATCTTCTCCTAAGAAAATTAATTTGGTTAGTATCAGTTAGCTGATTTCTTGGGCCCCAAATGGGACCTTTTTACTTAGATTGTTTACGGGCATTCTCGATATCTACACGACAGTAGCTCACTGTATTTTCCAGCTGATAGCTACAGTAAGCTCACTGTATTCAACCAAAAATCCATCAATTTCAAAGGAAAAAAGAAAACAAATTCAAGAAAACAAGATGGATTACCTCAGACAGAGGTCATTAGCATCAGATAGAAGAACTCTAAGCTCGTCCAGTGCAACAGGCTTCTTTCCAGTTTTCTACATAAGGATAGATGAAATTAAAAAGGGAAATTTTCCATGCGTTAACTCCAGCAAGAAGTAAATTAATAGCCAATCACAAACCAGAGCACTACATCCCCCACGAGGAAGTTTTGCACTATTCACAAAGTCGCAGTATTTGCAAACAAACGAAACGGCATCCTCCACCAATGTCTCAGTACAATGCAAGTGAAAACTGTGCAATAGAAAATCAATAAGTAGGTAGTAATTTGCTAATAAAGAAAGTTGCAGGAAGTAATTTCCTTGGGAAGCATAAGATAAGCTGAAGTGAGAAAATAATGATATGGATCATCACTGACTGCCAAAATGCTATGCTTCTATTTATCATTTTAACACAGCTGGACATGAGAAGATGGACCTAGAGAACTTACCATTCCTTGCAAATAGAACAGGTTAAAATGTCAAGATCCTCAACAGCACTGATGCCGCATAAGCAAAAATTTCTTGATTCTCCATTCTTATGATTAAAGAATATTTCAAGAGATCCCTCAAGAGTGTTCTTTAACTGCAACATAAAGAATTGATAATTCCTTGAGAATTACATAAATAACAACCACACATAATCAAATTGGATGAATAATATAATCGGTCTCAGTAACCTGTGTGAGAGCACTAAGTAGTGGATTTTTCTCCCCAGATGAAGGCTTAACTATCTCAGCACAACGCTCTTTCCACTTTTGAGCTTTTTCAAATTCAAACAGAACCTTCTGTAGTTCCACACAACTGAATGCGTTGAGAGTTCCATGTTCCTAGATGTTGAAATTGCAATTCAATAACCATAAAAGCCAAAAAAAAAAATGGAACTGCTTAATGCAAAATAAGAATAATTTTAGTTTTTCTTCCCCTGAAACAATATATACTTTGACCATTGGTCATTAGTAATGCAGAGAGACCGAAAGAATGAAAGAAAAAAGCTATAAGGACCCATCCAAAGAAATTGATCTTATATTCAAAAGACTCAATGCTTTTCCATGATCAGTCGTTCAATTAGCCAAATTCTCATGTAGTATATTTAGATTTCTCCACCATACTAACGACATAACTCTTTCCAGCAATAGATACACTGATCTTTATAGTTTTGTGCAGAAATAGATATTTAATATTTAGATTGCTGGTGGCATTGTAATACACAAGAAATATGACAGCCCAATAAGCATAATAAAAAAAAAGCCCTCTTAATCAGGTTAGCAACTGCTATTAAGACATGGACGCAATTCCAAAGGGTTTTAAGCACCTAAAACCCAAACAGATTTGAGCCTCTAAGCTCTTTAGTTCTAGGACGCACTCCAAATTGTAGGTGAACATTTGAATTAGATAACAAGGTCAAACAAGCATTCATGATGTATTATGTATACATCAACTTTTTCTGCTTCTTCTTTCTTTCTATAAAAGAAAACAGCTAGAACTAATCTGTCAGTCAAAAGTACATAATATATAATGACTAATTCCAGCAGCATAATTAACATTATAGTGATTAGTGACATACATCTCACATCTCCATTCTTCTTATTTTTATATTCGTGAAAGTGCCATCACAATATTTGAGTGCCTAATGCAAAGAGAAATAATAAAATATCTAGCTCCAAATCATTCTCATAAACTGGTGAAAAGAACACGAAATGAATGAAGATTCTAAATACCAATTTTGAACATCATTATCCCCTTCTTCCAACCTCACATTGTTTTACTTTATTAAATTTAATATGACTCAACAGCTAAATCTTCTTAGAATATTTTCACATGTATGCCAAGGAGCAAAGTCAGAAGGTACTCAAGGCCAAGGCAGCTGCCAGCCATAAATCAATGAACACTTCTCCAGGAAGAAAAGTGAAAACAGAACAAAGTATGCAGCAGTTTTAATTCTTGAAATCCCAAAGCTCATATTCTTCACAAGCATATTCCACTTCTTCATTTATATACATACCAAATTGGGGAAACATGATGATCCACTAGAGTAGTAGAGAGTGAACCCAACGAGAGCCCACATAAGAACAAGATGCAAAAGGTCCTCGGTAGCTCCATTTTCGAGTTGTAGAGTCAAAGGAGCTACCTAACAAGTAACCAAGAAAGCCTGAAGCTGGTAAACAACATTCAGCTAGCAAGGCTTATTATAGAAAGCTAGAAGGTACTGATGACTGAACAAACACTATATGTGAATTTCAGCATGTGTTTGATCGATGGCTCATATCTCCTTCGCTTTAGATCCTTTTTATGGGTTATAAAGATAATCTATCTCTCGTTCAAGATCAGATTCCACAAAAGAACTCTCTACCTTCACATATGTACGAATGGGAATGAGAGTTAGATTATCTTTATCACTCATGAGCACATTCTAAAGTGAAGGAGATACGGCCTACCGATCGATGACAAGTTGAAATTTGCATATAGTGTTCAGACATGAATTCCTTACTAGCTTTCAGAAGGCCTTCCTAGCTGAACGTTGAACTACTAGCTTTAGGCTTGCTTATTCCCTTGCTTATTTGACTCTGCACCCCGGAATGGTAGCTATCAAAGACCAGTGACATCTTGTTCTTAAAGAGGTTGTCCCTGGGGTTCATGTTCTAGTTAATCATCGTCTCTTCCAATTTGATTAATTTTGTGATATAGATTAACATATGAACACACAAGTAGAAAGTTCTCATGAAGAGTATGAGCTTTGGAAATCTTGGCTTATAATGTTATGCCTAGAGTCTTGTCGTGAAGGGGGAAGGCGCGAGCATAGTCGCACCTTGTTTGTGGTTGCTTGCGCTTGGGCCTTAGTCTTTTAATTTAATTAGCTTACATATTTCAGTTAGTCAATATTAGTCATAGGCTGACGGATCCTCTCCCGGGCTTCTCAGGGCTTAAGAAAATAAAAGGAGTCTATATCCTTATAAGAAAGAGTCATCTAGGATTTTATCTTTGATCATAGCGGCACATAGGCTCTTGGGCAACCTTTTGTGATAGTCTTGTTACTTTTCAACATTAATTATTCAGTTATCATTCATATTTGAGTTACTTTATCGGTGTGAGTTCTTCTTTACTCTAACAAATCCTTTACTCTTAAGAATTAAGCAAGAGAGTTCAAGAATTAAAAATAAAAAATGAACTGTATAGTTGCAATTTTAGTGCAGATTGCCCCCTTTGAACCAGATCAGATATTTGGATTTAAATCAGCTAGTTATAATTCAGGATCCTCGATCACGTCACAAATCAGAACCAGCTCATGCAGATCATTTTTGTGAAGTATACAATGCAAGAAACACCTTTAAGGGAAAGTAGTTTGGGTGGCCCCATAAATACTTTAAGATGAGAGAGACGCTCAGCAAGGTTAAGTCATAGACATAGCTTATGCAGCTTGCAACGTGATTTGGCCATAAGAAAATTCTATAGAAGTACATTAGTCCTTAGATATACTGCCAAAAACTAGACCAAAATGTAAGTTGATTGTCTTACTTTGAGCTGCAGAAATGAATTCCATGAGCGATCTCGAAGGCTGAGTCCAAAAAATAGGTCCACTTGCTCCAACCACAAACTATATAAAAATTGAAACGATTATTACGTAACAGCGGAAATATAACTACAACAAAAATGATAACACAAAGGTATTAATGGCATATTAGTAGACTTACAATACTATTTTACAACCAAAATTATTGGGTCAAGACAGCAGCCAAGATCATAGAGTAACAGTCCATGAAGTCAAAGAAAGTAAAAGGAGGGATAGGATTCTTTAAGGGAAGAGATTTGAAAAGGAAGGTACAAGAGAACCAACCAGAATAATAAAAAACACAGCTCCTAAAATACGTTACCTAATTTTACAGTTGATCTAGAAGCACCCTTACACACAAGATCACTTAAATTGTAGAGGATGGAATTAAGACACCTTATATGCTGCAGTAACAGGACACAACTTACTTGTGAATCTTAACTGAATCCCGCAGACGACCAATAATCAGTGGAAATGACATGTGCAAATTCTGCAAGTTGAAAATGTTGGATACAAAGAGCAGATTTAGTGTTTACTATTATTCATAAACAAACAATACATTATGCAATCATAGAGACCTCCGATAGATGAAGATGTTTGTCAACACTGCCGACTTCAAATTGACCATGATGATTAGGATCAAGAATTTCAATGGACTTCCTCAGCCATTGTAAGCCATCAAACAGTGAATTCCACAAAGCACTGGATTTATATGTTCCAGGAAGGTTGTCGGCGTCCTCCAACATCATCTCAACTTCCTAAAATGAAAGAATTGGGCCATTAGATGATCTGCAAACCATAAAGCTATGAACTGATATCAAACGGTAGCACAAAGATTTTCCAATCTTCCTAAAGATAAGTATGAGATATACCCCTAGCTGATTGATCCATGTGAGTCACTACTGAGATTGAAAAATAAAAAAATAACAATAGTGCAGTGTGCTTCCCGTCATGCATTACTTTGGTTGGATTAAACTGACAGGCCATACATATGATACAACAAACAAAATTTTCTTAAAACAACCCAATACATGATGTCACTGTAAAAAGTAGCTTTCTCACTCAAGGATGGTCATGACTCATGATCGATGTCTCTAAGCAGGTATATGAATATTATTGATGAACCAGAAACAACAAGATCGTAACCCAGTCCTAAATGTAAATCTCCAGTCTTACTTATTGTAATGACAAATAGAGACACAGATTTGTAATTACACTGGCCGCTCATTGTCTACATTTCAGAGAAAGCAAATTAACATTTGAAATGGTTAAGTTGGATGGAAGCACAATAAAAATAGCAAGAAATAAAAGAGACAAAAACCATCCAATCATAATCCAAGTGCTGTTTTGGCCTTGAAAACCATTAATAAAAAAGAGGATTACCTTTTGAGTAGGAACAAGAGAAGAAAAGGAGATAACACGGATGCACCACTTGAGCGTAGAACAAACATCTCGCAGTTTCGGAATAATGCAAAGCTCAAGGCCAAGGGAAACACCAGCTACGACAGCAGTCTCAATCGAAAGAACGTGATGTTCAAGTCTGGGTATAAGAGAGCTGGCAATGCCTTCATCAACGATGTTGACATGCCATATGTTCTCTGCATCATGTAGTAAAGAGCTGGACTCCTGTTCCCACTCAATACCCTTCTTCAAAACTCTTTCAAGCAGTGAACATTCTTCAAGGTGTACCTTCAAGTCTTCAGATTCTAATACTAATTCCTACATAATAATAAACCACCAAGTGAGATTAGATAGTATGAGAAATGATAACTGGAAACAAAATATTAACAATAAGAGGATTAACCTTCAAAATGCCAACTTTGAGACAAGAATCTGAGGCCGGTAAGCTGGACGAGTCCTGAAATAGGAATGGTTTGCACTTCAATAACCACTCCTTAGCTGTTGACACTGCAAGCTTGACTTCAGGAAGAGATGGTGGGATAATGCCAATCTCCTCAGAGGCCCTGAAGATATGCATTCAAAGTATATATTAACAGCCACTTACATTAGTTCAACAGCTAGGAGTTCGAAACAAATTTAAAGCACAACCTCAAAGTATCCTGAAACTCGGTCATAGGTGCCTTAGTAGCAAGAAGATCTTGTGCTTTTTCTTCCCAGCGAATGGCACTAGAATGTCTTCGGGATATCTCAACAAAGATCTTCTCTTTCTCAATCTGCAGTCTGACAATTATATGCAGTTCAATCTTCAGTATAATTCTATCTAAAGCTAATAAGAAATAAAAACAAACAAAAAGGAGCATACATGGTTGCCTCCAACATCAGGTTGCATACGAAGTCCATTGACATTTTACCACGAAGAACCTGTTTTGAAGATGGTGATGATTTCAGATATACCATATATTCATAGTATACAAGTGACTAGAGTTAAAAAAAATATCTTCACACCCCCAAACCCAAGACAATTGGAACACAATGGCTTAAAATGGAGATGTTACCGAATATATAGATAGCAATGCCATTTAAGCATCAAATGAGCATGCCACTTGCATTCCATGTAATCCAAGATGCAAATATTTACCCAAAAAACCAAGATTTGTAGCAGTAAGACCAGGATGGTGCATAAGTCTGAAACCAAAACAGTCATCAAGTTACCTTATATGCTTTAACACGGCACTGTGCTCTGTTAAGTTCAAGTTCAACACGAGGCAACTCTTCCACTACATAAGAACAGAAGAGAAATCTATATATAATATTTCCATGATCTGAATAGAATGAACAAACATTAATCTGCAAACAAGATTCTGGAAGCCACAGTGCACTATACCTCGGATTTTAAGCAACAGCCCATCCTTTTGGATGCATGTTAAGTCATTGACTACATTTTCTTGATCCTCCCGTTCTTGAACATTTGTTAGGACAAGATCCAAACGCGACATCCAGGATATGGTATCACTATAATATTTTCTCAGAAGTTCTAACTCTGGAACAGTAACAGTAAAATCCTCCCATTCACCAAGAAACTGTTTGATTTCCTGTCAAAATAACATAGTAATGTTTAAGTAAGAGTTCCACATCAATGGCCAGTACTAAAATAAAAATATCTGCAGCCACAACCTTCAGTGAATCCAAATCTTTCAAAATCTGAACGCACCCAGACCGACAAGATTCGACTTGCCTTATCAAATCATTGAGCTTATCTGCTTCAGGAAGCTGAAGTTGTATCTCCAATATCTGAACAATTATAAAACACGAAAGAACTATATCAGAGAAGACTCTATGAGAGTGTTGTGCATGCTATAGATGCAATGCCGGGGGGTGGGGGGATTTTAAAGTACCTCTGCCTGCAGCTTGTAGAGCATATCTACCTCGACTGAGGAAGGGGCTTTATGAGAGAGACAATTTCTCACATTGTCCACCCAAACCTAACAGTTAACACATAAAGTAATGATAAAGTTGTCAGAATAACCTTAAAACTATTATTAAGTTAGTAAGGATAAAATTGTTCAGTGTTCACCATTTTAGTAAACCAAGCATCCATGGGAGATCATCTATGCCAAACCATTTTAGGCCAATAGAGATAGAAGACTACAAAATAACCCTAAATTAAAGAATTGTAAGACCCTTTCGAGTTTATTCGTCAATCTGAGAAAGCATGAATTCCTTAAAAAGTATGTACTGCCTTGAAGTAAATCTTAGTTAGAAATCACTACCAAATTTATCACTCAATAAGCATCACTACTAGTTTAGTGAAAATGAATCCCCGGCACAGAAGCCAAAATATACCAAAAATCATATATACCTTCACAGCAGAAAGCTTGAGATTTAGTTGCTCGCTATCTTCTGTGAGGATTGGTAAGTCAACAGCCTTCAAACGTAAGACCTCCAAATCATCCAACTGGACAAATTCACAAGGCCAAAAAAAATTAAAAGATAGGAGCTCAACTCTTAAGTAATAATGCCAGCAATGAAGTGTGTGATAGATAGATAAACAGAAAGAGGGCCAAGTGATAACCATAAAATAACTGAAATCTGTCATCTACAATAATATCAAATGAAAGAAGGAGATAGAAGCTTCCTTACAGAAAATTCTGACCATAGTGTGAGGGCAGAATTAATTTCTTGAATCAGCTTATCAGCTTCTTCTTTGTATTCCTACACAGAAATTGATAAGAAGCATTCAGCTCCAGCACCCAAAGCACACAGTAGTAATGATAACTATTAAAGTAAATGAAAATTCCAACCTTTAGTCGAATATGTCTAGGTTCATTGCAAGGTGGGGTGCTAAATTTGAGCAACTCATTGACATAATTCATCTGCACTCTTTCTGAATCGCACTGAGGTTTATTGGACCACATTTTCAACTTAGAAACACAATTTCTCACAGATTTTGCCCAATTGCGTGCTTGAATCAAATTGGTATGCATCTCTCGTACCTATGGAACAGATAATTAAAGGCATCTTGAGTTGCATGAACAACCAAAAATAGGATGAAGCCAGAGATAACTAGGGAATCTAATATGCTTACAAGATCCATCTCAGAACCCGCCCAAAGAAATTGCTCAGCTTCTTCTATAGCACTGACATAAGATTGACTGGAGTACGGTTGCTCAAGAATCTTACATGACTTCAGAATCCACTCTTCAGCAAGTTGCAAATGTGTGACATGACCATTCTTGACCTGTACATGGAGAATGTCATGGACTACATTATCACCTCATATTCATAGAAAAAAAGCTCCTTGGTTGATGCAAAAGGAACTAGAATTATGGTAGGTTACACAAGTTCCTTCCAGCAGTATATATAGTAACAATATAACACTACAAGCTATATGTGGCTGAGAGTGAAGAGCAATCAGAAGCTTATAAACCAGAGATGCTTTATGATTCTGAATCTACATTGTGCAAATTGCAGATCTCCTAAAATAAGAATCTCTAACCCAGGAAAATTTGGTCCTTCACTATGTAGATGCCATGTAATACTCCACACAATTTACCATCTGCTCCCATCCATATACAACCAGGCATTGTAATATAATATTAAGCTACCATTTGCTTGACAAGGAATATTGTCTTGTTACCTCCAATTTATGAGCTTTGTAAGACAACAGAGTGGTTATTTATGAGCATCATGATTACTAAAATAGCAAAGACTGTTTTTCTAATCAAGGGATAATACACATATCACCTATAATATTCAAGGAAGTACACCATGAGCATGTGTAAAAGGTGCGGATACCAAAGTAAGAACAGTCTTCAAATTATATCTCAAACAAATGAACTATGGCAATTGTCCAGCAAATTGACAGATCACACCTAGAGAGTACTAATTTTTGAAAGCTAGACAAGTAGGAAGCACATGCTGGGTTCGAGGAGTCCAAAGACAAGGTAGAAAAACCTCAAATTTTCATGAAAAAACTTCACTGAAAGAAGAGATACTCTTGTAATCTAATCATGAATATTATGGTCAACCTTCTTTGCTAATGCTACTTGTTTTTCTGAGCACACAGTCCTTTTTGAATCATCAGCTGCTTCCACCAAATAAAACTTATCAACCTCATGCAATAAACCAGTCAGTTCTGCTAGAGTATGGCGGTAAAGAAGACTATGTTTGTTTGGCTTGCATTCACAGAGGTGCTCCCAGTGCTGCAAGAAAAGAACGTCAGTTCAAATGCTTGAAGTTCCAATGCAGTCTTTTGGCTCTTGAAATCCAAAAAACAAAGAAAATGAATAACATAAAACATTGTAGACATGCAATCACTAGATCATACAAGCAGTCAGGAAAAACTGGCAGTTGCAAGACATATCATGTATGACAGATTATATAACGATATTGCAAAAATATACTCCCTCCGTCCACAAAGATTGTTCACTGCTTTCCTTTTTAGTCCGTCCACAAAGATTGTTCCCTATCTATTTTTGTACACTACCCCACCACAAATTATTCCCTTTCCTCCACTCACAACACTACACCACATCACATGTGGGACCCTTTCTCCACTCACAAGTCACAACCCACTCACCTAACTTTTATTAAAACTCATGCCACCCCCTCCAGGGAACAATCTTCGTGGACGGAGGGAGTAACTGAATAGAGAAGTCAATTATCAAGAAACCCCCTCAATATGGTCATATAACAAAAACTAACCTGACATTTTGCATACATCAAACACTGATCTTTCCATGATATAATTACCAGTTTTTACTCAGCCCAGAAAAGCTAAGACCACTAGGACGGTGGATGCCTAAAGTAAAAATGTTATAAGGTCCTACAACTTAGATGATACTTCTGAAGTTTATAAAACCTTATAAAAAAACGTTGAAAAAATGGGTAAACTGCAATTATACCCTGTGTTTTTTCAAAAATGCTATAAACCCCCTCTATTGAAACTCTAGCCTGAAATCCCCTTGAGTTAACAGTAAGTCATGCAAAGAAAACTCTAGACGTCAAATTTATCACCAAGTGTCGTTCAACAATTTTTTTTTTACTTAACTGACAATAAATTGTCAAATACCCATTACTTAGAAGTTGGTTTACTTTTGCTTAATGTTTCTCTGATCCCAAGCTCCCTTACAAATCTGCTAGAATCAGAAAAAGGAAATATCACCACCACAACTGATAACCGAGTTAAGGCACCAACCCACATATACTAGTAAGATGCTGGGCCATTTTCCCTCAACCCCCTCCCACCAGTTCAGTGTAGCTATTTTTCTAGACAGGGTTTTGCCTGACAAACAGCCTGGTGGCTCACATCATGTTAACATTATGT
Organism: Agastache rugosa; assembly: GCA_031470985.1. NCBI lineage: Eukaryota > Viridiplantae > Streptophyta > Magnoliopsida > Lamiales > Lamiaceae > Agastache > Agastache rugosa. The sequence goes on from CM062602.1 coordinate 9,139,728, forward strand.
GGTAGGTACAGTCAAAGGAATATATCCAGGGTGAAAAACACAACTAAATGCAATCATGATTTAAAATGATTGTCCGTTATGTGATAATTAAATACTCACAATCCTATTGAATACTCAAATTCAATCTATAAAGAACACAAGTCAAGATCAAGCTGCTTTCAAGATATATGTAGAATAAATCAAGAGAAAATGATCAAAATAAGCAATTCTTATGATAACTGCATGAATTGGACTATAAAATCTCAGTTATTGCAGTGAGAGAAGCAAGAATACATTAAGTGCTAGAAACTCCAGTATCTTCATGCACATATATATATATTACTTCCTAGCCCTATTTGCGTCAGTGGAGAAGGCAGGACTCTAACAATTTCCAGACAACCCTACAAGAAAGGCCAGACAACCCTACAAGAAAGGCCGAAGGAGAAAGGGTACTCAGGAAAACACCCCAAACAACCAACCCCCCCACCCCCAACAAAAAAATATTCCACCACGATAAAAAAAACAAACAAGAAAAGACGAATTGTCATCAAGCTAGAGTAGAGATCAGGCCATTCCACAATTAAGATAATGTAGATGACATTGAAATACTGAAATAGTGAATTATTTTAAGAAGCTAATACTCTCACCTCTAGGCAAACATATGTGGATGGTCTACAGTTGCAAGAAACAGCAGAGAGATACAATAGTTGTTGGCAAATGATGCACATTGGATCCTTGAAAAATATCAATGATACTAGTCAGATGAAAAGCAGATTTAGTAAAAATAACACGCACACACCAACCAAAACTTGTCACATACATCCTCTGTACCAACATAATCAGGCTTCAGTCGAGGTGACATTGGAGAAGATCTGATGATGCCATTTCTCCACAGTCGCTCCCTCCAAGTTTTCTCAGTCTTGTATATCCTAAGCAACTCCTCTTTCAAGTAAGCGGACGCTCTGCTATCAAATTCACTCTGTGATAAAATATAGTCCGAAAGAGGCAAAGTTCAATGATAAGAAGTCAAACCTAGCAAGCAGTGTTCTAAGAAATTGACAAAAAGACACATTTTAATATTTATGCAAGATTTATATGATGTACAAAATGAACACCTCTATCAATGTAGACTCCATTAATGTTTCCTCATGCAACAATAAATACATTAAGATCGAACAATAGACATTTTATACCAGGACATGTCCCACAATTTAAGTTGCAATTACCAACATACTAATATGACACAAATGGTCCTAATATCTCCAAAACTGGAAACTCGTTACACAATCACATAAAAACACCAACTTCGGCACACAGAATTCAACTTTTTTTAAAACTTTTTAATACAAATATTTGTGCAAGTTCCATATGACCATACCATGCTTTAAATTATGTAGCATTTGTATGAATCAAGATCCAGTAAACACACAATATCTCGGGATGTAGACAAAATACTGTTGAAAAGTGAAAAATCACATAGACAAGTAAGAGGAGATGAGAGAGCAAGGAGAAAAGTCAAAATAATGGGTGACAGGAAAGAGAAAGTCCAAAAATAGTCCAGCTCCTCTTGTTCATGAAAAAAAAAGGCAATTTTCGCATTCGACCCCTAATATTATAAATTTATAATTGTGAGTCCTTTACTCGTAATTGTAGCACACGATCTGCTCACATTCTTCTCTCAGCAAGAAAGTACAACGAACCTTTGCCACAACACATAGGAGTTCCTCATGTGATAAAACAGGTACTTTATGATAAAGGCGGTAAAGCTCAGCTCCAAAGCCACCATGAGGTAACCAATCAGCAGGGGCAAAATTGACAGCCTCAGCACAATTCAAGCCTGCCATCAAAGCAACTTCTTAGAACTTCCAATAGAGATTGAACCAAAGTAAAATAATGAACTGTTTAGTCAAAGGGACACCTACACAATGGGATTTCACGCCCAAGCTTACTAGGGCGTGCAATTTAACTATGTTATGCTTACCCAGGTTAAAACCTCCATGATAAGATCGGGGAAAAGTGATGACAAAGTTTCCAGGCTCCTGCCAAAATAAAATGCAATTACGCATGTACTTCACGTGCTTTAAGAAATATAAAAATACATCATATAGATACAGATAGGATCATATGACAAATCTTAAAACCTGACAGTTTCGCTTCCCAAATATTTAGGCAAAATGTCTTGTTACATATGCTTTACACAGAAATCTTACTTAGTTAACTTCTTTATGGCATTATTAAAAGCTGTTTTGCAAAGCAACCAACAGCCTAAGGCAGATAAAACTACTACCAAGAAAAAAAAAACATATTTTTACAAAATCTCACAATGAGTTAAAGCATCTTTTTTCTGAGTTCTGAAGTGAACTACTACAACGCACCTGAATAATACTGTACACTGGGACTCCTTTTTCTTGCAGAACAGAAGGATTCAGCATCGTGACAAGCTGAAACAACAAGTCTGGTTGTGCTTCAAATAGATCAGGCAGACTATCTCGCATTACCTACACAACAGGAAAAATTCAAACAAGACAACAACCAAGGACTTGGAAAATATGCAATCAAAAAGGCTACTCTTTATCACTTCTACAACAAATCACTCAAAAAATGTTTCAGAGTAGAAAACATTAATAACTATTGAAGACACACATTTGGGAAAAGGCACATTGTGATTCGTGAGAAAATCAAATTGGCATGGCACTCTGTATATCACGGAGAGAAATTATAGTGTGTAGCTCCTTGTTTCAAAAGTTGAAAACTGTGTGAAGAAGCCATAGGCATTTTCAAACATGATTACCGTCAACAAATTCCCACGGCAGATATAAGATAGCGGTCTCTTAACTGAAGAAATCCGATACAAAAGTCTTGGTTACTACTTACTATATAGTGGCCTCACAACTAAAGAAGACCAAAACAAAGCCCTAGTTTTCGTAGACCATAACAGAATCCAGACAAGAAATATGTGAGATAATTTGTCTAACACCTCTAAAACATTATGTGAGACCTCAATAGTAATAACACCTAAAAATATGTGAGATAGTTTCAAACATCCCCACTCAATTTGGCTGCATGTCTAAGCCCCTCCCGAAGCAGGCAAAATGGCTGGTTATGAGTGAAACTATACCTTTTCAAAAGCATCGGCCTCATTACCAGGGACGCTGTACCAACATTTAGGCTCTCCCCTGCATTGAGGGAGTGAATGGGTAAGTCAAATCAAGAAGTAAGAAAAACAATATACTAGACTATTGATCCTAGTGACCACTACATGAATAACGTGAGAGAAGAAAAGCAAAACACCCACAGAGGCAAATGATATATTAAGCAGAATCATGTCACTTTCAGGACTTTTATGACAGGCATAGGAAGATACATCAAACTCATCACATAGTTCAGTTCTATTTATCAACTATACAACTAAAGAGTCAACCTCACAAAAGCATTTATAAAACAGGAAGAACATGTGCCAATAAAAAATTCCAAGTATACAACTGAGATCAGCTTAGGAGATAATAATGTGAGACCTCAATAGTAATACTCCCACTGGAAATTAAATGGCATTTTCAGTTTAATCAAAAAAATCAAAAACTCTAATTCTCTTTCCTTTACTTATCATTGACTTTTTTTTTTATTTGGGTCACTGGAGGGGAATTTGCTGTCTAAGAAGCACCAACTGAAAAACCTTAATCAACTGAAGGTTGACTGCTTAGCAGAATAGAAGGAAGTTCGGTTTATCACTTTGAATGCAGAAAATGTGCACAACCGCAACTTTTACCAAACCAACCCTGTAGCTAGAAGAGCAGCAAGATGATCAGTTGATCACCAAGCATTCGAAATAGCAAATTTATAAATTGTTTGACAGTCTCCCAAAATAAAATCTTTAAACCCTTTTCAACATGATAACACAATAAATTTGTCAGGGACTTATAGACACAAGCCCTAACTGCAAAGAACACATAATATACTATGTGGCACATGACAAAATAGATATATAAGCAAAACCACTTCTAAAACGTCACATTAAAATTTGTCAAGGTACTAGATCGGATTGCGGTCATAGCCTCATACTGCATATACTTTTGCAATCATGCTGCTTCTTTTGATCATTAAATTAGATTTTCACTCCTAAGTCCTAACTACTTATTTAAAAAGCCAGCAGCATTCCTTTTTTGTAATACAAGTTAAAACAAATTGATGACTTCACAATCATGCAAGGAAGCTTTTAGTCTCTGTAGTAGAAATAAAAGTGGACACTGAAGACAAAAAAAAATTAGAACTACATAGTGATATCAGCTAAACGTGCTAGATCCCATCGTCTACATACCAGTGGTGATAATTCATTGAGTAAAAGCAATGGTCCTCAAAGTGCCAGCAAAATGCAGAGAACATCATGCCAAGATAAAGCCAGGGCACCATAACCCCGGCAATGTTATGGTGCACAGTCTGAAGCATTGAGCCTTTTAATCTGGGTAGGTTATTGAGGTTCCACGGGCTACCACAATACTCATTCCAAACATCAATGTCCACTGATGGAGGCCTTTGATCAATTTGCCGAGGAAAGCCACTCCCACATGAAGAAGTATCCAAATCACTGCCGTACATTACTTCCACCTCTCCAACTGAACCCTCCACAATTTCCCAGAACTTCTTTTCCACTTGCACCCATGAAGTAGCTGCTGAACCAAACCACTTCTTCTTGACACGTTCGGCAACACGCCTGAAGGCTTCGAGTGAAAATTGCTTGCCTGGAACAAAACCAAAACTATCCTTCTCGGAATTCAAACACTCTAAACAGTACCAATTTCCTGGTGGAATAGTCTTCAACGGTGGAGATAAGCAATATGTATGCCAACCCTTATCGCACCTGTCGCATAACAACATGACATCACCATGCAATCCACTTTTACATTGTTCACATATTTGATCATGCTCTTTGGCCTCTACTTTCTGTATTTCAACCCTCTCTCCCTCTTTATTTTTCCGTCTCCTCTTAATACTTGAAGCCTCAACCTCTGGTTCACATTTCTTCGAGCCACTAATACCGCGCTTGCAACTCTTGACTTTTCCTTTATTCAACTTACAATAGTACTCTTCATATTCAATTAAATGCTCCAAATACAATTGAGCCAAGACATGCTTCGAACATGCTGAAATCTTCGCTCCTGGACGAATAAACCGAAAAACATCCCCCCACTTCTTCATCTTCGCGACATTGTCATATCCTCCGAATCTTTTCACCGCATTAAACAACTTACACAAATCCAAATCCTGTCCCTCAAACACAATCCGTTTCCTTGCCTTCTTCCCACAATGCTCCTCCAAGAAGCGACTGTACTCTAACCTAAAAGTCTTGGGATCACAAGGAGGACACCGCGCCTGCAATTGGTGAATGGCCTGCGTTTTCGTCCCAAACGTGAACGACTCCATGTCCAACGCAAACGGGGGTTTCCAACTCGCTGGTGGAACAATCTTACAAATCCCATATGGCTCAGCTTCCGGTCTGATCTTGTATATATACTCTAAAGGGTCCTTAAATTCCTCCTCATTCGGATAAAATACCGGGCCCGCCGGCACATTTAACGACCCACAATCACTCCCGCTCAATAAACCCCCACTCCCTCCTCCTAAAACCCCTTTCTCCACTTTTTTTGCCCTCACTCCACCCATAATTTCCTCTCAATTATCTCACCTCAGTTCAAAACTACATAATTCAACTACAGAAGCAAGAATAAAGCAAAAGCTGCATGAACAAACATCCAAGAAAAACTGAAAATCAAAACTTTAATCACAGTGACCGAGAATTCAAGCAAATTGAATACCAGGGCTTCAAATGCGTGAACTTCCACGAGAAGAATCCTATTGCCTCTCAATCTTCTTTAACCTCGTAATCGTATTGCATTTTTGGGTGTATGTATACTGTATCTCTATGTATTTAGAGCAGTTGGAAGCGAGAAATAGAGAAAAAGAACAAAAAAAGGAAAAAAAAGAAGCGGTTTTGGTTATGGATTTCTTTCTTTAAGGTAGTTTTAGTACTGTTTAGGTTAAAATTCAGATCTTTCTTTATTTTCTGGGCTCCGTATCAACGGATTTTACGAATATGGTAAACGGTGCTTCGAACTGGTGGTATGCTCCTCTGCGTTGGATCATGTACGCCACCCTCTCTAAACTGTTGTACCTTTGAAGTCAGAGTACAAGAAATGTCGTTAAGGTACAACGCCTTGAAATCAAACGCAGGTTCCCGGTCCTTTTCAGTAAGAGGACGCATTATTGCGCGTGATGTACACGCGCTAGATCTTGATTCGACGTAAACAATCTGACGGCCAAGATTTATAGCGTCGTTTTCACGTGCTTTCCATTGCGTAGAGAGAGCGACATGCTTAATGAGAAAGGAAACGCCTTGGTAGTGAGGTCAGAGATGGACTTAAATCAACGGTTGTAATCGATCCACTACCATGATACCATCTTTGGGATTTTCTGCAATTCTGTGTGCTGTGTGGGACCCGCTCGAGAGAAATTGCAATAGCCAATAGCTAATAATATAGATTAAAGCATCCGCACGGCAGGTCGAGGTCGCTGCAGCATTGGAATTTGGCACGGTAGTGAACAAGCGAGCGAGCCACCTTGTTCGCTGCTTCTCCTCACCACGTGGTGCTGTGCGGTTGGTCAATTTTTAATTTTTTTTTTTAATATAGTTGCAATTAAAAAGATAATAATTTTTTAATAGAGTCGTTGCAACAGTTAACTCCCAAACACATTTTTCAATTTTTTTTCTTTTAAATTTCTATCAATAAATACACACACTCCATTCACCAATTTCACTCAAAAATTGTTATTTTATTAAATTATTCTTATTATTCAAAATATATATAAAACATAAATTATACAAAAAAACAATAAAATAATGAGTGAACATCCCCATTGTGGGTGATTTGGGAGGCGATCTCTCAATCATTGAACCCCACAAAAAGTATCAATTATATTAGTAACATAATGAGTGACCATTATTTTTTGATGGTCACCCACTGTCGATGTTCTCAGCACTCCAGCATTACACGGAGGAATGCAATATAAAATCATTATGATTTTTTATAAAATCTAAAGAACACAAATAGTTTAACTTTCGAATGGATCAATAATCACTAATATTCACTAAAAAGTAAAAAAATAATTCCACTGTTATTATTAGCATGCGTTGCTCGGAGGAAATGCATAATAAAATCATTTAATATCTAAATTATTGGATAAAAAAATAAAAAAGAATAATAAATTTATACAATACATTAATAATTTAATATATATATATATATAAAATATTTTATACATTACGAAATAGTACGTATTTGTACATAACATTTTTAGTAGTTATCGTGGATTTCATCTTCTTTATCACAGACTAATATCTTCAGCTCTTTACGATCTGTAATTCTCGAAACAACAACATAAAATTATCCATAACTTAATCCAATACGAGAAAGAGACTGCGCTTAACTCTCCAAATATCGTCACAATGAACATTTCAAATATAATAATCAGATTTAATAAACTAAAAAAATAATGATATAACTTGATCCAACTTCTATGAAGATATGGTAAATAATAATAAGCTCAAGATTCGTACAAAATTAAAGGAAAACTTCAAATTATAATAACTAGCATGTAGCCCATTGAAAATCGACGGGAGTTCATTATTTACTAAAATAAATAAAATTATTAGACGCAAATATGCTTGGTAGTTCGAAATTTTTTTATCGGTGAAAATCTTTAATTTCTAATAAAACTCAAGAAAATACTTATGAAAAAATTATTTATTTGTTCAAAATTAATTTTTATTTGGTCAAATTAAATAATGAATAGAGAACGCGCCACGTAGGACCTAAAAATAAGGGGAATGCTCGAATCAACATTCGTTTTAATAATATATGGATTACTTACTGCAACATCAAAAAATTTCTAAAACTAGTACGGTGAAATAAAAAAATATATATATGATTTACATTAAATGAAATACAATATAGAATTTTAGTTTATATGGAAAAATAATAAATTATTTAAAATTAATAAAATACAATATTCAATAAATTATGCTAATATGTCATTAAATTTCGCCTACTTACCAAGCAATTGAAAGGCCCAATTCAAAACAATAAAATATAGTGTTGAAACCCATCAATTGATAAAAAAAACAAAGCCCATTTATTTTATTTTAGTTATAAGCTCGAAGCCCAATACAAATAAATCAACCCCAACCTTAATCTGATGAAATTAATAGAGTAAAAATGTCAAATAACCATTATGGATAGTGGAAAATAAAAATTGTCCAAAACTTAATTTAATATAAATTCTGTCAGATTTTGGAATTTTTGGACAAATTTGCCCTTCATTTTTATTTCTCTCTTCTCTCTATCATCTCTGTCATCCTTTATCTGAATCTTAACTATCGCCGTTCTACCGCCGTTGACCATCCACCGCGCCTCTTTGACCGTTTTTCTTTGCAATTTTCATAGCTTAGAACAACCAAAACAAATATTCCGGCATCATAAACCGGCAACCACACTGAATCTGAGATTCAAAACCGTAGATCCGTCGCCGATTCAGACGCCGAAATATAAAATCTGACGCCCGTATTGTTACAGAAAAGAAAAAAATCTAGATCCAGTCACGGCAGCGCCGATTCACAAAACAAAAAGCCAAAATCATTGGTACGAAATGGATTCATTTGTACCACTCGTACCAAGTTATGATGCGCCACTAGTTGGTACGAACGAGACGAATTAGTTCATTCGTACCACTCGTACCAAGTTATGGTGCACCACTAGTTGGTACCAACGGGACGAATGATTTCATTCGTACCACTCGTATCGAGTTATGGTGCGCCACTAGTTGGTACGAACGGGACGAATGCATTCATTCGTACCAAGTAGTTACACCTCACAACTAGATCGTACGAATGGGACGAATGGATTCATTCGTACCGTTCGTACCAAGTTATGGGCATTGCTGCGGGGAATTAAAACCACAACTGTGAAAGCGATAACTCAACTCACATCCAATGTGTCGAAAATTGGCAGAATTATGTTTCTAAACATATGCAAATATAGATCGCACCTCGTCGGGCTGTCGGCGACGACGAAGACGGCGCTGCGGAGATGAACGGTGATGCGGAGAAGATTGGTGGTGTGGAGAAAAAATCTGGAAATAGATCTGGAAATGGATCTGAAAATAGATCTGGAAATGGATCTGAAAATAGATCTGAAAATAGATGGTGATGGCGGAGGCGGTGGCGACGGCGGAAAATAGGCGGTGGAGATGGCGGTGGCGGAGGAGGTGGCGACGGCAGAAAATAGGTGGTGGAGATGGCGGTGGCGAGAAGATCGGTGGTAGAGATGAAAAATTGAGAAAGAGAGAGAGATATTACGAGAGGGGAGAAGATGAGAGATAAAAGTGAGGAGATAGGGTTTATTTCTTTATTTAAGGGTATTATTGTCCCATCACTTTTAAATCTACTAAAATTTATAACAAATTAAGTTTTTGACAACTTTTATTTTCCACTATCCATAGTGGCTATTTCACATGATAAGCTCAAATTAATATTACAACTACCTTATCTGTCTCTGAAAAAAGTGGAAGTTGGATTAATTTTTTTCGATTATTTCAACAACTAAGATTTAAGTTTCTATCATATGAAGCTAATTCTTAGTTAATGCAAAATGATAGATAACATTTTTTTTCCAGATTAAACTAATTATTCGCAATTTGTGTTGTAGAACGTCATAAGATGAAGAACAACGAAAGAAAAAGAAAGAAATTAAAGATAAGATATCCTTATTACAATCACGCAATCAGCATATATATACAAATCCTTCGTTTTTTCAGCATTTCAAATAAATCTGAAAATCTAATGATCTACAATTTTATTTGTAGATATATAAATTTTTGACCGCTTTTAAATTGATCTATAATTATTTAAAGGATAGTAATGTTTTCTTCAATTTTACGTAGGAATATAAATCAACCAACAAATACAAATAAAAAAAAAGAACAAAATGAATAAATATGAATTGTATAAGTAGGTAATGTATACACTTAAATATCTTTAACAATTTAATTCATTCAAAACTTCTTTTTAAGAGAAAGTATTTTTTATTTATTTTTTAAAATGAATTTTTTAAACATATAACTGACATCTTATATATAATATTGCACATATCTATTCCTATATTTTGGATTTCAAATCTGAACAACATTAAAAAAATAAAAAATAAAAAATTGGAGCATACGTTTTGAGATAAAGTCTAAAACCATGTTGTATAAACTGTTTTGTTTATCAAAAAACAATATTGCTAGTAAAACATTTCTAAGAAAATATCAGAAAAAATAGTTTTGTAACATTTCTAAGAAAATAGAACAGATTAAAAGAATTAAAAAAAAATATTACCTCTATAACATCATAGCTTACTTTCCCAGCTTGTTTCCTATGGGTCCGTTTGGTTGTCAAAATAAGATAATAGTAGGATACAATATGGGATAAGTAAAGATTGAGTCTTCACCGTAAAGAACATGTTTGGTTCGACTAACAACTTTTGTATGTCATTACTAATTTAATATGAATTTACAGATACACCCTTGTTGGCACATCATCATCATCTTCCTCACCAGTCACCACCCTCTCTATCTCTGTCTCTTTCCAGACCTACATAATAATTCTTCAAATATTTGTTTATGAAATCCCTTCAAATCTCTCTTCCCCATTCCCCCTTAATTAAATATCCCATGCTATTCCATTTCACTATTTTCTCTCAGCCAAACTTCCCCAAATTTATTCCAAATCCGCGCATGAAATTTCTGATTCACACATCACCTCTCTTTCTATTTCTCTTTATCTCTCTCTCTCTCCCCAAAGCCACTATGTCGGTTTTTGAAATCAAACCTTCAAATCTCTCTCTCCTCATCCGGGCCCTTATATTCTCACCGCCGCCGCCACCACGCCGTCCTCTTCCAGTTCCAGCAGCCCCATGAAATACTCTTCTGATCCACACCCATTAAATTCTCGTTTAATCTTCAATGGTGCAGTTGAAATGACGATGGTCTTGCCCTTGTTTTTCTGCTTCTCAAAATTTTTGTTGTCGTGGTCGTCGTCGTCAATTCCTATGACATCTATCACCTCCGCCATTCCTCCCAAGGTCGAAAACAACGTCGTTGGATGAGTGTTCTTAGATCCTCTACAATTTACAAACCTTCTCTTTCTATAAAAAGGCGAGAAAATAATGACAAATATGAAAGGGCAAAACGAAAATCTGCACAAGACAATTATTGTCGCTGGGTGATGGCTCCGACTCAAACTCTCAAGATTAGTAGGATTTGTAACGGGCCAACACAAAATGAGATTGAATATTGGGCCTTGAATCTTGGAAACCAAACACAAGATAAAGTCCTATCTACCCTATAATCATGGATAGTATAAGCAACCGAACGGCCCCTAAAGCTAGTTTTAATCTCAACCATAGATTTATATGTTAATCTCACTGTTGATTTTCAAAAACCCTGCCAATTTAAAACCTTCTTCTAGGTCAATCACAAGATCACATCAAATCTTCGAATTTTCTCATTGCATACTGCATTTTTTTTCTCTAACAGTGTTTTCCAGAATATTGCAACGTCCTCTGAAGATGCAGAAAAGAGCCATCTCAAAGATGAATCTTCACCCAAACATCAATTGGAGATCTAGACTCAAGCGAACTCGCTTCCGAGTCTCTGACGAACCACGTCCACCAAATACGTTCGTCCTAATCCAAGATGCATCGTTAATTCATAATCACGACGATGATCAACAAGAACTATTGGGAAATTTTAAGTTTTGATTTGATACCAAAATCTAACTGAGCAAAATCAAGCTGAGAAGTATGCAGAGAAGTCAGCACAACTGAGAGCAGATGACACAGCAGGAGACGCCGCTGAGCGGAGCGAAGCTGGACAAAGAGAAAATATGCCAAGTCCCCAAACACAACAGAGAGGACCCAGCTGAAGTCGTAACACAGCAGAATACACGAACCCAGCAGAAGTGTCGACTCAGTAGAGCTGACCCAGCTGAGAAGTGTCAAGCAGAGCTAACCCAGCAGAAGTGTCAACACAGAAGAGCTGACTCAAGGAACAAGGATCCAACTGAGTAGCTCAGTAAAGCTGTTCCAACGAAGTTGAGCAGAAGACAGCAGAGCAGAACGAAGCTTCCAAACTTATCAAGATTCAGACGAAGCTGAAGACCAAGCTCAGAGATGAAGACAGTTCCAAGACGAGATCCCAGTGTCAGAGGAGTCAATAAACCTCGACCAATGAGGGATCGACAACTCAACATCCTAGAAAGTAATCCTAGGATCTGACACACAGAAGAAGACAGGTGAAGATCGGCAGACAGCAGATCGCATTCGTCAGAGAGTAGGTGAGATTTAAACGGCTCTTCCAACGGCTAGTTTTGAATCTTCACCTATAAATACCAGTCTTCTTCAACAGATTCAGATAAGAAAAACTCTCCAAAAGCTTATCAACACACTCTGAAATTCTCAAGCTGTAGCAGTCCACAAAATCTTCAAGAACACTAAATCTTTAAGTGTTCATAGTTAGACTGCTGATGTTTTTCTTCTGAATCCTAGGCAGATTCTCAGAGTCTTATCCGAAGCCTAGTTTAAACGAGTTCATCAAACTCTTGTTCTTCATTGTAAGAACTCGTTCATAGTTGGAAAACCCAAACCCAAACCCTTCTTCCCAGAAAAGGTTGGGTTGCAGTACGCCGGCTCAAAGCGTGTAATTTGAGTGGTTAGGTTTTGTAGTACCCGCAAACTACAAGTCAGGTTCTTTAGTACCCGCAAATTGAAGGTGAAAGCTCTGGTTTGAGATGAGGAGTTTGCTTGCTACTCGTAAAGCAAGTGGGAGTTTGCTTGCTACTCGTAAAGTAAGTGGTTGATCCTTTAGTGGATTACCAGAGAAATCTGGTCATGGACGTAGGTGTAGTTTCTCCGAACCACGTTAAAATTCTGAGTTCTTTACTGCTTTATTATTTTCTACATATCTTCTCTTGAAGAACTAACCACCCATCAAGCACGATATTTTTTTTCAAGTTAAATTTCCTGACTGAGTGACCCATCCAACTGTGTTTTCAAACTGCATAACTTGTTTAAGCTGAAAACTGAAAGATAACATTTTTCAGCTGAGTTAAACGAGTTAAGTTTTAAAACCACCACATTCCGCACAACCAGCTGAGTTATCAATCCAGCTGGCCATCTTCTTAAAGAAGTCAGCAGGATTTATAACTGAGATCACACTTAAAAGTTTTTAACTTGCAAAAGTTTTCTTCTCAGTGTATTCACTCCCTCTACACCGAGAACTCGTTTCGGGACCATCAAGAACCGACTCCAAATCTTATTTGGAAGTATGGTAGTTGGTCTATGTCAATCTTCGCATTTTTCTCAGGACAAATTATACTCGCTTCTCTCTGATTAGGGTTTTGAGGCTTTGAAGGCTGAGTATAATTTGTCCTGGCCCCTAGTCCCCAGCGGTCGCCAGCGTCCATTCCTGCAACCTCTCTTCCTCTCCAGTTCTCTTTGAGGATGCCAAAATGAGAAGGTTTGAGGACAAAGAAGCATGAATTAGATAAACACTCCCACTACACAAACTGATGACAACAAATCTGGAATCAACAACTATTTAAAGGAGTACAACTGACAGAGAGGCTATTTCTTTTATTCAATGCTGAGAACGAGTCGGAAACTCTAAAAGAGTGTTCCAAGGATCAGCACAAAGGACCAAAAGAAGAAAATCTTAAGGACCTACTTGATTGATTAGTCTGCGCCAAAAGAAGTAAAAACTGATGGTGAAGTAAGAAAAGTGACTGAAGAGTTTTTCAACTTCGCCGAAGTATCTGACTCACTACTACTGTGAATAATCTCATCAGTTCAAGAAAAAAGATTCAACTAAAGAAGAAGAGAAGAAGATCAAACCTCGGTTACTAGACTAGACTGATTAGAAATAGTTTGTAGGGCTGGTGTTATAAAATTTATAATAGTCATTATTTAATCAGTCAACTCATGTTTTTGAGCCAAAATTATTTCGATTCGATGTGTTTATCTGTCAGGTTTTGACATCATCAAAAAAGAAAAAATTATTAGGAAAATTCTTTGACAAGTTAAATTTTTGATTTGATTTCAAAACTCGACTGACCCCAACATGAGTATAGATTATTATTCTTAAATTTTTATTTTAGCTCATTTGTTAGGGAACTGATATTTTATGTAACTGATGGTTTGACACTTAGAAGATTTTCGAAGACGAAGTGATGATTCGATCAATCAAGAAAAGACTGATCAGCCAAAAAGACATAACTTACAATGAATCGATTGATGAGAAGCTGAAAATGAAAAAGTACAACTCAGTTGACGTGGACAAATAAAAGTTTGACAACTCATGGGCCCTTTTCTACCTAATCTGCATAATTGTACCAGAAATAACAGGAAGCATGCAAATACCAAAAGAGGAAAGAAAGGGCGATTCTCTAACGAGAAGAATTTAGAAGGCAAGATGTGTGACCGGCTCCTCCAACGGCTAGTTCACCTTCAGTCTCTATAAATACAACCTTGACAATACAAAGAAGGGTACTGATTAACGAGCGAATTCTCTTACAAGCGAAGAACATTCTCTGCAACTCATCAGCTAGATTTTTAGAGTTTGTTCTCTATTTCGTTTTAGTTTCAGTTTCTAGGCAAATATTCCGCATCCAAGCCTATTAGAACAAGCTTACCATATCATTGATATTCATTGTAAAGTTTGTTCTTAGTTGGAAACCCCTTCGAACAAACCTCAGCCTTGAGATAAGGAAACAATTTATAAGAAGAAGAAAAAGATGGTCACAGTCTTGTAATCCGTATCTCAATCAAAAGGAGTTGATTGAAAAGTTGCCCTTGCAACTATAAAACAAGGAATCCGAAGTAAAAAAATTCGCTGTGAACGTAGGAGAGTTAGCTCTGAACCACGTTAAAAGCTCTGTGTTCTTACTGCTTATCTTTTATCTGCTTAGCGAGTTTATATGTCATTCAACCATATTTATTCAGCATGCATACAAACTTGACTGAACTGCCACATCAGTTCATCTTAAAAGCTCTCTCAATCTGTTCTTCAAACTTTGCATTAAAGTGACTAATAGGAAACTTAAAGAATAAGTTTATGATAAGATTTTCAAAGCTCACTAGTTAAGCTTACCGCACAACATTAGTTATTAGTCTAACTGACTAATTCTCGAATTAGTCAGTAGGATTCATAACTGATCACTCTTTTAATCGTTTATTCGAAAAAGTTTTAACTGGTGTATTCACCCCCCTCTCTACACCAGTAATTCGTCTCGGGACCATCAGTATAACAACATGTTCTAATTTTTCTAAAATAATTCATTTAATGTTGAATATTTAAAATAACATCAAATATAATTATTGTATTTTCTATGTAATAATTGCAACACATAAGATGATTTGTATCATTTGAATGTAATAATAATTATCAAAGAGACAATTTACAAATTAACCTAGCTAGTATTGTAGCAACAAGAATAACTAGTATATATAATTTATTAATTTATTATTGCATCAAAACACTAGCTACAGTTACATATGCATCAAAAATATTTCGTTGCACAAGGCATAATTTAACCGTCTGACAGGCTAGCTAACATCACTAAGAGACACATTGAATATTGGAGCAACAAAACCTGCAACATTATAAAAAAAAAAAAAATAGGCGATTTAGGAAGTTAAAAAGCTACAAAAAAATTTATGCAGGAAAATAACCAACCATATATATAGATAATTTTGAGTTAATCATTTCCTGATTGCATCTCGATCTTGATCAGTAATTCTCACGGCTTGATACCATAATTTACGACTTACGCATGATTTTGTTTGTCAAAGAAAAACTCAGAGAGAGACAGAGGCGACGGCGGCGAGGTCAGTGGCGTTGGACTCGCCGGAGGAGGAGACCGAGAAGGAGAAGGCTGAATCTGTATCTAACTATCTCTACCTATACTATATGTCTTTGATTTTTTGGTTTAAGCGGGATTACTTTTGGTGTAGGGCGGGGAAAGTAAAAACTTTTAAATCGTATTTTAATTTGTCATCTGTGTTTTAAATTTTAAATTATTAGATCTATTAATCACACATATAATTTATTATTAAGTGTGGTTATAAACTTGTGTTAAGTTTCCACGGAATTATATATACAGGTTTGAAATGACTTAATTTAGTAAAAATGAACAATAAATAAATATCAATAATGTTAAAACATAAGTGTCACTAAAAATGTTTAGTCACACATATTAAACGTCACTATTTTAGTAACTATATGAACCATTAACCACACATAAATATTTTATAACTATGTGTCGCTAATAACTTGTATTAATTTTCCACGTCAGCATATATAAAAATGATTAGTCAAATAAAATAAAATAAATAATTAAATAAATACATGCTAAGATATAACTGTGACTAAATATATTTAGCCACACATATTAAATGTCGGTGACTAATAAAAATTGTTCACTTAATTCACCTACACATATTTTAATTAGAGTTAATCATGTTGACTAGCAAATTAAGTTAGTGGAAATTAATAGTTGGCCACCAACTTTATTCTAATAAATTGTGGCCAACTTTGAGCTGAAGTGACTTAAATGCCCTCCATATCACTTTACAGATTTTTTCACTTTCACTTTCTCTCTCACCGTACTCCCTCTTTCACCCACTCCACTCTCACTTTCTCTTTCCTCTCATGTCTCTTTCTCTCTGTACTCCCTTCCTCCACCGCCACTCCATCCCGTCTGCCGCCGCCGCCGCCGCCGCCGCGTCTTCTTCCTTGGTCGTCTTTTCGATTTGATTTATTTGTACACTTTTTCGAACAGTTTATTATTTATCTTATAGTCTTTTTCCGGTCATCTTCTCCGGCGTAGCTTTCATCTCCATAGTGATTTATTTGAGGTATTTTTACTGTATTAGTTTTAATTGAGTTTTCTAGATCTAGTCTGTCATGTTCTAGATCTAGTCTGTCATGTTCTTGTCATATTTTTTCAGATCTTGTTGTCCTCTTCGTGCATATGTGTTCTTCCTGCATTTTTCACGTCACTGAACGTCGCGACTTGGCACACCTGGTACGAATACAACATATTCGTACCAGGTGTGCCAAGGCATACCGCGCATAGACTTGGAACACCTGGTACGAATACACACCATTCGTACCAGGTGTGCCAAGTCTAGGCGCATCGCGACTTGGCACACCTGGTACGAATACGTTTTCGTACCAGGTGTGCCAAGGCATACCGCGCCTAGACTTGGCACACCTGGTACAGATATAGACCATTCGTACCAGGTGTGCTAAGTCTAAGCGCGGTATACCTTGTCACACCTG
Source organism: Agastache rugosa (assembly GCA_031470985.1). Taxonomy (NCBI): domain Eukaryota; kingdom Viridiplantae; phylum Streptophyta; class Magnoliopsida; order Lamiales; family Lamiaceae; genus Agastache; species Agastache rugosa. Next base: position 9,157,134 of record CM062602.1, read on the forward strand.
GTACGAATACGTTGCATTCGTACCAGGTGTGCCAAGGCATACCAGGATGCGGTTGACCAAAGACGAACACCATCCAGGACATTAGATCTGGAATGTGACGCCATGGATTCTGGAGAGAAAGCTGTGAAATAAGGCAACGGGATCTGGAAGAATCTGGTGCGGCGGTATATCTAGAAGAATCTGGTGTGACGGCGGATCCGGAATATGGGCGCGTAATGTGAAAGTTCAAGGCGGCGCGGCGGACTGGACTGGAAGTACGAAGGCGGTGCGGCGGAAGGGATAGAAGTACGACGATGCGGCGGCGGAATGAAAGTACGACGGCGGCGGCGACAGCAAAATGAAAGTACGACGGAAGAAATGGAGAAAATAGGATTTTTAGAGAGAGAAGAAACAGAGAATTTGAAATTTGAAAACTGAAAAATGAAATGGGTGGATGGATGGTTAATAGTGGTTCCAAGGGTAAATTGGTCCAAATTTCCAAAAGTTGGCCAGAATTTCTACAAATAAAGTTTGTGGCCAACTATTAATTTCCACTATCTATATTGGTTATCTCAAATTTTGCCTCTTTTAATTATGTGTGGCTAAACTACCACACATAATAATGTGTGGCAAAATATGTGTGGGTAAAAGTTCAGTTTCTTGTAGTGGAGAGAGTATTCGCGGGCCAATGTGTTTAACCCAAAAAAAATGTTTGGAGCCTAAAGAGTTTATAGAATTTTGAGTAAATTAGCTGATAGTTTTGCGATTAAATAGAGTGATCAATTAGGTTGGCCGATTTAACATGTTCAAGATTTAGAATCATTAAATTCATAGAAATATGGAAAATGGCATTTCAAGAAATGAAAATTTGAAGCTTAATTCTTTCTCACCAATTTTTTTATTTATTTTTATTTAATTGGTTAACCAGTGAGAATTGTTGGAAAATGAAGTTTGCTTGCTTAGTGCTTCCGGATTAGTTAATACTAAGAGGAATTTTTTTTTTCTCAACTTTTTCATTGATTAACCAATTATGGACTGTTGGAAAATGAAATTTGCTTACTTAATAGTTCCAGCTCCTTACTTATTAAGAGGAAACAACAAGATGTTGTTGTTCTTATCATGTCGTATTTTATCTAATTTATTATTATTATTATTATTATTATTATGGCATGCGTGCATTTAAAATATAATAAATGAAAATTTACAGCACTTAATACTCCCTCCATCCCATTTCATTATATTCATTTGATCGATTAAGGATGTTAAGAAAATAAGTTGTTTATAATAAAGTTGAAAAGATAAAATAGCTTTTTGAGAGTATTTCTATCAAATCAAGTAGGAGAGAGAAGGGAGAGAATAACTTTTTGTGGCATATGGTGTAATTTATGAATTATAATGATGGTATTTATTTTGCTATGTTTCTATTTTAGAAAATGAGTATAATGAAATGAGACATTCAAATAAGAAAAATGAGTATAGTGAAATGAGACGGAGGGAGTATACAACTGGACATAATAATTTAACTATATCTTTACTTCATTGTGTTTTTTTTTACATGGGAAAGGGGGAGCTATAGAGATTGAACCTGAGACCTCTCTGTTCACATACAAGATTTATTACCGCTTGGATGTCCCCGAAGAGACCTTTACTTCATTGTGTTAATTAATCATAGTAAGGGTGATATAGTTTCAAAAGCTGCAAAATTGTAAATAAGTAAATTAATGTAATAATTAAGACTTCCTATAACATGTAGTAGCTATTTTAGAGCTCGTTTGGTATCCATATACATATATTATGTATGGGTATAGATATGACCCATATCCATACCTTATGTTTGGTATATATATGAATATCAATTTGATATCTTTGATATCTTGATATACTAATTTTCACCATTTCCATATACCAAATTTTTAATTCATAATTTCATTATTATTATATTTAAGTTAAAAATTAATTTATGTTTTTAAAATCAAGATTTAATATCTCATATCAGAATAGTCTATACCAAACATAGATTTCATTTATTAATTTCATACTCATACCTAATATCTTGATATCCATACCCATACTATTTGATATGATGATATATGGATACCAAACTGCCCCTTATATTTGACAATCATTTATCAGAAGTAATTCATCGCACTAATGTGTTTATTTGATCATGTAACGGCCCGCCACCCGGGGCTATGCAGATCGGCCGGACCGTTACTCAGAACGATAAAGAAAACCGTTGAAATATGGTTAGTGGAACATAATAAGTTAACATACAACATGGGTTCAAATTACAAGAAGGGTTTGAACAAAGGGGTCGAGGAGATAAGTTTGTTAAATCATCAGTGTTATCCAAGCTAGGTCGTCTTGAGGCAAAGTATGAGGACTTTGACCCCGCACTGTGGAAGCATTCGGTTGAGACTAACTGCGATCGGTTTAGTCAGCGTATGCGGATGAGCAAAAGCGTATAAGTTTGTAATTTGAATTAATACATGTGAACGTGAATCCACCAGAGTAAAATTTAAAATGAGGATAACGATCCAAGTGATCGTCATCTAAATGGTTTCGGATGCCAACACACCTCCGTCTCGACCGTCGCTCATCCTGCATTAGGAAAAACAATGCAGGGGGTTGAGTACAAAAGCACTCAGTGGTTCCGTGCCCCTCTTTGAAAATATTTTCTGTGAAATTATTTTAAAAGTATAGCGCTTATTTTCATATATAAAGGGAGTTCTTGAGAGGAAATAATTTGCCCTTTTATATACGTTAAACATTTTACATAACTTAACTTTGCGCGCAACATATCACACTTTACCGTGTTACCAACCCGATTCAACTAGTGGGGAGCCACTCCCACTTAATTGAACCGTCATAACTTCCTAGGTGCACCATCTTGGCTTGATCGGAGCCAAGGCCGATCGCCAATCACAAACATTAGGTAAACACGAGTAGTTGAGCATAAAACTTTAGCATGCATATCACTTTAAATAAAGCTTTTGGGCTTAATAACTCGAAATGTTATCTTGTGGGAATCTAACCCACATTTGAAAATAGGATAACCCACCTCGAGTACTTGACGTAGTAAAATTTTCGAGCGATTTACAGCTTGGTGTTTCCTATAAGACCATCTAAACACTAACATAAGAAGGTTAATTAATCAACTTAATTATCCTAGGTCGATCTATTCCCGATCTTTAACATTTGGAGTTTAAAATATCGTTACGTCTTTGTATTGAAGTTTATCTTTAAAAGCATCGGATCGATGATCCAAAACCATTTATTTGCACTTTGCACTTTGAAAACATGTATTAACTTTGCTTTAAAATCATGCATCAAGTTTATATGAAAAAAAACACGTCGATGCAATGATATGTCATGATGTCATGCACGAAATTCATATAAGCATACTTACGCACATATTCATATAATGTATCATATAATAATCATGTACACTTAATTACTTAAGTAATTATCCTTAATTAATTTAATTAATTCAACTAAGGTCAAAGACCTTGACTAATTTAACTTAGTCAATTTAATCACATAAATCACATATGGCACAAAAGCCCACATAACATGCCCAAGCAAAATAATTAATCGCACATGATCACATATTAGCACATAAGTCCAATTACTTAGCAACACATAGCTATGGGTCCAATTCAAATGACTTAGTCAAATAATCAACTTGGGCCCAGTAAAATTTCCTAAGGCCCAAGTCCATCATAAGGGTCCACTAATATTAATTAAATAAAAATATCCATCTTTAAATACATAGAAAATAGGCTTTCAATTTATAAAAATCTATTTTGACAACTAATACTTTAAAAATACTTTACATGCTGGAACTAAGAAATAAAATATTTATTTTATATTATGAAAATCGAAGTTAAGCTTCAAAAACAATTTAGAACAATTTCCGGAAACTCTTTCTGGTGTAAAAACTCAAATAACTCTCGTAAAAATAGCAAACGATCTTCGATCGATTTTTCTTTTTGATTCAACATACTATACTGACCAAATTAACATATGAAGGTAGTTAAACTCATTCTTAAACATCTAAGTCCATCAAAAGTCGAAATTTGGACAGATTCTAAACAAGAACATTTTCTGGAAATTTGGAAAGAATGTTGAAACATAGGTCAGATTGAAAACATCACCGAGGATGACTCGCTCGTTCAAAAATCGATTTTCTTATACCTCTGTAAGCTTGAGATGTCTATTTTATTTCTTCAAAAAGCGGATCTCAAAAATATTAAGAATCGAAGAAGATGATAGCTCACAACTGAAACTGTGCAGAACAAGGCAACACGACAGTTCTGACCACCGAAGAATTTTAGTTTCATAAAATTTTCTGAATTTTGGATATGTTATAGAGGATATCTAGGGATACAACATACTAAAATTTCATCAAAATCGGAGTTAGTTTGATTGAGGTTTTACCAGCTGGAGTGTAAAGAAATGCACAAGAACAAGGCCGAAATTTTCTAACTTTCAAGGATCTAATATTTTCACACATCATGCTTCACAATCAACCATGAAATCTCTAGATCGACTCATATAGCATACTTAACACTCATATTGAACCATAAATGAAAAACCCTAATCATGCTTCTTTATTTAAAATACATAAATCAACAAGAAAATGATAGATCTCATAGATTCAAGCATTAATCGAACAATGAAAGAGTTACACCCGGCGCACCAATTAGATTGGTCGATTTACTCTTTATTTTTATAATTATTTTGTATTTTCAATTTCTATTGAAATTTATATTTATGAAAGGTATTTACTTATCTAATATATTAGTTATTTAATAACTTGTATGAATTAGATAATGTCCTTAGACCTTTATAGAGTTATGAGACATGATCACGCATATGATGGTGATTATGAAATATATCTATGAAACTTTGGTCTTAAATTTGTTCCGAGTTAAATGGCTATTCAAGATAGGACATAGAATTATCGAATAAAGATTCACACGCATGGTATATTCTTATAAGATTAGAGCATTGTATTTCATCAATGTTTGCATGGTTGATGCAAGTATACATACGTAGATGCTTGTTGGAGAACAAGTACATTGAACTGACCCGCTAAAAAATTCTTATATGGAGTTTGTCAAAATAAGAATTTCTAAGTTACGATAGTATACAGTTAGTCCTTAGACTTGAGACACCATAGTAATCTTATATGAGTTCTGTTGCTTTTTGATATATTCTCTGATTGCATGACAATCGTCAAGGGTTTATGTTAAATGTGATTTGAACGTATATGAAGACTAATGAGTGGTCAATAAAAAATCTATTACTCGATTTTGTTGAGAGAATCTCCTATATGATTTTCATTATTCATAACTCTAAGACCTTGGCTAAGGCGTAATGAATGTTGATTCATGTTTGAGTTATAGAATTTGAATGAAAATATATTTATTAGATTGTTTGAGTTTTCGATTTAAATCCATGCTCAATATCTAATTAAGAGATTAGATAATAGAAGGACCGTACGTATATTATGACTCGTAACTAAAATAGGTTTGCTCGCTATTTCACCTAGTGCTAGGTAGCCATGCTACTTGCTAGATGTTCTCATGGTTTGTAGGTTCTTGAAATTAAAGAGTTAATTTCAAGTGTATTGATTTATTGGATAAATTGATAGAACAAATACCATTTGATTAAATTATAATTTGTTATAAACCTACTGCTAGTACTAGTTGTGAACCTAAGAAGGTCACACACAAATCGTAGAACATGTTAAATTCAATTGATTCAATAGTTGATCTAATTAAATAATTGAAATTATTTAATTGAGGCTTGATCTAATTTAATTAGTTAAATTAGATATTCGATTAAATTTATTTAGTTGAATATAATTAGATTGCCAAGTCTAATTCTAAATTAATTGGATGTAAAATTAATTTGATTAATTTTTATATCTTGTAAAAAAAATATATATATATATATATATATTTATTAGTGAAAAAAATAATTAGCCCATTATTGGTAGTGGGTTTTGTAACTGATGGAGAATATAAATTATCCTAATTATTACGATTGATGAATGGCCTTAAAAATTGTGCAGAAACGTTTCTTCTCTCATTATGAGTTACGCTCTTCTTCTCCTATATAATCTCCATCGTTCTGATTTTCTACTCACTGCTTCCTATTGATTTTGCACTCATAATATTAGTAGAGAACTAGCGATCCACTCTACACTAGACTTGTTCTTCAAGTATGGACTTGATAGAAGGGAAACAATTGATTCCCAGCGAGAGAAGGACGGGCAATAGATTGCTACTACACCCTACTACAATCGGAGTGCAAAAAGGTATGCAAGATTCGATCTTCCAACTTTTACATCATTCTAACGTGAAGTTGTGAAACTTTAAATATGAAATAAATGTTATTTTATATTTCTATTAAAAAAAATTGCGCTGTTTGTTCGACTCGATCCCATCAAACAAAACATAGGAAAATCGAAGACCAAGCCCCTCTTGGCCCTATTTAAGCCCTAGTTCCTAATATGCAAACTCATAGACTTCATTTAACAAGTAAATCTTAGCAAGAAAACAAAGATCAAAGCATAGAAAGTGAGATCAAGCCATTATACCTAGCCTCCCCTCTTTCTCTCTTCACTCTCGGTCCTCTCGGCCCTCTCTTTCTCTTGCCCTTCTAGATCCTTATGTGAGTTCCTCTTCATCTCCTTAAGCTCTCATTGGTGGTAGAGAGATGGTGGTAGTGGCGGCAAGAGTGGTGGTGAAAGGGTGGAGGTGGTGGTGGTGTTCTTGCGAGCAATAATAAAGAGAAAATATGGAAGGAGATGAATGAGTAGTGTGTGTGTGTGTGTGCAGCCAGATGGAGGTATAAGGGAGGAGAGATGATTGTTGCTTGTGCAAGAGAAAGGTGGTGTAAGACAAGTAGGATGCATGCATTGGTCATGTAAACACAAAATATTGTATTTAATTCAATAAACACAAAATTGCATACAAATATAAGAATTTCAAATATGTGCGGGTTCAATCTCTATTTGATCCTCTGATTCTTCTCTTCAAGTTGACCTCGAACAATCTTTAAGTAGCCTTTGAGATTTGTTGGAGATTTAGTGTCTCTTTGGACTTGGTCTTCAAGCTTTATAACGTTGACGCGGAGGACTTTCGCCTTGTTTCCAAAGTAAACGTTGAGCTTTGGGCTTTATAACGTGACGCGGAGGACTTTCGCCTTATTTTCGAAGTAAACGTTGAGCTTTGGACTTTGAGCTTTATAACGCCGATTCGGAGGACTTTCACCTTGTTTCCAAATTAAACGTCACTTTGAGACAATTCCGATGAAGAACGCGTTGCTTCCACGAAGAACGCCTTGAATCTCCCCGGGACACCTTGAATATTGAGAGAGAAATCTTAGAGAATTTCTCCTCAATTCTTGAGCTCTTGAAGATGAATTTGAAGTGGCATGGAGACCCCTATTTATAGTTATAGGGAGAGAGGTTTGAGTGGGCTTTTGGGCTCCATCATGGGCTTTGAGGGTGATGTGGCATGATTTCATTGGCTCCAAGAAATTGATATATATCCTTAACTTATTGCCAAAGAAATAGATATTTATCACCAAATAAGATATCTTTATTAATTAAATAACTTATTTAATATGGATTTCATAAGATTCCATAATCAAATAAATATATAAAATCAATAAAATTTACATATCTACAAATGCCCCATCGAGACTTGTTCATGGACGATTTATCGTAAAAATGAATGAGTCTCGATAAATTTGAACTTATTAGATAGTTTATACTCATATCAAGGTGCTTGATGACTTGGATAGTTTACGCTCGTGTCAAGGAACCTTCAATTTGTATTTGAAGTTAGATAGTTTATGCTCGTATCAAAGAGCTTTGAATTTTGATTTGAGTTTAGATAGTTTTTGTTCGTATCAAAGAGCTTTCAATTTGGATTTGAAGTTAGATAGTTTATGCCCGTATCAAGGAGCCTTCAATTTTGATTTGAGTTTAGATAGTTTATGCTCGTATCAAGGAGCATTGAATTTGTAAACTTTTTATACTCATGTTTAGGAGTCTTCACTTGAATTTGAATTTATAGACCTTTTATACTCGTGTCAATGAATCTTCACTTGTTTTGAATTTATAGACATTTTATACTCGTGTCAATGAGTCTTCATTTGATTTGGATTTGTAGATCTTTTATACTCGTGTCAATGAGTCTTCACTTGATTTGGATTTGTAGACCTTTTATACTTGTGTCAATGAGTCTTCACTTAATTTGGATTTGTAGACCTTGTATACTCGTGTCAAGGAGTCTTTGACTTGGACAATTCTTCAAAGAGTTTGATTAGATAGTTTTCGCTCATGTCTAGGAGCTTTATTGATATTTTAGGCTCTTATCAATGAACACTTGAAGTTCTTTGTTTGAAGAGTTTAGATGGTTTTTACTCGCATCTAGGAGCATTTTAGACAGTTTAAGCTCTTATCAAGGAGCAATGCAGACAGTTTAGACTCTTATCAAGGAGCGATGTAGACAGTTTAGGCTCTTATCAAGGAGCGATGTAGACAGTTTAAGCTCTTATCAAGGAGCGCTAAACTTCATAAATTTCAATACACATATGAAGATTGACTTGTGACTATATTTGAAGTCTCTTCCTCATCTGCACTTGGAGTTTCTTCAAGATATTTGCCCCCATGATTTGTTTCTTGATTTTCTTCAAAGTTGTGGAGCTCAAGCATCGTCATATCTTCAATTCCATTTGCAATCATGCTTAACTCCATGTCATGAGCTCTAGTTGCCAATTCTTCGAAGGTCATGGGTTGAATTCCTTTTAGAATGTAACGAAGACTCCAATGCATGCCTTGGATGCACATCTCAATTGCTGAAGTTTTAGACAATCGATCTTTGCAATTTAAGCTCAAGTCCCTCCAACGATTTATGTAGTCGATGACGGGCTCTTCTTTCCATTGACTTGACTTTGTAAGTTCAACCATGCTCACCGTCCTTTGAGTACTATAGAAGCGATTAAGAAATTCTTTCTCTAATTGTCCCCAACTATCTATGGAGCATGGCTGCAAGTCAGCATACCAATCAAAAGCATTGTCTTTCAAAGAACGCACAAATTACTTCACCATGTGATCTCCATAAGTACCAGCATCGTTTCAAGTCTCCACAAAGTGAGCCATATATTTCTTTGGATTTCCTTTGCCATCAAATGGTTGAAACTTTGGAGGTTGATAGCCAACCGACATCTTCAAGCTTTCAATCCTTGGAGTATATGGCTTGCTATAAGTCCATGGGGATTTAGAGGTCCCTTCGAACTTGTCCTTGACTGTTCCCATGATGAATTCTTTAAGTTGATCGACATGTATCGATCTATTAGAAGAGACTTCAAGCTCCTTAGCCGGAGATTTACCACCGTCTTTTGATTGCTCCTTAGTCGGAGATTTACTACCATTTTTTGACTGCTCCTTAGTCGGAGATTTATCACCTTCTTTTGATTTCATAAAAAGCTCGGTTTCATGATCTTTCTTCGCTTGTTTGCTCCTCATATCAATAGACATCACTTTTTCTAAGTTTGCAATTTCAACATCTCGTTCTTCCAAGCGTTTAGCGAGCCCTTCAACAAGCTTCGTCAGGTTTGCGATTTGCTCTTCAAGAGTTGTAGACATCTTCGTTTGATGGATTTGGCAAAGGAATGAGATGAGAGGCAGAGATTGTCCCACTAGGCGTGCCAAAATCTGTAAACACAAAATATTGTATTTAATTCAATAAACACAAAATTGCATACAAATATAAGAATTTCGAATATGTGCATGTTCAATCTCTATTTGATCCTCTGATTCTTCTCTTCAAGTTGACCCTCGAACAATCTTTAAGTAACCTTTGAGATTTGTTGGAGATTTAGTGTCTCTTTGGACTTGGTCTTCAAGCTTTATAACGTTGACGCGGAGGACTTTCGCCTTGTTTCCAAAGTAAACGTTGAGCTTTGGGCTTTATAACGTGACGCGGAGGACTTTCGCCTTATTTCCGAAGTAAACGTTGAGCTTTAGACTTTGAGCTTTATAACGCCGATTCGGAGGACTTTCGCCTTGTTTCCAAATTAAACGTCACTTTGAGACAATTCCGATGAAGAACGCGTTGCTTCCACGAAGAACGCCTTGAATCTCGCCGGGACACCTTGAATATTGAGAGAGAAATCTTAGAGAATTTCTCCTCAATTCTTGAGCTCTTGAAGATGATTTTGAAGTGGTATGGAGACCAAATCCACCCTTAGTAATGGTAATGATAGGATTGGTCTATCATCTCTCATACCAGTGAATCGGGTCGCATACATTGGAGCGCTATTTCCCCTTCCCTCGAAAGTAAGGTAAGGGCCGGCGGTTCGCTTGAGTTGCTCAACCGCCCCTTAGCCCGGTGCTCATGACGCGCTACAGAACCTCCACCGTGCCGGGGGACCAAGCAGGGCATAGCTAGCGGCATAGGAACCGACTCGGCTGTCCATGGCCCGAGGTAGAGCACTCAATGGGCTAGGGTGGCCCCATTTCGCCTTACCAACCCCAAGGAAACTCCGAATACAGGCCTAGCGCGAGTTTGAGCTAGGACTTGAGGGGGAAGCTGCGAAGAGAAATACCAATGGGCGGGATTTGTAGGTAATGATGGAAATTCCTTGCACATGGGATTCCCTTTCTCTCTCTTATCTCCCTCTCTTCTCTCATACCCATATCTCTCCCTCTCTCTCATACTCTTTGTCATTTATTTTGTTCTCTCATGTATCTTATTCATCCACTTGCAAGCAAACATTTCACAATATAATATTCATGTATCTTACAACTCTTGCAAGTAATTACTTACACATACGCACACACATATATAAATATATCTGTGTGTGTGTGTGTGTATACTTAGTTCGACTCGTTTTAATCCCCGTATCGTCGTTCCGTAGAGAATAATCCCAAGCAATTAATATTACTAAAACTAAAATAATTATTCCGGTTCAAACGAATCTAATTAATATCAATAATTAAAACACATAGCCAAATAATCACAATTATTTAGCAAGACCAATTTATCATTTCTTAAAATGATAACATGCACCAAATGAAATATCGTGTAACAATTAAGCTCGTGCTCGATTTTAAAGCACGATGAAAGAACTTTATTTAAAATCTCTTTCGATTTATTTCAAATAAAAATCTCTATTGAACTTTATAAATAAAGTCTTCATATTATCTTATTAAGAGATATTAATTTCTTTTAAAACATTCGAGAATAAGGACATATCTCATTTATTCAAAAATTTTAATTTATTCAGATTTTCGTGGGCCAAAATTTCAGGGTTTTACAGATCAACAATGTAATAGTGTAGTACTCGTACTCCATATAATTGTGCTAGGTTATTAACGGGCACATTTAATTGAACGTTATCCTCGTAGTAGTCATATATACAATTAATATTTCTTTTATGAGAATGCTTCATTATATATGCAATAATACTTCACTTATGAGATTAATTTTTAATATTACAATAATATTTTTTTATGATAACCCTAGTTATTTAGGGAGAAATTTTTTATAGGTTGTCGCAATGACTGTATATTTAAAATTTTGAAATAAAAGTTTCTAATTAAAATGGATTTTATAAGGAGATGTACATATTTTTTTTAACAAAAATACTCAAGAAAAAATTCAGGAAGAAAAATGCAAGATTAAAAACAAGTATACATTTACTTTTTTTCTTTTTCAAAATGGATTAGCTAGGCAGTCCATATATAAACATGCAAAAGTTACATAAAAGCATTTTTTGATCTAAAAAGTTATTTTGAAATTAGTTGCGAGACAATACTAAAACTCCATCGTCTAGTTTCCCCTCAATTGTGTTACTTTTACCTCTCAAGGGATAATAACATAACTAATACAGAAACATAAAATATTAAAATATACTATCTATGTTGAGCTGTCCATATATAATTGTTTTTTTTTTTTTTTTTTTGATTTGGGAAGGGGTAGCGGTGGCGTTTGAATCCTGGACCTCACTGCTTACATAAAAGCGGCAAATAATATAACATAGTGAGTTAATTCATTATACCTATGATAACTTTGCTATGCATGGTTTGTCGTTTGTTAATATGGTTAAATTTACATGCTCGTAATGAATTTTGACAGGACAAAAACTTGCCTGTGACAGGTCGCAAGCTTGCGACCGAATTTGCCTAACCCACAGTGTTAATAAATATATAGGCTTATAATACTTTAATTAAAGCAATAAGTTTCTATTTGCCTAGTGGTTGATGAGTTGGACTAGAAATCTTCCTATTAGAATTTATTAAAAAGTACAAACAAAAAATGAAAGAAGAAAAAAAAAGAGAAAAATGCCTTCAATGAGATTTGATCCCAAGTCAAAATAGTTGGAATGCAATAAATTATAATTTATTAAAACGTACAAACAAAAAATGAAAGAAGAAAAAAAAATGCCTTCAATGAGATTTGACAATTTGATTCCAGGTCAAAATAATTGGATTTGTAATAATTAGAATTTATTAAAAAGTACAAACAAAAAAAGAAAGAAGGGAAAAAAAATAAACCAGGTCAAAATAATTGGAATGTAACAAATAAGAATTTATTAAAAAGTATAAACAAAAAATAAAGAAGAAGAAAAAAAAAAGAAAAATGTCTTCAATGAAACAAAAAATGAAAGAAGAGAAAAAAAATAAATAAAAATGCCTTCAATGAGATTTGATCCCAAGTCAAAATAGTTGGAATGTAATAAATTAGAATTTATTAAAAAGTACAAACAAAAAATGAAAGAAGGAAAAAAAAATAAACCAGGTCAAAATAATTGGAATGTAACAAATAAGAATTTATTAAAAAGTACAAACAAAAAAATAAAGAAGAAGAAAAAAAGAAAAATGTCTTCAATGAGATTTGATCCCAAGTCAAAAGGGAGAGGAAGATTTCTAGTCCAACTCCTTAGCTATTCGGCAAAAGCAACTTATTGTTTTAGTTCATGTATTATTTAGGCATATATATTTGTTAACGAGAAACACTCTCATGCAACCAATCTCATGGGATGCGATCGGATTCGGGTTGACCCGACTCGGTCAATCGGGATTAACCTGTTGACTTTTAGTTTTTTTTCAAGTTTTTTTTTTAATTCGATTTTTTTAATTTTTTTTTCTTATCCGCCTTCGGCCCCGATTTTAATTTGTAGATAATGATTGTGGCAACATTACTATCTTTTAGCTCGTTCTGAGGCCTTAGGCTCCCCTCGCTCGACTCTTTACAAAAAAAAAGAATAAAAAAAACCGAAATGAAAAGAATAAAAAATTTGAAAAAAAAAGAATAAAAAAAACTTGAAAAAATCGAAAAAATTAAAAAAGTCAGGAACGTGTGTTACACGCGTCAACTTAAAAAAAATTGTCAGATGCATGGACGCGTCTTGAAGGGCGCGTGTATCGCACGCGCTTGACTTAACGGCCGATTGCGGGTGCGTGTCGTGCACGTGCCCGCGCTCGTGGGCTCGATCGCACTGTATGCGACCGGACGTATACAAGTACTTGTGTTTGTTAACACTCTATGCGGGTCAGGCAAATCCGATCGCAAGCTTGCGACCTGCCGCATGCAAGTTTTTGTGTTTGAATATATAATCCTCGGTAGGGGTGTAATCGAGCCGAGTCGAGCCGAATAGTGTCTTGCTCAAGATTGACTCGTTTAGCTAAACGAGCTTCTCATTTAATTATCGAACGAGCTCTTATCGAGCCGAGTGTAGAGCCGAGCCTAAACGAGCTTTTAAAATTTAATCATTCGTTAAAAATATTAGTTACTTTTTCAAAAATATAAGTTATTTTATTCACAATAATGTAATATACTTACTATTTTCTTATAAATAAATAAAGTTAACTAGATAGTTAATTCAAATATTACTAATTATTATAAAAAATATAAGATATCTGACTAATAATCTTGTATTTTTAAGATAAATCACTTATCGAGCTTGCTCATGAGCTACCGAGTCGAGTACCGTCATGCTCAAGCTTGACTCGTTTAACTAAACGAGCTTCTCAATTAATTATCGAACGAGCTTTTATCGAGTCGATCGCCGAGTAGCTCACGAACGGCTTGACTCATTTACAGCCCTAATCCTCGGGATGTTTTTGAAGTGTGCTCACACCTAGTATAGCTTGAACTATTAATTCACTTTTTAACATAAGTGTCTTTAAATATACCTAATTATAATTTAATACCCAAACTATATATACATGACTACAATTAAATATCTTAATTATAACAAAACCAATAAAAATATTTTCAGAATATATAAATTCCATTTCGGAATACCACCTGACAAAATAATTGTGGCCAAAGAGTTAAATCAAGGAAGAAAGATTATGAGGTCGAGTTGGACGAAAAATCTAATTTCTGGTCATAGAACAATTTACGCGGCTCGTTAGACGCTGACGTGGATTTTATCATAAATATATTGAAAATGAGCTAGCATCAGAATAACGCCGTTTTGTTGCCTAATTTTTTTAAGTATATTTGATCCGTCTCGTTGGTTAATGCTAAATCGATATCTCTAATCTTTGCCAATATGCGGAAAAAAAATGTTTACATCTTCAAAGTAATATTAATTAAAATTAGTACAAATCATTCTTTCTATGTTATTTGAACCGTCTCGTTGGTTTATGCTAAATTACTCGATAAAAATCTAAACAAAGTTAATATTAATTAAAATGAGTAAAAATCCTTCTTTTTAAGTATATTTGAACCGTCTCGTTAGTTCATATTAAATCGATATCTCTAATCTTTGTCAAAATGCGGAAAAAAATATGTTTACATTTTCAAGTTTTTTTGTTCTTTTCTTTAGCTACTTATCCCACATTTGATTCAATGTATATATAATCTAAAAAGCACTAATCGAAGTTTTTAGAAAAACACGAATGAAAAATGAAAATGATTCCATATAGGCATGTTGATTAAATATATTTATTTAGTCTTCATAGGGATTTTCATTTACAAATTTTATATAGATTATTATATATGAATTAAGAATGTATAAAATAATGATTTATAAAAATGCATTTCGAAATTGTCATTATTTTAATATGCATAATAGAAGAAATTAATTAAATAGAGGGAAAGATAAATATGAGATGTGATTAATAGATAAACATGTGATATTTCAAGAATATGAAATTAATAAACTTTTAATTAATAAAAATAAAAATTAGAATATATATGAATTAAAATTAGACAAATTACCAGAATAAAGAAAAATCTGAACGGAGCACCGTGGATGAGGCAACTTTATTTTCGTATTAGTAATAGATAGTTTATGGTATTTAGTTGTACTGAGGATTACAAGTGTGTAGCACATCAACTTTCGACTGATTTTGGTATTTAACATGAACTTTCAATTCTTGTTTCAAATACACGTGAACTTTCAAACTTCTTAATTTTTTTATCATGATTGTCATTTTGCTCTAAATTAGATCTTGCATGGCGTTGATGTGACACTCTACTATATGGTATCGACATGGCACGCCATAAAAATATTAAGAAAGAATTAAAATGATTTATTAAAAGCTATTCCTCAAATAAGTGTCCTCAATCATCAAAATGCGTATACCAAGATAGTGAATAAAAATTACTCATTTTACCCCTAAGTATTGCATGAGATTCTGAAAAAGTAAATATTTTGTCATGAGTGAAAGGGTAAAAATGATAATTTAACATAACTTTTACATAAAAATACACTTATTCGATGACAAAAATTTTGGCGACTTAATACACTTATTTGGGACGAACTAGACACTATCTCTCTATCTCTCCTACCTCTTCAATTTCCTGTTCTGAAAAGTGAAAACGCTGTCGTCTATTCATGGACAGTGGCGTCAATTGCGTGGGCGGCCACGTTTCAGAGAGAGAGAGAGAAAGAGAGATATGTGGCTTTCAAAAATTCATTTTTTTATTTTATTTTCATATAGTGACATGTTAATGTCATATAGTGGAGTAGTATCACGTCGATGCCATGTCAGTTTTAATTTAGGGGAAAATGACGACATTTGTGATAAAAAAAATAAATTTAAAGTTTATATCTATACCTATTATAAAAGAACGGATTCTTACAAAATTTGATTTGCCTAATATATCCCTCTTATTATATTTATTTTAAGGGTAATATTGTAAAATATCGGATTCTTACAAAATTTGATTTGCCTAATATATCCCTCTTATTATATTTATTTTAAGGGTAATATTGTAAAATATTATTAATAATAATTTGTGGCCCAACGAAATAGATGAATTGAAGCTTGAAGAATCCTAATTATATTAGGATTGTATTTGAAGAAGGAAAGAAAAGAAAAGTAATATGAAAAAAAATAATTATATACTATGTATAAGGGAAAAAAAGGCATCTAACGTAAAAGTTTTTTAACAATAATTTGTGAAAGATTATTAAAATAATTAGTTTATTTTCATGATTTTGTATATTAAATTTATTATAAACTTAATAAATTAATAATAGTCCTCCTCAAACTATAATTCTACTTAATGTATTAATTATTAATATAATCATACTCTTGCAATAACTCAAAATTATAATTAAAAAAGACGACATAAATTTTGAGAATTGTGCTAAGATTTATTAGGATATTAATATAGTTGTATATTAATTTTGATAAATTTTATATTTTTATTAAGTTAGCAATTTAATAATTATTATCTCTAATTATTGAAACCTCTCTTCATAAAATATTATTTTATATTTTATTTATTTAATTTTTATTTAATTTATTTATGTAATTTATTATATTTTACAATTCTTATTTGTTGTTAATATTTAGTCGAGTTGAATTTGTTAATTTTTTAGTCGAGTTGTCAAACACAAGCCTGATAATTTATTAAAGACTTTATTCAAGTTTAATTGTATGCAATAATTTTCAAAGAAAAAAATTACTATGATGGCTTCAAGCCTAATAGAGTTGCCTAACTCACCATTTTTTTTATATACGACCCTTAATTCGTAATTATATTAAGTATAATGTAATAGACGATTATTATCAGTACCTTACAATTATGATAATTGTACATAATATATGAATTAATAAGATACTTGCTAACATTTTGTTGAAATTAGTAATAAATTAATAATTAATAATATTATAACTTTAAAAATTGTCATTAACTATATTTCATTTGTAATAAATTAATCATGTTAAATGAAAGGTTATACGTGCAACGCACGTAATTTACTGCTAGAGATACTAAAATAATACGATAACTTTTTTTTGAAAGTATAAAAAATATAAACTTATACCAAAATTAATAGTATACAACTACATTAATATATTAATAAACTTTAGCTAAATCTCAAAATTTATGCTGGCTTTTCTCTTTCACTATCAGTACCATACAATTTTGATAATTGTACATAAGAAATGATATAAGAAATTTAATTTTTTTTCTACTCTTTACATATACTTGCTAATATTTTGTTGAAGTTAATAATCAATAATTAATAATATCATAACTTTAAAAAAATATCAACAAATATATTTTATTATATAATAAATTAGTTATTTTAAATTAGAGTTTATACGTGCAACGCACGTAATGTCCTGCTAGTATTTTAAACAAGTATTGAAAGCTCATGTTGAATACCAAGATTAGAACAAAGTTAGTGTATTTTAACACCAATAATCCTTGTAATTATATATAGTTAGGAATATTTTTGTTAAAAATCCATTAGTTTGTGTAACATTCAACAACTGTCAACATTGTTGAAAGCGAGATGCGAGATATGAGATAAAAGAGAAACGGAGAGAAAAGAACCTTCAAAAGCAATTTTGTTCATGACATCAAGCTTGAAACTTGATAGCTACAGAAGGCCAGATTAAGGAACCCTCGGTTTGTTATCCCAGGTTTCTCTTGCTTCAAGAAGATGGGGGCAGTATCTTTCAGCCAACACTTCAACTTGTTCAGCAAATGATTTATTTCCATTGTGACCTATATGTAGAACCATCTGGTTCCAACGCTTCCGACATACATCTCCAGATCTGTTATCAATAAGATCGTCCCAATCGACATCTTCCAAGCAAGTTGCATCTAAGCTATAAAGTGCACTAAGCAGACGATAGTCATCCGAATCAGCCCATACACCTTCAGCTACCATAGCTGATGTTAATTGTTTGTACCACTTCAAACAGCACGACGCTTGAGCTCTAGTGGATAGCTCATCACTGATTGCAGTCCAACAGATATTGTCCCGCAACATTCCATGCTTGGATTTCTTCTCTTCAGAAATTTTCAATTGTAGATCAGCATTCACCAGATCAAATAATCTCTGATACTCTTCTTGTGACCAATTTCCTTTATTCAAGTTAGGCAACTTTATCCTGCTTCACATGCCATGTATGTTTGCCAAGTTCGTCTGCCAAGGGCTTCCACTGGTTACCATGTTTTGCCTGGTATTCCAAAATCATGTCATACTCTTCTTGCGTCCATTTGCGAGTCTCAGACCTCATAAATAAAACTCGAGCACGACAATAGACAGCAACATATGGGTATGGTATGGCAGATGCTATTTCTTTCCAGCAACCTCTCAATTTAGGGTGCTTGTTACAGTTTAAGACCATGTCCAGACCTTCATCGCCTAAATCATTTTCCTCTATGTACCTCAAAACAGCATCTTTTACAATCTCATCTTCATCGCATGTGAACCGCTTGCCTCTGACCAGATTATCCACCTTCCCGTCCGTCTTCTCAGTATTTGAATTGGAAGGGAGAGGAAATATCTCATCCTCACCAGAAAATCTGACTTTCTTTTTACTTTTGTTAGGTGAAGTCTCATCTGAACCATTTACAACCAAACTGCTCTTTCTCTTTTTCCCTTTGTTTGCATTCTCAGCTTCATTATCTTGGTCATCGTTAGAACCATTTTCCGTACATTTGGTCTTTGCTTTCTTCCTTTTGTTGGTAAACTCTGCTTCATTATTTTGTGATTCCTTAGTATTCAGAAGGCTATTGTTGTCACTATCCTACATATTCTTGCTTGGCAGCAGACTCTTTCTTTTTGTGCTTCTTCTTTTTCTTCCTTTCATGATTTGTCTTGGTGTTACCATCTTCTTGAGTTATCTGAGTATAATCTTCAACATTTTGGAGCACATTTTCCTGCTTTTTGGAAGATAAATCAGCTTCATCACAGCAAACAACCGAAAATTAAAAAAAAAAAACAAAATCAGTTTCTCTCTCCCTGTACAAAGTTAAATATTCACAGCTCCAATGGATTTTCAAGATTACTCAGTGACACCATCCCACGTGACCCACTTCCACCACCACCACCACCCTCAACCACCGCCACCGTCGCATCCCGCCGCCGTCCTACCACCACACTCTCAGACACAACAGCACCTGCCCAATAACTCCTACCCACTCCCCAACAGCAACAATGCTGTCAACCCCACCACCACCTCCGCCATTGCTCATTTATAACCATTCCACAGATTATAACCATTCCACAGCTATATACATAGTGCTAATTGCTAAACAATACATAGTTTAATTAAGTTTCGAATTATTGAATTACCTGTGCCCAATCGGGAGAGGGAGAACGATGAGAGGGTTCATCAGCAGCAGCTGCAGCACGAGTCGACGGCGGCGGCAGCCAGCGCGGCGTCGAGTCATCGGCGTCGAGTTGAAGCTGCAATGGAGCCTCTGCAGCAGAGGTTCGAGCTGGAGCTCGCAATGGTTGAGACTGAAACGGAGACGACCCGACGGCAGGGCAGAGGCAGACGGCGGACGGACGGCGGGCGAGGCGATCTAAGGCGGAGACGGCAGATCGGCGGAGTGGCGATTTGGGGGTGGAGAATTAGGGTTGGGTTTGGGTGGAGAGACAGAGACGAGAGTGGAGACGGGATTCCAATTTTCAATTTTTCAGTTTCAGACTTTCTTTTTTATTTTTTTAGTTAAATTTAAATTGATAATTAATACTATTACATAATATATATTATATTATTGATAAATTATATAAAAAAAGTCGGTTAACCATTTACCGAAAATTTTCAAAACTTACTAACCGATTACCATACCGAAACCGCATAAGACGGTAAACGGTAAACCGAAACCGGCAGTAAATGGTTAACCGCCGGTAAAACCAAAACCGTCGGTAAATTTCCTCAGCCCTAATTAGAAGCGTCTTTTGACCCGACAAAACTATCATCCTTGCTCTTTTTCTTGCCCTTTTCCATTTCCTTCCTAATCTCCGTGACATTAACAGTGCAATTCTCACTATGCGTTCGGATCACTTCTCCATCTTTATCTCCCACCTTAATGTCATTTCTTCTAACTTTCTGCTTCTTCTTCTTCTTCACTTCCATAACTTCTTTGGCAGTCTCTTTTCCAGAAACACTTTCTCCTTCCTGCCAATCGGTACTGTCGTCACTCTTAACTTCTTCAGTATCCCGCACCTCCGATTTCTCTTTCTTGTCTTTCTTCTCTTTTCGCTTTCTCTTCTTTTCAGCATTATCCATTGTTAGTAGACTAGAACTCTCACCATTCCTTTCAGCATTATCCATTTTTTGTCCACCACCATTCTCACCAAATACTACAGTTAATTCAGCTTTTCTAGAACCATTCTTCATGTCAGTCTCAGCATCTTCGGCTCCCTTACTTTTCTTTGCCCCTTTTATTATCCTTCTTCTCTTCAGAAATACATTCATTCTCAGATATTCGAGCAGACTCCGCTGCCTTCATCGTATCAACATTATGCAACTCTTCTGCTGCCATGGCACTCTTTTTAATTTTTTTATCCTTTTTCTTCTGCTTAATTTTCTCCTCATTAGTCATGTTCCCATTATCGATTGCCCTTTCCTCATCCATGCCTAACTGAAGATGACAAACAAAAGAAACTAAGAAATGAAAGGATAAACGAAAAATTGAAACAAAATGCTAAACCTCTTTCCTGAGAAAAATCCATGCGATTACGGGGAAAACACAAAATTCCAGTTCCAATAACTAAGAATTCGTAAAGCACCTTATAATAAAACTACATGAATTCTATAATCATCACACTAAATTGTAACGTTAATTCAGCTAAATTAAAATATATAACTCAGTACAAGAACAACAATCTACAGTAAACAGTGGGAGAAACTAAAAGCAAAACCTAACCCAAAAAGTACACAAACAATCTCCCAATTAAAAAAAAGAAAGCAAGGGAAATTCGAGAGAGAGAGAGAGAGAAAAGAGGAACTTACCGGCGACGAGAACGGCCGGCGGTGGCACGGGGCGGAGCAAGGGCACCGGCGGCAGTAGAGGAGCTGAGCGAGAGAGAGAGAAAATACGTTGGTGGGAGAGAGAGAAATAACGAGAGAGAAAGAGAGACAACACACATATATACCTGGACTACACCCGACAACCGACGACGAGGGAAGGACAACGACGACAGAGGTTCGATTGGCCGGACGACGGTCCGATTGGGTGACGAGGCCGGAAGGAGGGCGGACGACGAAGATGTAGAGGGAGAGAGAGATAGAGAGATGATGGAGAGAGAGAGAGAGAGGAACAGCAGCGGCGGCAGAACGGGACGGTGGCGACGACGGCGAGATTGGGGGAAGGGAAAATTAGGGCTTCAACGAATGATGGAAAGGGATCCCGCTGCTGAGAATATCAGAGAATTACCGACGGAATTACGTCCGTCGGTAATTACCGACGGATATTCCGTCGTTAATTTAATATGGTTTTTATTTATTTATTTTTGCCTGATTAAAACATACCGACAGATTAATCCGTCGGTAATTACCGACGGAATCACGTTTCTATTTGTTTCGATAACTCAATTACTCTATTCCATTATAACACACCAAAACAAGACATAATAGAATAGAACAGAACAACAACAACAAACCAAAAAAACCTTAAAATCCCCAAACATGAGCATTAATTCAAACTCTCCTGGTTCGACAATCCGGTTGGAGATAGCCAATGTGTTAGATAAAGACGAAGATCTGGGCGCAGCTGCTAAAGAAGGAAAGTCTACAAATTGCGGTCAAACCTAGATCCAAGCCCACTGTCATGGGTTGGGCTCTCCAGAAACCCTAGCATAGCCCTTATATAATGTACATGGCCGTAGGCCAAGGAAGGGGGGATTTTACATTTTCTGCTTAACTTTACTTTGAGAGTTGTGAGGGAGAAACAAGTCCAACGGGCAATACTCTTTTCATTTTCATTTTCTGTTTATGTTGGCACTTGTTGCCCAAAATATTTTCCAGAATATTTTTGTAAGTATTAATTTCAATTCAAGCATGATTTTTTTTACATCTATTGCCTTTGTTTATTTAAATATGTCTAGCTAAATTCTTTAGCCTGGTCTGGGCAACGACGAATTGAATATGAACCAATAAACTGTTGTAAGGTCTAATCTGGGCATAATAACTGCATGTGAATGTTTCCGAAGTGTTGGGTCTGATTTCAATATTGTTTGGACAATTTGGTTAATTAATTGATCACTAATTAGTTGAGTAGTTTAAATCACCAATAAATCAAGGTATAAGGTGTATAATCCTTATTGTACTTGAGATAGATTGACCAATACGGGTGGAAGGTGTATGTCTGCGGGCAGGGGTGTCAAAATTCCGGGCAGGGTCGGCTCAGCCAGAAAATTTTTCTGGCCTAAAAAATTAACGCCCAGCCCGGCCCGAAACTGTTTTTGTAGTGTAATTTTTTCGGGCCGGGCCGGTCAGAAAATTTTTCGGGCCTGAAAATGTGACGCCCGGCCCGACGCGAAAATTGTTCGGGCCTACAAAAATGATTTCCGAGCCGGGCCGGGCCTTTTTTGACAGCCCTATCTGCGGGGCATAGGTAAGAATTCCTTTTTAGTTCTATCTTGTTTGAATGCATTCTGGTCAGGACACCGGACGATAATCCTGGGACAGAGATGTTGCCCAGGGTATGGGGTACTGCATAAATATTGTGTTACCCAAAACTGAAAGGATAGATAATTGAGGGGTTTGTTGGGGGCGTGACTAGTAAAAATGGACTTCAACATTTCTTGCCCATAATTGATGACATGAGCATGTGGTAAAAATAATTTGCACCGATGATCGAGTGAGCGTTCATATTTAATGAGTCAAGTCCAGGTCATGTTACTTTTCTCTATTGATCTATTTTCCTGCTTAGTTTTAGTTATTTATATTTCAGCGCATTGATCAACGAGGATACTGTGACCACATCCGAAAAATATTTGGTAATACCAAAGATAAAAGGAGGAAATAGAAGGTTATTGATCAACTTCCTGTGGATCGACCATGTATTTACTGCTATCTATACAGATGTGGGCATATGATACAAATTTATTTTGCGTGTGCTAACGACGGCCACGTTAGTAGTAAATACCAAGCTTTCAATTTCTTCTGATTTTGCAACCAGGTAAATTTTAAATGAGAATTTGATTAAGTGGCAAAATAATGTTTGCGTGACACCTCTGTGACAAACTAAAGAATGAAAGCGATAAGAAATATTGAGGTGAGATGGAATTAGGGCATTTGATTTTTACCTAATAATTAAAACGACGTTTAATGATACACGTGTTCATTATTTTGCCACAAAAGTGCCACGTAGGTGTCATGCAAACATTATTTTGCCATGTAATTAAATTCGCAATTAAATTATCATGGGAGCACTAAGCTGGTTGCAAAATCAGAAGAAATTGAAAGTTTAGTATTTACCACGCAGAATCTTTACCTGGTGTGCAAAACCAGAATTTGTTAAAAATTAAGTATTTTGCATGCCATTCGGCCTTAAATTTATTATAAACTTAATATTAAATTTATTATGAACTTAATAAATTAATAATAATCCTACTCCTACTATAACTTAACTTAATGAATTAATTAATAATATAGTCCTACTCGTATTATAACTCAAAAGTGAAAGAGAAAAGACAACATAAATTTTGAAAATTGTGCTAAGATTTATTAGGATACTAATGTAGTTGTATATTAATTTTGGTAAAAATTTATATTTTTATTAAGTTAATAATTTAATAATTATTATCTCTAATAATTAACATGTCGTCTTTATTAGTATTAAATTTCATACTTTATATTTCAATCTTTTCTCTTTATCATTGAAACTTCTCTTCACAATACTTTATATTATATTATATTTTTTTATTATTATTTTATTTATTTATGTAATTTATTATTCTTTACAACTCTTATTTTTTGATAATATTTAGTCGAGTCGAATTAAACCGAGTACTATTAAGCTCAAGTTTAACTCAGTTATTAAAGACTTTATTCAAATTTAATTGTATAAAATAGCTTTCTATGAAAAATTGAAAAAAAAAATGAGGGAGTGGGGTGTGGGGGCCTTATAGTGGCGACTGGTTATAGTGGTGGGTGGTGTTGATGGTTGTGAGAGGGAGAGAGAGGATGGATAAATTCATGTGTTACATATTTTTCGATAATTAACCTATATTAAATATACAATTATGAATAGAAAAATTTTAAATGTTTAATGATATATCAATTATCATTATATATAGTAGTAGCAACCAATGCATATTAATATTTTAATTAATGTATTCGTGGATTATAATTTAATTTAGAATACATGCATATATGTTATTAGTATTATTTAGAATTAACATATTAAATTATTCAAAAGACAAATGTATCCCCTTTAATTTTTATCTTTGGTTTTGCTACAACACTGAATTTGTCATGTATGTATAGATATATATAGGATCCTTCCTTCGTAATTATATTAAGTATATTATAATAGACGATTATTATCAGTACCGTACAATATTTTGATAATTGTTCATAAAATATGAAATAAGAAATTTGGTTTCTTTTTTTCTATATTTTAATTACACATACTTGCTAATATTTTGTAGAAGTTAATAATCAATAATTAATAATATTATATCTCTAAAACAATTGTCATTAAATATATTTTATTTGTAATAAATTAATCATGTTATATACTTGTCTCAACACAAGAGAAATACACAAAAAAATAAAATAAAAAGGTTTTGCATTCTAACAAATTAAGTTCCGTGGATAACCAAACAAAGACCTCATTTCCGAATAATAACTTTTTATATATGCCAAATTAAGTTACTTTTCCATATTTTTATTTAGGTCCCAACTAAATTTGGCAATTATGTTTGGCAACTCATGTTATCACAGTTAGATTCCAAACTGAATGAGTCTTAAGACAATTATTTCGTTCTTTTGATTCGTATTTCTTCATTTTATATCTTTCAAATATCATATTTCGAAATATATTAGAAAGTGAAATTCTAAACAAACTATACCAAATCAATCACTAAAAGCTCATGAACTTCACATGCCTAATTAAAAACTAATTAAATTTGGAATTGTAACACATTTAGTCAAACAAGTCGATGGTATGATATTATCACATCATACGTGCAACATACTTTCGTTGATTCACGGTTCAAAATTCATGATTTAAAGCATAGGGTTATATATATTGTCATTATTTATAATTTGACAAATTTAACAAAATGTTTCAATATTTTTGCAATTATATCATGAAGTCTGCAAATTCAAATATCATATAGTTTGTGTATCGGTCATTTGGTCGAGAAAATAATTTTATATTGGTGATTGACACTCTGTCGTACCAAGGAACCAACATCGTTAATATTCTTATCGTCAATCAAAGAGATCTAGAAATGTAATTATGAGTTTCATGATAGTCTTACAGAAATGTTGAAAATTGAAACATTATGTATAAATTTATCAATATTTAAACGTTGGGATATTATTACAGAATTAATCAAATATTGTGACAATATTTGGTATTTATACCGTTATATTATCATTGATTATAGGGTTAATTATTACTTATGGCCCGACCTTTCACCCCGTGGTGATTTTATGGCATGACCTTCCGAAATATTTAAAAATGGCCCGACCTTTACTCCGCTGTGACATTTATGGCCTGGGACCAAAAATCCGGCAACGGAAAAATGACTAGGACAGCCAAATGATGATTTGGATATTCATGCCCCATTTTTTAAATGACGTGGAATTTACATATACCATCTAGACAAAATAAATTTGTATTTAAAAAAAAACTTGACCAAAATTAAAACAAAAGGAGAAAGGGAATTTTGGTGAGTGGAATTTCGACTACTAAGAATTTTAGTGATGGATTTGAGGGCGCATCTTCATCAAATTTTACTGCGAAAAAAATGGGGAAGTAGAAAAGAGTAGGAACGATGAATTTTGTGTTGGAAGAAGAAAGGTCTGGAACCTTTTGTTTTAATTTTGGTCAAGTTTTTTTTTAAATACAAATTTATTTTGTCTAGATGGCATATGTAAATTCCACGTCATTTAAAAAATGGGACATGAGTATCCACATCAGCATTTGGCCGTCCTAGTCATTTTTCCGTTGCCGGATTTTTGGCTCATGCCATAAATGTCACAGGGGAGTAAAGGTCGGGCCATTTTTGAATATTTCGGAAGGTCAGACTATAAAATCACCACGGGGTGAAAGGTCGGGCCATAAGTGATAATTAACCCTTGATTATATTATGATAAATGAACATAGTTTTTAACGTACTATGAGTAGAGCAAAACCATGTGCATAAATTTAAATACTCAATATGTTCCATTATGTTCACATTTTTTCAAATGAAATTTTCATACATATTAAGAATTTGTATAATTACTATACCATTTCCTTATTCAAAATATAAAATAAAATTAAAACTGTTAGTTTCCACAAATACTAAGTAGGGATATATTAGGGATCGAAAACAAGTTTTTTTTTTTTTGAAATTACACGAGGCATATATATATTATTTAAATAAACCACTACACCACAATATAAGTGGAACCACTATACCACATAAAGGTGGGACCACTACACCACCAAATAAGGTTAAAAATATACTACACCGACGCAGGCGAGATTGAACCCAAGACCTCTCACTAAGGAGAGACTTGTGGTCGAAAACAAGTATTTAATACACATTTAGACTATACTTTAACACTTAAGATGGTCAAATTGACTTACAAAGCCTAGAATATATTGGATGATGAAATGAAAGAGAAATATGTAATAATCGGAATATTAATAACAAACTAAAGTAGTGATTGATGCTATGTGGTAATAACTGAACAAAGTTGGCTATGGCCACCATCACAAACCAGAAACCTTTACTTTGCAGGCTCTATTTATTTATTTTTTAAATAATAATTTATCTATATATGTATGTAATTTCCACTATTTCAACACTCAATTGAAAAGATTATATACCAGCATCAACAAATGGATCCAGCACATAAACTTATGTGCTATGCTAAATGCTGGAAATAATTTCAGTAGCTAAGTATAAATACGTGTTCGGCACTAATTAAACTTTTATGGAAAAAAAGTACTTCGAAAATGAGTATTGTTCATTACTTAATTATCAAGTTCGTATAATCGTGTATTTATATATGAATACACGATTACACGACCTCGGGTGCTTCACAGCCGTGTATGTATTTGTATATGAATACACGATTACAGGATATTGAATGCTTCGTGGCCATGAATTGTGTGCGGCTCGTGTATTTCATTACTCATGTACACTCGATGCTCTAATATATGGCAAATTGATTCGCTAATTTAGATTGGATAAAATTAAATAAAGGTATTTAGTCATAACCACGTAAGAAAATGGTGCTCCATGCATTATAATTGCTGTTAGTACGATCTGATTAGGATGACTACAAATGTGGCCACAAGCTTCTAATCTTCAATAAACCTATGTTTAATTAATTTGGTGGATCTGTTTTTTAAATTTATCTTGAGGAATAACATAGACCAATCAGAGAAAGAAATCGATTGCGATCCAATGTCCCAGCATTTTCCGTGTCTCCTTCGTACGTGTCCCACTATTAAATTTAATATTTTCATAAAATTTATTATAATATAATGAATCTTAATAAATATTTATTACTAAAGAATGATATGTACTCTAATCATGGAATAGTCAACCCTAATAACCAATTATCGACTAATTAAATATTAAAAATAATTATATATCCTAATTAACAATAAACTAGGGAGGAAAGAGTGGAAAGCCTCATAAAGAGAGGTTTCTCACGCGTACAGGTATAGACCTGTTTGATTTGACTGCTTTTTGTGATCGTTTGAACTAATCGACAGAAAGAAGGGTTGCTATTTAGTTATTCGGGATCGAAATTCCCACTAGAGAAGGCGGGAATTGATCACAATTAATAATTATATTATTTAACTAAAATACCATAAATTGAAATTGAAGGAAAAAAACTGAAAGTGGTGCACTAGTGAGACATATGATCTCAAAGCACTCTTGAATTTACTTCATATAAATTAATTTGTCACTTACTCATGATTGGAATTGCAGAAGTCTTACTTGGTCTTAACTAATTATTTAGAGTGTTATGTATAAATCAAGTAATTTTTGCTAAACTTATACATCACATGTTTTTGGCCAAAATTAATTAATTTGACGGCTTATGGCTATCCTCCTAGTGTTTTCATTAGCTAATGTGCACATGTCGCTACAATTACCAAATTGCCCTTGCAAGTCCAAGACGTCTTCATGTTATATGTATTACAATATTTAGCCAATTAAATTTGATTTAATTACATGTAACCCAAATTATCTATTTTAGTTAAGTTATTTTCTTTTCCACGTTAATGTGGTCTATTAATTACTTTATCATATCTAGGCATAAGAGAATTATAATTACAAGTATACATCTAATAAGCCCAAAGTCTTTATGTTCATATTCTAAGTAAATGCCAATACAAGTATAGAATCTACATGTTAACCTAAGTCGACCTGGAGATGAAATCATCTGGTCCATAATTAGTGTGTCTGAATTCGTATCTCGATTTTTTATGATCGTTAGGTTGCAATGAGTTGAATTCGTATCTCAGATTTTTTGTGATCGTTAGGTTGCAATGAGTCATGTGGAATTGAGATGAATGAGGAACCAATTCGATCCATCATGCATGCCACGCTAAACTTTAATCTTAGGGAATACCGGAGGTGTATTGCACTCATAATCCAAAAACAAAATTGTTCAAATAAGATATATTCCACAATTAACACAAAACTAAAGCTTCTTTTCATCTTTCACTCAACACAAAGAATTTTGTAACTGTCACCTCTCTCTCTCTCTCTCTCTAGTGGAATCCATTGATTCAAAGCAGTCGTGTTCCATCGCCCCTCTGATTCCCTGACAGGAACCAAACAGCACACACACACACACACAAACTCCCACCCTAAAATATATAAATACATGTAAGATACACAAACATCTACCATTACCAACTGAAAGGAGTTAATTGAGTAGAGAGAGAGAGAGAGATGGATAGTAAATTAGTGAGAAAGCTAAGACCATATTTGGCTGCAACGTTGTTACAGTTCGGTTATGCAGGGTTAGGTATAATTGCCAAGTCAGCTCTGAACCAAGGAATGAGCCATTACACTTTTTCTGTTTACAGAAATATCGTCGCAGCCGCCATCGTCGCCCCATTTGCCTTTGCTCTCGAGAGGTTGCCCTCTTTCTCTTCTTCCACTTCCTCTTTTTCATGTGTGTGTGTGTGAAGTTGACAACTTGAATAAGCTTAATTACTGAGAGTTAATTTTGTTTGTTTGTAAAACAGGAAAATCAGGCCAACAATGACTTTCTCCGTTCTCTACAAAATAGTCCTACTTGCCCTATTGGAGTAACTACTCTCCCACTCTATCTCTCATCATGTCATGTGGGTCCCGATCTTCGGAATCTACAGATTCCGAAGGTCAGGACCCACATGATCCTAATTATTCCTAAGAATATTCTTGATGAGTATTCATATTTCATTTTTCCTTTGTATATTAAATTTGTATGTTTTTTTTATTAAAAAAGGATACAATTAATTAATTTGTTGCAACAGGCCTGTCATCGATCAAAACTTGTACTATGTTGGGATGAAATACACAACAGCTACATTTGCAGCAGCTATGTGCAACACTGTTCCCGCCGTAACCTTTCTACTAGCTTGGGCCATAAGGTATTAATTACTTACATATATACACCTATATATTATTTAATAATGGATGTACCATTATAATTAATTCATCATTACAAATGGAGTTTATACAAATTATACATATAAAAAAATTATTTAGTAGTCATAGTTTTTACGTGCGTTGCACATACCTTACACCAACTTGACTTGTTGGTGTCGGGACCTAGATATCCAAAAGGAAATTGACACGATAAGAAATAGAGGATATGACGTCGTTGGGACGACAATCTTGCAGGCTCGAAAGCGTGAACGTAAGAAAACTACACAGCCAAGCAAAGATTGTGGGAACTATAGTGACAGTAGGTGGAGCAATGATAATGACACTTGTGAAAGGGTCAGTTATAGAAATGCCATGGACCAAAGCAAAATCCAATTTCAAATCTGTAGCTGAAGAGAAAGACCCACAAAATGTAATCAAGGGAGCTATAATGATCACAGCTGCTTGTTTCTGTTGGTCCATTTTCTACATTCTACAGGTATATATATATAAGATCATATATTTTATTCATAATATCAATCATCCTCTTTAATTAATTTCTTTTATTTTGAATTACTATTCTTTCTATCGCGCAATTGTTTTGCATTACAGGCGATCACATTAAAGTCATACCCGGCCGGACTTTCCCTTACCGGCCTGATATGCATGTTCGGAGCGTTGCAAGGGACCGTGCTCACTCTCGTCGTGGAGAGGGGCAATGCTGAAATCTGGTCTATTGGATGGGACACCAAACTTCTAGCTGCTGTTTATTCTGTAAGATGAAAATGATGCATTTCTACATAAAAATCATCTTACTTCCCTCATAATAATAATAATAATCATAATAATAATAATAATAATAATAATGAAAAAGAAATAGAAAAATGTTTGGAATTTTGATTAGTGTTTTTGAGGTTTGCAGGGAGTATTATGTTCTGGTGTTGCCTACTACGTATCAGGAGTGATAATGAAGGAGAAAGGGCCTGTCTTTGTTACTTCCTTCAATCCTCTGAATATGGTCATCGTTGCAGTGATGAGTTCTTTCATTCTATCCGAGCAACTCAACGTTGGAAAGTACGTATTTTTCGTATTTCTAATGTCGCTACACATATACTCACTATAAAGTGTCCTATTTCAGAATTCTACAGAAAAATGTTGCCAAACTTCCCGTATAACCCTAATCCTCAGTACTTTCAAGAGTTACTACTCTATCGATGCTAATAATTAACGGTAAGAGAGTAAATTTAACCACTTCCTTGGTATACGATTATTGCAGGGTAGTAGGAGCAACAGTGATCGTTATCGGGTTGTATCTCGTTATATGGGGGAAGACACGAGATCAGAGTGTATCGATTTCGTCGTATCATGAATCGGAGATTGTGCAACAGCTACAACAGCAACAATCAGAAGAGAATCCGACCTCAAATGCTTCACAAAACAACTACCCACATGTCTCCAAGGCAATCTCCGGCGATAATGTTGTTTAAGTGAAACAAATTTTGTAATATATATACACACATATATATATATATGCACTATATATATATTAATTAATAATAAAATAAATAAACGAGGCTTTATGAAACATTTAAGCAGCAAATTTTATCCACTGATTGCAGAACCCCAGCAGTTCAATTTTCCTGAGCAGTATACTAAGATTTTACGTCTGCCTCTAAATTAGACACAAACTAACATGTTGTTGCTACTGGTTCTGTCCACGATATAGCTTCAAACAGAAGCAACAAGTATCGCATGATCGGATTTCAACGATGAAGAATAAGAACGTGAAGATAAGCTGTACCGTACCTGGTAGACTATCAGTCGGCTCTTCGCATCTACCTGTCTGCAGATTGTAACAAGTGCTGCATTGAGACATTACCTACTTTCAGCAGCAGAAATATCTGAGAGTTCAAATGGTAATCGAAAAATTAGATTACTATTGAACTCGTAGCCTAAGTAGTTGAGGTATAAGTATAACCCAATCCGGAAAGAATTGATGCGCCAAATATTAAGCTTAATGTGCTTAAAGCAGAATAATAAGCATAGATCACTTAAAAGACCTCGCCATTTTTGTCCCAAAGTCTTGTTTTACCAAGAAAACAAGATATATATATATATAGTAAGTAAAGCTGAACATTGATAGTAAAAACAAGTTTCACAACAAAATACAAAACAGGATGACGAATCAACAAATCTAATGTTCCAGGGTTGATCGATTCCTACTGTCATGCTGACTAGCTAGGTGGACAACAGTTATCAACAGACCTTGATGACCTGAGAGATGACATATCAAGATGGCACAACCAAGTCATCCTTTCCATAAATACGCTGGAGTTCACGGGTTGCAGCTTGATATGATGCTGAAATGAAAATACACGACACAAATTGATGTTAGACGAGAACAAATTCATACTCGAAGACTGTAGGAATACAACATTCTCAATCTTGGAAGAGTTAACAGACGAGCTCACCTTTCCAAGTATTGAAGTTTTTCTGATTGACTGCAGAACCCGTTATATTTTGTATCACGTCAAAGAGCATTTCCTGAGGGGTACTCTTCAGTTCTTGGACCACTGCGTAAATTGTTTTCCCATTCTCAAAGTAAATGTGGTTGTTAGGGTGTTTGGTTTTGCAACCAGCATGACGCTCAAACTCATAAGCATTGATAGTCTGCGCATCATAAGTTGGGTAACAACGTTAGCAGAAGAGCACATTCAGCATTTAAAACCAAGGAAACTACCGGAAACAACATAGAAGACATTAACCTTTGTAAGCTTGCAATCCTCGCAGCTACACAAGTAACCAGTTCCTTTTACCACTCCTCTAAGATTTTTCTGCAAGGATAAATGTTCATGGTTAGGATAAAATAAGCTAGAATAGAACGGAAAACAAAAAGATTATATCAGTTTACCTCTCTTGACCACGAAACATATTTCACCGGAACCCCATCAAGAATGCCAGTGGACAACAAGCTTTTAACATTTGAAGGAAAGTTATTTGATGATCCCTTTTTGGTCTTCTGTTCCTTATTCTTGGGCGCACCATCTGGCTTGGAAGAGGATGCCGAGATAGCATTTGCACTTAGCTGATCTGTAGAATCTTTTTGCACCAATGCCCCTGAAGGCTGAGATGAGGATTGATTGAGCAAAACATCGTAGCTACTTATGAGCCTGCCAGAGTGATCCCTCTCCTCAGCATTATTCTGAAAGCCTCCGAAAGATATGGTAGTTTCCTCACCCTTCCTAGAGTGTTCAACCATTGATAGAATGCTAGAATTTTCTTTATTGTAGAGAGCTCCTAACGAAGCAACAGCAGCATCCTGCTGACCTTGGAAAGCAATATGTGTCTCCCCCTTATTAGGACCTGCAGACATGAACGTCTCATTTGCTTTGTTGTAGAAAGGCTCCAATGAGAATAAATTCTCCTGGCCCCTATTGTAAGTAGGACAAACTGATGAAAAATTGCCATTTTCTTTTTCATATTGCTCTCCGAGGGCATTAATATTGTAATTCCCTCGGTTGAAGGACTGACCAATAGACAGTACATTGTTATCTATCCCGTTATAGTACTGATTGGCGAGCATAAAATTTCCATCTCTCTTGCTGGAGGACTGTCCAACTGAAACAAAGTTTTTGTCTATCTTGCTATAAGCAGGATCCACTGAAATAGCATTTCCAATTGCAGCATTATAAGTGGGTCCAGAAAACATGTTATTGCTAGTCCTCTGAAATGAGGTAGTCATAACATCATTCTTCTCTCCACGGCTAAAGGTACGCCCCACATACTCAGGCAAGCAATTCTCTGAGATCCTTACCTCGTTGACTTTTACTTTCCTAGGTCCAGAATTCAGACACAAAGAGTCGTTGACTGCATGAGACATGGTTAAGCAAATCGACGGGTCATTTCCAAATTGAGGCCCTGGGTCCTTCATTGAAGCAGTAATGGCAGGGCTATTATTATCAGACACATTTGAACTCCGAACAGGCTTCGGGCTGAACAGGCTTGGAGTGTGACTTTCAGACTGAAAGTGGGAACCATCATGCCACAAAGAACTTTCCATAACTGCAGGTCCTGAAGTTCCTCTAAAAGGTTCTACTGCTTGCTTTTTGCTAACAAACAACTCCTGCTCAGAAGAATCCATGAACCACTGATGAGGACGTTTCTGATCAATTCTTGTTGAAGTTTCATAACAGATCTCCCCATTAGCCACAGAACCAGAGCCATTGGGCAACCAAATGATATTGTTCTGAAAAGACTGCCGCCACCAAGTAAAGAGTTATATTATTTACAACAAAAGTGAATAATAAGAATATCAGCCAACTAGAGTAAAAGTTTTTAGTATGCGATTGTGATGGACACATTAATTTTGGAAACATTTTGGTCTCAGGAAAAAAAAAAGTTCGTAAATATTGTGTGGGCCAAGGAATAATCAATTAAAGCAATAAATATACAAGTTTTGGGTGCAGACAGCATAAGAAACTCAATAACAGGAGGTAGATTCACTATGGTAAGACTGATAGGGAAGAGAAGGTTCTAATATTATTCACATATAATTTCTAAATTGAAATGATACTCTGAAAGACTAAAAAGGGATTCAACACCAATGCATCTTCTTGACATGAAATTGAATTAAACACAAAGGAACAGAATGAGAGGCTGTAGCGTGACTGAAGAGAATAACACAACATCAATGAGGAAGAAGATTTTTAAATAACTCCATAGACACCAGAATTATGATGCCTATATATATACGTGCAGATATTATATATTTGTGCAGTCCCTAAGAAGAAAGAAAGAAAAGATAATGAATGGTGTTTATGAAGCACGTTTTCATCATTGTAAAAGCTTCAGGACAACATATTTGGCAGCAGCAATTTATTACAAACTTCATTAATTATCAGAGATACTTTCTTTTACTGAACTAAATCGTTAAACATGTGAACATAGATGATGAGCCTGACGATCATGAGCGTCAAAGTCCGTATATGGGTCTGTTCAGGAAAATTTTGTAACGACGGACATTACACTTCAGGTGAAATATTCTACAATGTAAATTTTAAGGATACTAGCTAGATGATACGTGTGACGCTGGTAAAAGTTATCAGTGTAAATATATAACTTCTTATCACAATTTTGAAGAATTTTAGCTACAAAAGAATTTAATATCTTTACATTATGAAAAATAAAACCTATATATATTTATATACTAAACTATCCTTTGGAATTAAAATGAATAGGGATATTATAGGTATATCAAATTTTGTAACAATCCACACTTTTATAATAGTAATAGATATTAGATGTGCCTGTATTTATGTGACAGAAACTAAATGCATATAAAACACGGCTAACTTTTCTTTCAAAAGATGATGATATTTTCTAATGTGCACATGTACTGGGTAAAGTGTAGGCCCCTAACAAAGTGCACAAGGATAACTTAATAGAAAATTTTGTGCTTTTGTAGATTAAAATTCTTGATGTTGTAGTGAGAATAAAATGTCTTCCTCATAGAATATTTGCTTATTTTGTGGAACATTACATATAATATAAGTAAAAGTAAAATATGATGACTGATAGGAGCTACATGTAAGGAAAGAAAACACAATGGAATTTTGTTTCATGTATGTTTGAAGAACCATAAAAAGAAGTTGACTAACATGAGCACCTTGAGCCCATATAAGGTGAAATTACTCCACAATGAAGAGAAGAAATCAACACTACAAACTTCTCGACAGAGAACATACCAAAAGAAATCTACTAACATCAAAATTTTCAAGAATTTCAGCAAAAGGTAGGTCATACCTATGTCAGTAATTAAGATTCAACCTTCAGAAATTCAAAGAAAATTAAGCAATGTGATAAACCCATATACTCCGTGTTCTTTTTGAGGATACCCTGCATCTACTTTCAATACCTTTATGTACACACAAAGTGAAAACACATGCATAATAAGACTAATGCTAATAAAAGACAACGAGATATTGTTAAGGATTTCTCATGGCCATATTTTGTTACAGTTTAGCAGTTAATACAAAAGTTTGTTAAATTCCTGGTAAGAATAGGAATTGTCCTCACTCAGCAAATATTATTCTAGGCAAGGGTAATTAAATTCCCGCATTAATAGTAGCTCCGTGCTGTTTACTTATACGTATGCATATTTGCCACGTGGTCGTGACAAACTTTGATACGGAAACCCACTTCGTGCTAAAATTAATGCGGAGAAAAGACAATATGACAAATCCTGTACCGTATCTGCATTATAATGCTAAAAAATAAAACATCTAAATCCCGAGAACTCTTGCAATCTGATCATGTTCAATAACCAATATCGTTGATCAATCATTAACTTATTCGTTCATTAACGCTTGTCTGTCTTAATAGCCACAAAATGATATAATCTCTACTGGATATTTATAATCTTGGTAAACGACAAGTTGATTCACGTTAATAAATAATTAAATCCAGACACATTTAAGGAAGTAATATAAACGTGATGATCACGGAATCGCACTATAACTTGCGAGATAACCGTTAGAAATTTTACTTTTTGTAATCTTGTTACATTGCATGAAACTTCGTCTCTAGGTATTATTTTATCTTTTGACACAATCGATAGATATACTTATCACTACAACATTAAATTGGCAAACATACTTCTCGAATATGAAAAGAAATTATGCCTACATTTTCAAACGCCAACCCTTCCAAATAAAAAAACATTTATGCCGGACTTTAAGCAGATCTACATCTATGTAAGGATATGTGCACACATAGACACAGGGAAGTAGGTTTAATCAGTACATCAAACTACTTAGGTAGAAGATTTTCATTGTCATATCAAACACCGACAAAGGAAAATGTTACAAAAACAAACTCTTTCAAGCACTTTAAAACTCATAATCCAAAAATCACACACACACACACAAACATACTTATATACACATCCATAGATTTCAATAATAACCCCTCACCCCGACACCAAGATTCAAGACAATGAAACATTCCAAGCAATATTAGAGGACAAGTTTTCATACACAAGAACAGTCAACCACTAAGATGAAGCCCTTCAACAATTGAACCAAAATTAAACTAATGAGCAAATAGATTTAGAGGCTTTACCATCTTAAAAACTTTTGTTCCGAACCGTCAATCTCAGCTCACTGATAAACTCGCATTGGAAAAGCAAAAACTCAAAATAAATTCATCATCGCGCCTAATTTCTTCGCTGGCTGTCCATGCAACAAAAAAGACCAATGTCAGCCCAACATCAAAACAATAACAAAAATTACAGATCAAAGCGATCCTGCATTACATTAATTTAACATCTATATCGACCTTAATAGAATAAACACTCAGTCTAAACCAACACCAATTTTCTTAAACCCTTTAAAACACCAAACATTTCGCGCATACAAGAACAAAACACACAAACACACATTGAAATAATTCACATGCAATGAATGAACAATGAGACTGAGAATTACACAAAATTGATCAAAAATGGAGTTCATAACCCTAAGAAAAAAATGGAGTAGCAGTCAGAAGCAACAACAAGAGTATTAATTTATCAATTCATTTTTTTGCTCGAGCAATTTTTTCACCTTCTTCTGAAACTAATCTCCACTGATCGGCGGCTAGATTTTCCGGCCACGCCAAGCCGGAGAAGCAAAGGAATCGTTTTTTGGGTTTTTTAAAAAACAATATTTTATTATTAAAATTTCCCAAAAAAGTGCGAAAAAAGAAACACACTGTACTCAGAGAAAGTGAGCGAGGCTTTTAAACTGAGACGATGGTTTCTCTGCGACGCGGACTACCTAAGCCACCCTCAGCTTTTCCGCCACGTGGCATAGAGATGAAATAACGCTGACTATAAGCCTTTTGCTGGTGAAGCTTTGGAATAATCAGCTGCACACGCAGCGTTTAATGTACTAACCTTATTGGGCCACAGATCTTGCGCAGCGAATCGTATTCGCCCACGTAATAATATAATGATAATCGAATAATTGTAATTGCCGCAGCTGATTTACTCTTTAATAATCTTGTAATAAAATTTTAAAATATTAGAGATTACAAAGAGCAGATAAGAACGACTTAAATGATTTTAGGAATGGGATGTAATTAGATTATTATGAGTCAGACTTTTCAGATTTGCAGAATTCATCAATCACAATATTAGTAGGTGGTTAAGAGAGAAAAAAATCTAAGTTGGTCTTAAATTTTTTGGTTAAAATTCAGATTTTACATTACGGTAATCGAAATTTTTTTAGAAGCAAAATGTAATAAATAATCAATAAGAGTAGGTTTGCGTTAGGCTTTCAAATTTGCTTATGCGGCATCATTTCATTACTCAGTGAGGGTATTAGCGTCATCATAAAAAGATCGTGTTTTCAAAAATATCCCGTAAAATGTAATTCAAAATGCAACCTAGGCAATGGTCAAAGAGTCAAATGATTAAGGAGATCTTATGTGATTGAGGCAATTTGAGGATTCCATAAAAGGAGAATGCGTAATAAAGAGTTGTCTAGTACAAAAATGAGCATTTGGTTATGTATATGTGACTATAATTTGACTTGATTCAACGTACAAAATTTGCTTACTATAGTAATTGTGGGGCTATTATTTGGGATATTATTTTCATCTCAAAATCATAGGTAGATATACATAGGCAAATTGATATTATGTCCTAATAAATGTAGGTAATACAAAATTATTTTTTATTACACTTTGTTTGCATCCACGAATATGAAAAAGAAAAAAAAAGATAACAATGAGACAATATCGTATTTGTGTTTTCAACCATTTTCTTATACATAATCAATCAATAACTCTACGTATTATCGAGAAAATATCTCCAAATATTCAAAATTATGCTTTTAATCTAAAATGTCACATATTATTAAGGTTGTAAATGAGTCGAGCTACTCGGACCTCAACTCGGTATAATTCGTTCTAGATTATTTAGTAAACAAGCTCATTAAGTGATTTAACTCGAACGTATGAGATTATTAATTATATTTATACTATAACTAGTAAATAATTGTATGAATTTCTAACTAACTTTATTTATTATAAAAACAAAGTATATATATTATAGTATTATTTTGAATAATATAATTTATATTAAAAAAAAAATACTAGTATTCTAAATGTACGTATATCTAAATTTTGCAAGCTTGTGAACATTTAAGTATATTCGGCAATTAAAGCTCGAGAGTATTTTAGTTTGTGACTTGGAGTTATCATGTAAAATCATTAGGGAAATTCATCTAACTATGTACAATTGATTGTTTTTCTTCGAGTATTCAGCAATCGAAGCTCGAAACTCGAAGTTCGACTTGATAATAAATGAATTAAATTTTAATATGTGAGTATTCAGCTCGATTCAGATTTGATTGCACCCCTACATGCTACTAATAATGTCTCAAATATACTCATATTTTTTTCTATTCTAATCAAACATCCGCTAAAATTTTGCTAAGGGAGTCATTAGTTTTTGCTAACTCGGCTTACTTCCGTCGATGTAGCATAAATGTGGAATCAAAAATTATTTTGATATTTTTTTTTTTTGGCATGGGAAGGGGAAGTGGTGGAATTTGAACCCTACACAAAATTAATTCATTATTTATTATAGTAACATTTTAAATAATTAAAATGATGTTGTTTTGTTGAAAATTAAAAAATATACATATAACAATTAAAATTTAGGCCTTCTTCCCAACCAGCCGCTGCCACCCTCCCTCTGCCATTATTGTTGTAATTCTTCAAGATTTGTGAAGAGAGAGAGAGAGAGATTGTAATGGGAAAGAATGAGAGGAAGCTTCCATGGAGAAAATAATTTTGAATTTTGACATGTATGTCACGTGACTCACGTCGACATTAGTGAGCTAAGTCAGCAAAATTTAATCATTAACGATAGTTGGAAATGAAAAAT
This sequence comes from Agastache rugosa, assembly GCA_031470985.1. Classification (NCBI taxonomy): domain Eukaryota; kingdom Viridiplantae; phylum Streptophyta; class Magnoliopsida; order Lamiales; family Lamiaceae; genus Agastache; species Agastache rugosa. The sequence continues at coordinate 9,197,113 of CM062602.1, forward strand.
AAATAAGAGAATCAGTATGGTTGCAACATTATTAATTGTAGGAGAAATTTTAGATTAAAGACGGGTAGTTTGGGGATATTCACAGATATTTTTTCTTTTATATTTAAACTTGCCTATAATTTTTAGAGACGGAATATTTTGTCCCTAATCCGTCCCTAATTCTGAATTAAATAAACAGAGACAACTTATTTCTTTCATTCTTCCTCTTGTCGCGAGCCCTAAATCCCAAATCGTCGTCTGCCGCTCCTGCAGTCCGCCGGTAAGAAGATCAAGTCCCGGTATGCTCTCTCTCCCTCCTATCCTGATGAGCCGGGGTCCAGCACTGATGATTCAAACTCAGAGTTGCACCTGAGAGGTCCAGTTTCAAGATTGAGAGCCAAGAAGCTGCAAGGCTATTTTCAGTGCATTGTCCGGAAGAAACTGGAAGATGAAGATGTTGGGATTAAGCAGTCCAAGTTCGTGAACTTGACCAGTGCCCAGGATTGATGATTATGACGCGTCCAATTTCGAACAAGTCCTTTGGTTTGAAAATTGGACTTCTAATTATTTAGTTGTTTTTATGTTTTTATTTGGGCTCAGACTTTGTATTACTTAATTTAATAGTAAGCCCAATAGTTAGTACTTATTTAATTTAATTTGTAGCCCGTTTGTGATTAGGCCTAGTTCGAAAATTAACAAGGCTCGGTCCTTAATAATTTCGAACCCTAGTAGTATTTAGGTCTTTGAATAACACTATTTTCGGCAGACAATTTTGAATCAGAAATCTCATTGATCGATTTGTCTCACTTTTTCGTGCTTCGGTTCACGTTTTCTTTCGGTTCTTGGTAGAGTTTGTTGTTGGCAACTGCAAGCTTGAAATCAATTGATTCGTTCGTGATATCCAGTAGTAACCGGGTTAATCAAGCTATAAAGAATTGCTCCAAAGGCGCGTTTCGGATTCAAGTCGATCCGGGGTTCGTTTCGGGTAAGTTCTTCATCCTATTTTCGTTCTCTTCGTCTCTCCACCACGCCGCCACCCTCACACCACCATCACCACCTTCGATAATCACCAACCCTTCCCAAACCCACGCTCAGTCCAGATTTCCATCAGCAAACCCTTCGACCCCAAGTTTTAACCTAAATCGTCCCAAAACTCAGCCCCGTGCCAACTCTCAAACCCCTCGTGCGAATTGGCTGAATTTTGGATATGTTGTTCCTGACTTTAATTCATAATTTTTGTTAAAAATTGAGCTTAATCGGAATTGTTTTGCTATAGTTTCTAATCGAGTTTCAGTCTAGGGTTTTTAGTCGTTGTTTGGCTTTGTTTCGTGTTTTGTTCTAATTCTTGTTCAATTTTCGAATCAGATCAGTATATTAGGTGTTTTTATCTCTGTTAGTTCAGTTTAAAATTGGATTGAATCAACCTTATCGTTGACGTTGTTCGAGTCCTTGCTTCCGCGTATTTATTGGCCGTATCATATCCTCTCCCGCTCTCTCTCTTTCTATCTATCTATCTATCTATCTCTCGGTCTCACAATCTCTTCCGATTGTTGTTGCCATCGACGCTGCCGGGGAACCACCTCCAAAGATTGAGTCAGTGTTGGATGGTTGTTTAGAGATGAAGAGGCAATGAAACAGTTGAGTGAGTGTGAATCTGTGTAAAAATGGGTGTAACTTCCATATACATAGTGTAGAGTGTTTCTTGTGTGTAAAGTAGAAGGAATATTCTGCCTTCAATTACTCCGAGGACAGATGGCGCATTAATGTTGGTTCCTTTCAAATTTCTTAGCTAACATCCAATCTGCTAAAAGTATCAGTGTCATGCGGCTAATGCTAGTTTTGTCAGGATGGTCGGGAAGGACCCGGGAGACATGACGAGGTCTCATCTTCTTTCAGATCCTTATTATCTTTATCTTTTTCATTCCTTTGATCCTGATTCTGGGACTTTCCTCCATATGAGGTCCTCCAAAATAATAGAGGAGACCTTAGATTATTTTAGGGCACATCAACTATTCCTTCCTACTTCGAGTTGAATCTGATTTTTAACTTGGAGTAGCTTGAAACCATGAGCTGTGAGTTTGTACAACATAAGTAGTAGGTGGTTACGATAACCTCACCTTTTTGGTTTATTATTGTTAGGCGTTTCTTCCCTTTAAATGCGCGCCTCATTTCCACATATATGTATGTTGATTATTTTTTTAATTTCGAATTTCACCCTTCTTTTAGCTATTACCGCTCCTTGGCCTCAGGGTGATGTCATCATACCCCACTTCTTCATATCCTATCGTTGGATGTGAGACGGTTGGTATTCCCATCAATCGTGGCCGTTACTTCCCATTCTCATCTTTTAATTATTTTCTCTAATAACTTTTACGCTATTTCACTTTTCCTTTTTCACCTTCGTTGATGCCGCTAACTTTAACTTCTTTCTGCAAAAGAGTTGGGATTCTTCATCTGTTGTTCATCTTTTCATTCTCCAGTAAATACCATATTGTCCTATCTTGGATCATCATGTCAGGATCTCCTCCCAAGTTAGACCGTGGAACATTTTCATGCTTAGGGGATGTTCCGACCGGCCACTCTCCTTCCGATTCTCCTTTACACGAAAGTTCAGCCACTTCCGTTCACGCTGATCCTAGTAGACCTACTCACGGTTCATTAACCGTCGGTTATGGTTCTGCCGGAGGGTGAACCGTAACCGGCCCGTGTATACTGTTTCTGATTTCGGTTAAAATCCGCCGGTTCTGGGTTGACCCGCTGGTTTTACGTCAGCTTTTTTTAACCACAAAATTAAGTAAATAAAGCATAAATTAATGAATAAAATGAACTAGTTCTTCATTAATTTTTGAAAATTGAAATAAACATTACCAAATAGAAATTACAAGTACTTGAAAATTGAAATAAACATTACAAAATAGAAATTTCAACTACTTAAAATTTGAAATAAACATTACAAAGTAGAGATTACATTACATTCTCAATTTCTCATAACTTCGTTCGGATGCGCATTTCTTATGTGACGAACAAGGTTTGCATAGCCTTCATTTTGAGACCACTTGAAAACTTTGTTGCAATAATTGCAATGAACTTCATAGGTTGGTAGGGAATAATCGGGCAATAGAGCACTACGAGTGTAGTGCTTAGTGAAAAAATCTACAATAGAGGAAGACCTAGGCATTTTTTGAAAGTTGAATGTTGAAACTTGAGAGAAGAAGAAAAAATGAGAAAAGAGTTCACCTAGATATTCAATGTTTCTTGGTTTCATCGATGATCTTCTTTGATCCAACATGAGTCCACCAATGCTAAAAGCTTGTTCGACCGAGACGATAGATGTGGGGACCGTAAACAAATCCTTCGCCATGATAGATAGTATGGGGTACTCCGTTCTCTTTGACCACCACTTGATCACGTCAATTTGTGGAGCACTATCTTCAATACCAAAAACAAAATGACAACCCAAATACATATCTAATTCACTATTACCTTGGCCCCTAGGGAGTTCATAAGATCTATCTTGGTACATGCTACTTAATTGTTGAACTAAGGGATCTAAGGAGTTGAAAGTTGAAACTTGAGAGAAGAAGAAAAAATGAGAAAAGAAGACAAAATGAAGAAGGTAAGGTGAATAGAGGAGTGAGAGGCGTGAAGTAGAGTGGAGGAAATGAAGTGAAAGGGGGTATTTATAGAAAGAAATTAGGGTTTTGAAAAAAAAACGAGAACCGCCGGTTCATGGCCGAAAACCGGCAGTTTTGGGCAGTGAGAAATGACATTTCTAGGCACTTTTTTTTTTGTAATTTTCATTTCTTTTAGTTTTTTTGTAATTACATGTTCTATATACATAATCTAAGATAATATAAGCAAAAAAATTAAATAAATTTGAAGTACTCATTGAATAAAAAAATTAAATCATTACTCATTAATATTGTTGAAATTACAACACTTGAAATGAACAATACAACTTCAAAGAAAAAAATAAAGGACTTGATTAAAAATTACAACAAATTTGATAATACTTAAGTACATTATTTTACATTTGAAAAAAGGAAATAGAAAAAAAAAACAAAGGACTTGAACTCAATTTTAATATTAAAATTAGAGCTGTCAAAAAAGGTCCGGCCCGGCCCGGCCTGATTTCGGGCCTGGCTGGGCTCCACAATTTCAGGCCCGGAGAAAACCCATGCATTGATCCCAATGATTAAAAGCCCAGTGGGCTCGGGTCGGGTCGGTCCTGCCTGATTTTTCCAAAAAGCCCAGCAGGCTCGGGCTGGGCCGGCCCGGCCCGAAATTTTGACAGCTCTAATTAAAATTGAGTTGTCTACGTATCCTCAGAGAGGATCAAACACCACATAGTTCGATTACCTTAAAATTGAGTCCACTGATCGATCGCTTTCGGTGAACTCTTCATTTGCGCTCTCATCGACATCATTCCAATCATTCTCTTGAGAGGTCAGCTCTCGACCAATCATCAAGCAACATTGTGGCTTCAATATTTCTTGGTTTCATCAATGATCTTCTTTGGTCCAACATGAGTCCACCAATGCTAAAAGCTTGTTCGACCGAGACGGTGGATGTAGGGGCCGCAAACAACTCCTTCGCCATGATAGAGAGTATGGGGTACTCCGTTCTCTTTGACCACCACTTTATCACGTCGATTTGTGGAGCACTATCTTCAACACCAAAAACAAAATGACAACCCAAATACATATCTAATTTACTATTACCTTGGCCCCTAGGGAGTTCATAAGATCTATCTTGGTACATGCTACTTAATTGTTGAACTAAGAGATCTAAGGAGTTTAAATCAAGTAGTATAAATGAAGAGGTAGTAGTAGAAATTAGGGGTTCATTTATGTTAAGATCACTACCATGAGTCATCCTATATTCGGCAAAAAGAGAACTTAAAGTTCTTTCTAAATCATCTTTTATTTGAGAAACATTACGAATATCAAATGCAACATATTCTCCATCAATTCGTACATTTAAAAAGTCCATTTGCTTAAATGCATTATAATAAATATCTAACATTTGACAAACACATCATATTTCCATTTAGGATCTAAGCACTTAGCTACTAAGAAAATATCCGAAATATATGTAAAATATTTTAACCATTTTTGCACCATAATAAACCACACCTTGCAAATTTGGTTTAGTAAAACAATTCTTAAAACTAAGTGCAACATACATGCAATGCTCTAACACACGAACGGAAGTACAATAATAAACACCGATAATTGAACGGTGGCATTATTAAAAACCTATAATAATTGATATAAACCCATGCATTGATCCCAATGAGAAGTTAATAAAGTTAATTGAACCGATGCAAATTCTTTTCTAAAAAATTCACATAATTAAATATTCTTTATACTCTAAAGTACTATTAAGCATTTCATAAGTTGAATTCCAATGATGTGATACATCTCTAACAAAACTCTTATGTGGAATAGTCTTTTGACGACAATATTTTTGCCATTTTTTTCCTAAAGTTATACTTTTATGCAAAAGTTGAACGGCTTTTCTAATTGGAATAATCGATTCATTAAAAATATCAAGTGCATCTTGAACACATAAATTGAAAATATGACAAATACGTCTACTATAAAAATATTTTTCTTAAAAAGATGGACTACATGCTTCAATTAATTGGGGAATACTAGCGGTGTTGGCGGATGCATTATCAAAACCAACACTTTATTAATCAATTGATATTCATTTAAAACGATAATAATTATTAAAGCAATATTAGTAGCCATGTGTGGATCATCGAACTCCCTAAATGCAATTAAACGTTTTTGTAACATCCATTTATCATCAATCCAATGACAAGTAATTCCCATATAATTATTTTTATGATAACAATAGGTCCAAATATCCGCACAAATAGAAACTTTATGGTCTAAACGAATCAAATACTTCATTAATTCTTCTTTTCTATCAGAAGCTTGTCTCCTAATTCGCCTAAGCATATTACTTCTACCATTTTTTTAGCGGCATGACAATATGCATCTTTTATACATTCTTGATACATTATTTTATCGGCAAACTTAAAAGGTTGTTTTTCCATATCACAATATCTAGCCATAACATCTTCGGCATGTTGATGATCATATTTAAATAAAGAGGGATGAGAAGGCGTACCCGTCACTGAGGAAGTAGCTCCACGAATTTGAGCTTGGTTCGTTGGAATTCTGTATTCTCCCGAATGACAAGTCTCCATGTGTCGCTTTAGTTTGTCGTAGTCTCCTCCGTGCATCTATTTGTAGACGTTTTTGCAATAGTTGCAATATGCGTTGTATTTAAGAGGCGCGTCGGGTTGGTCGCTTGTCTCCGATATTCTAAGCACTTTTTTGAAATGCTTAGTGAAGAAATCCGAGACAAGAGCTTGGCCCGTATTCTTCGTGGTTGGTGCTTGGACTTCTTCTTCTTCTCCTACATTGGATTGTTGTTGAGATTGTCGATTAATTCTCCTCTTGCATACGAACTTCCTCATAATATTCTTGATCTTCTTGTTCTTGAAGTCCTTGGGTATATGACCTCGAGATTTCTTTGGCTTGCATCATACGAGCTTGCCTTCTATCAACGGGAGCATTTCTTTCTCTTCTTTTGGATCGAGGGGGAGCATCGTCTCCCTGATTTTGGACGATGCCCTTGCTCTTAGTAGTACGAGATGAGGTCGACATTATAGATGGCTTAGTGATGTGGTGGTGATTAGAATTGAACACAAAAATGAAGAGACAAAAAGAACAAGAGCTTGAACACAAAATGCAATAATTTGAGCAAGAAAATAAGATATTGATGCTTGAAATTAGTAGAGAGATGAGAGAATTGGAGTGTTTAGAGGGTTAGAGATGTGTGGTATTTATAGGATGAAGATTGAAGATGATGAGGAGTGGGAGGGAGGCTTCAACGACTTTTTTCTTAAGCCGTTGAGAGCTGCTGCTTCTGTCTGCTGCCATTGGAACTGGCGGTTCCGACGGTTAACCGCCGATTTTGCCGGTTAACTATCGGTTTTGCCGGTTGGAACTGCCTGCCACGTCAGCGATCCACATGGAATTGATCCGAGCCGTCCATCTTGCAACGAATAATTCAGAATATATTTTACAAACCACTGGTTACGGTTACCAAATATGCAGGTCCGAAACCGGCCCTTGAGCTCACGGTTCCGGCCCGTTGACTTCCAGGCTGATTAAAAGACGTCAAGCTTCCGAATGACGACGAGTTCGATTTCGATACTCTTATGCAGGAATAAGAAGAGAGTGAAAGACGTCATCAACATCATGTTGCTTCTCCACATGCTACTATTCAAGGCTCTTCACTTTCTACTCCTACTTTTTCCCAACATGCTCTGCCTTTACGGTGCCGAATCCTCGTCCCGCTCCCTCTAAGCATCGAGTCGATGGAGTAGTGATTAGGGAGCTCTCGGCTTGCGAGACCTCTTCCGGCCGTCAAGATGTCTCTAAACCATTACCTCCTTCAGGCAAGGGCAAGGCGGTAGGTGATTCTGCTGGTGGCATTCCTAACAAAGCCATACGACCTCATCCTTTTCCACTTCCTCAAGCTTTCTTGAAGAAGGGGAGAGGTCATTTAGATCCTGATTCGGAGGGCCGCTCTGAGTCAGCTCGCTATGTTTTTCAAGGGCAAACCTTATGTTCTTTGAGACAGCTCCCTCCATCAGAGTGTCTTTCTCTCCTCTAATCCATTCCTCTATCCGAAGAAGAAAAGAAAGTTGGGATTCCTACTCTAGAAGAACTGAAAAAGGAGAGTGTTCATTGCTTGGTGCAGGTATTCTTCTCTTGTTCTTCTATAATCATTCCATGTTTTTTTTTGTGATAACAAGATGACATCCATTTCCATTACCTCTCTATTTATGCAGCTAATCAGCGCACATACCCGACTTTTAAAGCATGAAGATGCCTCCAAGGATCAGCAGATAGAGCAATTAATTAAATCTTTGTCTCATGCTAAGAAGCAGGTGTTGGATTTTGAGGAGAATAGCAAAGTTGTGTCTGCTGAAAATAAGAAATTCATGACCGCTAATGCTGAGCTAGCCGCTACTAACATAGAATTAAAGAGACGTGATATGGAGCTAGTGGAATACCATGCAGAAATTATCTGCTCGCCTTGAGCTCGATGAATGTTGAACTCAGAGAAGGAGCTATCAATTGTGAGGCAGACGCTTCACCAAAATGAGTTATCTTTTGAGTCAGGTTATGCTAAGGATTTGGAAGTCTGCCGTCACTTTATATTGTGCAGCTCCTTTGGGCAACGTTCCCTCCAGATTCTCCACAAAAGGTTTATTTCTACCTATCAGCGCTCTCCCGAGTATCCCTCCCTCGTGCGTAATGATATTGCCTACCTTGCAAAGATGTGTGCTATGACAGTGTTGGCAAAGGCTCGGTATCTGGGTTTCAAAGAGTCCATAGATGTCAATCTCATCATTTTCCATCTTCCTCCACCATTTTCTTTCAAGGGAGATCCCCTAGCTCCATCGGGTGGGGCTTGGTGGCTCCCTGTGATGGAGGAGGCCTTTCGCTTTTGGACTGCTGAATGTGACCTCTGCTCTATGTTGGTCTCTCCTCATCCTCCGATGTATGATTTCTTCCCCCCTGATTCTTACCAAGCCTTGGAGGATCGTCCTCCTTTGGGTTCATGCTCTGCCAACTTGGTCCCTTCTTATGGTACTCGCTATGGTTTTCATTTCTCTTCTTTTCGACATTTGTTATGTCTCCGTTAAAGAATTGTTATGGGTTCTTTTCCTAAATCAGGAAATCCTATCGGTGATAATGTTTACAAAGGAGGGGAAGTGATTACTGTCTCTAAAGGTGTAGAACCCCAAAAATTCAGGTTTAAAAATTTCGTTCAAATTAAATAGAATGGAGTAAAAGTAGAAATAATTAGAATAATAGAACGGTCACTTATTCCCGATAAGTTTTAAAAATAAATTTTATTTCAAATTATAAAACTTAAAGGTTTCAAAGTTAAAGTTTATATTATGAGTGACAATTTATAATAGCCACTTAACATAGTAAAAGTAAAATAATAGCCACTAACTTAAAAACATATAAATTCTAGCCACTGTTACGAAAATACCCTCACTATCGCTCCGTGGTTGTACTCGTTATCATCGTCGCTCCATCGCCGGTCATCATCACATTATAGTTGTTGAAGTTTTGATGTTTGTTCTTGATGGTGCGAATAGATCCATCTAAGGCGCGAATAGATCTATTCGCACCTATTTCGTAACATTTTGTAGAGTGGTGTGAATGGTGCGAATGGGGCCGTTCGCGCCATTCGTGCCTCAAAGTCATGCTCGAGCAAGGGAGGTGCGAATGGCTCGAACAGAGCTTCGTTCGCGCCATTCGCGCCTAGAAACGTGTAGTTGCGTAGTATTTTTGTTTTGGTTCGTTCTCTCTCATTTTAATTTGGGTTTTCGATCCGTTTTTTCCTATTGAGCTAAACTTCATATATGTCATTATTATTCCTTATTTTCTTAACAATATTTTCCTACGAGATCTAGGAAATATAGGGTATAAGTATCAAATTCTTAGAATAATGATAACAAATACAAAGACTTATTTCTAAATATAAATTCCTACAAAATATTTACTTTAAATGCACTTTAAAATATAATATAATTAAATAATGGTTTGATAGAAGTTCATAGAAAAAAATGGATCGAAAATCGGAGCTAAAATGAGGGAGAACGAACCGAAACAAAAATACCGCGCAATGACACACTACATGGCGCGAATGGGGCTCCGTTCGCACCTCAAAATCATGTTCGACCAAATAGGTGCGAACTATTCCATTCATGCCATTTGCGCCTCAAAGTCATGCTCGAGCATGGAAGGCGCGAATAGCCCGAACGGAGCTCCGTTCGTGCCTAGAAATGTGTTGTTGTGCGGTATTTTTATTTTGGTTCGTTCTCCTTCGTTTTAACTCAGATTTTCAATCCGTTTTTTCCTATGAACTCCTATTGAGCTAAACTTCAAATATATCATGATTATTCCTCATTTTCTTAACAATATTTTCCTACAAGATCTAAGAAATAGGATACAAGTATCAAATTCTTAGAATAATGATAACAAACACAAAGACTTGATTCTAAATATAAATTTCTTCAAAATATTTACATTAAATGCACTGTAAAATATAATATATTTAAATATTGGTTCAATAGGAGTTTATAGAAAAATACGGATAAAAAATCGGAGCTAAAACGAGTTAGAACGAACCGAAACAAAAATACTGCGCAATGACACACTACATGGTGCGAGTGGCGCGAACGGGGCTCTGTTCGCACCATTCGCACCTCAAAATCATGTTCGACAAGGAGAGGCGCGAATGTTCGAGCATGGGAGGCGTGAATGGCCCGAACGGAGCTCCGTTCGCGCCATTCGCGCCTAGAAATGTGTCATTGCGCAGTATTTTTATTTTGGTTCGTTTTAACTCGGATTTTCAATCCGTTTTTTCCTATGAACTCCTATCGAGCTAAACTTCAAAAATGTCATGATCATTCCACAATTTATTAAAAATATTTTCCTCCGAGATCTGGTAAAGAGGGTGCAAGTATCAAATTCTCAAAATAATTATAACAAACATAAAGACTTGATTCTAAATAGGAATTTCTAGTACATATTGACTTTAAATGCAATTAAAAATATAATATATTTGAAGATTGGTTCGATAGGAGTTCACAGAAAAAAACGGATCAAAAATCGGAGCTAAAACGAGAGAGAACGAAACGAAACAAAAACACTGTGCAACCACACACTACAAGGCGCGAATGGGGCTCCATTCGCACCATTTGCACCTCTTGTTAGTCCCAAGACGGATACATTAGTGTAGAGGGGGGTGAATACACCAAGGTTTAAAACTTTTCCAAGTTAAAACTCTTTTCAGTGAGCTGGCTGTGTTCGATCCAGCTGGATGGCAGCTTGATCGACACATACCGTCGAGTGTGTGCGGAAGTTGGTGGGTTTGGAAAGTCCGTCTGTTGCTTCAAATTATATTGCAAATCTTTGTTTCACTTTTCAGTTAGTCAGTTTATGCAGCTTGAGATGTATGCGTGAGAAGTTAGCTGAATGCATAAATAAAACAGTAAAGAACAAAGCAATTTTAACGTGGTTCGGAGTAACACCTCCTACATCCACGACCAGGTTCACTGGTAATTCACTACCACTTGGTTTCCAAGTACCAAGCAACTTCACAACTCGAACCTGAGTTGTGTTCCAACGCTTACGGCACCGTCAAGCCTATACCTTCGCCAGTGTCAAGAACCTTCCTTACAGTTTAAGGGTACTGTAAAACCTAACCACTCGAATTACACGCTTCGAGCAGGCGTACCTTTACCTAACCTTTCTGGGTTTGGGTTTGGGTTTGGGTATGGGGTTTCCAACTATGAACGAGTTCTTACAATGAAGAACAAGGTGTATGATGAACTCGTTCAAACTAGGCTTAAGATATTTATATTCTGATCTATTCTGCCTAAGACTGAATATGTGAACAACTAAGAACACAACACCACGGGTGTTCTTGAAAGATTTGGCTTTGAAGATCGCTGTTCATTTTTCTGTTTGCTCTTTTATTTCTTCAGTCGTCTCACCAGCTCTTCTTCTTCAATGGTGAGGAGATATATATAGGTGGAGATTCAAACTAGCCGTTGGAAGAGAGCCGTTTGAACATGATTTTCCCAACACCTCTCTTGCGTGAACATGATTTTGAGGCACGAATGACGCGAATAGCTTCCGTTCGCACCATTCGCGCTTTGGTAACAAACAAGGAAAGAATGGCGCGAATGGTGCGAACAAGATCTATTTGCGCCATTCGCGCCAATATGCACAGTTCGGGACATAATGTTCTTTCTTCATGTTTCGTATTCATTAAGGGTACATTAGATAAATTTCACGAAAAATGGCTAGTATTTATATATTTTTAAGTTTGTGGCTAGAATTTTGTTTTTATTAAGTTAAGTGGCTATTTTACATAGATTCTCTTATATTATTCATGCATTGCATAATTTCATATTTAATTAATTGATTATGCTATATGGGTGATTAATTGCGCAATTTAATTCATTATGTGATTTAGATTAATTAGATTTAATTAATCTTATATGATAAGAATATATTTGTGACAGTGTGAATTATCTTGTATACTTTCCGTTAATTTTTAGAAAATTCTTCTTATAATTTAATTTTCAATATTGGGCTCGTTGGGACCGAAATAATTAACTTTATCAATTTAGTCGTTCGAAAATACGATTCGGCTAAGGATGACGAGCCACGATTTATGGAGTTGAAATAAGAACCTATTATATATATGTATGTGTGTGATGTGTGAGTATTATATATATATATATAATATATAATATGTATACATCTGTGTGTGGTGTGTATAGATGTAACTAATTAAGAGAAAAGTTAAAAAGAAATTTAAAGAGGGAGAGAGAGAGCATCTGATTGCCTGGGAAAGGAGAAAAGAAGATTTCTTTTGGGATAACATAGGCATATCTTAATAATTACACTCTCGGAATACACACAAAGCCTACCCCTATCACCGCTACCCTCCCTCCATGCACCATTCAATGGTGTTGCAGTTCACTCATAACCCACACATAACACACGCAATGCTTCTTCCACCCCCTCTTTAAAAACAGCAGCAACACACACACACTCAACACATCAACTTGTAAGTTTTTCCTTCAACTCTCTCTTCAAGGTTCAAACCTCACCATCCCCAAACTCTAACCCATATTACCGTCACCACAACACCACCATTTCCGCCACCACAATACCTGCGTTGGAGCTCACGGAGAAGGAGCAACAACTGAGCAATAAGAAGTAGGGTGGGCGACAGTGAGAGAGAGCGGGAGAAAGAACCAAGAGTAGAAAGATTTGGGGGCTAGGTATCTTGGCTAACCTTCTTGTTATTCTTGTGTAAATATTGTTTATGATGTTAGAACCATGTTTAGGAAGGAATCAGTAGAGCATGAAGAAGAATGGGTGTGAGTGAGTTTGTTCGTTTACAGTGGTAGACTTATCATGTTTTGTTGAACTTGAATAATTTATATGAGTTTATGTGACGTCGTATGTGTCGAGAATAGACCCCCGTATACTTCTTGATATATAACTACATGATATACGAGATTTCATGAGCATTGAACGAGATTTACGGCTCGGAGAAAGCTAGAATGTCTAAGTTATAAAGATATCATTTCGTTTTTTACAGCATTTTGCCGTAAGATGTCGATGACTTCTTCAGTGGATTAGAGTGCTCTAAATGCTTTAAAATTTTAATATGTTGTTCTATGTCATGTCTTATATATACCTGTAAAATTAGAGTGTTTTATATCGAGTAAATTAAGCTTAATAACTCCCACAAAATGGATGCGCGAACATCGTATTTTCAGATCTGCGTAATTCTGTTCGGACGGGCATATCTTGCTCGTCGGGACATGTATTCACAAACCGCTTTTTCTTAGCATATACTATACATCCATGAGATTCTAAAAATATAAACCATAAAATTTTACGACTTCTGAGCAAACCCAGATTCGAGCCTAAACGCAGCCTATGTACAGAAAAGTTTCTGAAAAATAAATGTTAACTTCTTAGGAAAACCTTATTGCCGGTCAGTTTACGGAGGCTCGTCAGTCATCTTAGTGAAATGAGATTAAGCCCAAATTTAATCAGTATTTAGTATGATATGCCTTCTGTACTTCCATAAAGTTACGACCTAAAATGAATTGTTTTGTTATGCTTTTGAATCGACCAGATTCAGGCCCTTAGGAACTAATGTTATGTAGTGACCTATATTCTCTCGAGCATAACTCCCAAACTGTTGATCATTTTAATATGAGGCCAATTGTGTGTTAAAATACATAGTATAAGAATCCTATAATGATAAATTACATGTTCATATGTTCTCTGTACAGTATGTTACAATCCTTCAAAGATGGCTACTTGAATGATTTGAATGCACGATAGCTGTTTAACAAAATGCACCAAGGAAGTTTCTGATTTTGTTCTAAATTCAATAAAAAGGAATATATGCACTGATCCGTGTTAATTTGAGCATAACTTCCAAACCATTGCATATTTTTATGTGAGACCAATTGCAAGTTAAAGTATGTAGTATAAGGATTCCAGAATAATAAATTACGTACGTATACGATCATCGTATTGTCTGTGACTAGAGGTCGCAAAACCGGCCCAACCCGATTTTGGGTTGGGTTGGGTTTTAAAATCATAAGCCCGATGAGATTTTGGGCTGGGCCGGGCCAGCCCAAAAGGAGCAAAAGCCCGATGGGCTCGGGTCAGCCCGGCCCAGCCCGAAATATTTGCACTATAAATTCTTTTCGGCCTGGTTGGGCTCCAAATTTTAAGTCCCGATGGAATTTCAGGCCGGCCCGGCCCGACCCGATTTTTTTCAAAAGCCTGGTAGGCTTGGGCCGGGCCGGCCCGAACTTTTGACAGCTCTATCTGTGACGATCCATCACACATGGCTACTTCAAGTACTTATTTGCACGCCACCTATCTGTGAAAATGCCTCAATGCAGTTTCTATTTTTAATTCTCATTTTTATGACATTTCGCAAACTTTAACATCTGATGATATGACTTGAATGACGAACGTATGTGCTAGTTATATATGTAAATATGAAATGTGAATTTATTAATTGTTTTTCTTTTTTTAGCCATTGTTAATATGATATATTATTTAAAAATAATTATTTAAGCATAAATGTTGGATGAAATGCATATGTGAACTATGTGAGCTTCTTATGTACATTACATGCATAGCATGATATAAATTTTCGAATTAAATTATTTTAAATTTTTGACCTTTGGTCCGTATGTAAAAATTGAAAACACGAGGAGGCCCTCATTTTTTTCTAGATTTAAGGATAAATCGGAAATAAGGTAGACCTAGGACATTTTTGTAAACCGCTAATCTTTTCCTTGAATTAAAGGCCTAAGATTGGTAAGACCATCTTGCAGGAGACTTTGGCAATAGTACTCAATGATCGGATTTATTTTCAAAGAAGTGAAAGGTGGGTTATCCTATTTTCAAGTGTGGGTTAGATTTTCACGAGGTAACATTTCAGGTTATTAAGCCCAAAAAGCTTTTTAATTGATATGCATGCTTAAATATTTTTATGCTCAATTGCTTGTGGTTTACCAAGTTGAAACATTTCAATAATACGATCAGCATTGAGCTTTGATCAAGTCATGGTGTGTACACAGGAAATTATGACGGTTCGATTGGAGGGAGTGGCTCCCCTCTAATTGAACCGGGGAGGTAACCCAAGAATGTGAGAAGTTCGGTACTAGCACTCATGTTTATTTTTAAATCATTATGCTTATGTGAAGGGCGCGTTTTTGCTAAAGTAACCTTTCTGATGAAATGGCTTGTGAAAGCCGATCTCATTTTACCCATGGATCTATTTCGGATATCTAACTCGACATATAAGAATCTTCCCTAGCATGCTCCTATTAATTTAAACAAAACCATACAAGGTTCTAACTTCGATAATCCTCATGTTTAAGATGTCGAACATTCATTAATTAATTAAAGCTTCTGACAGCTTAAATTAAATAATATCTTTAATTCCTTAAGTAGTACCACTCAACTTTATTATCTTATCGGATAAATAAATCCACTTGCAGGGTTTAGTACGATAAACTTAATGAGCTCCTTAAGGGAATGTCATCGATCTGGGGTTTCCAGGACATGGTTCTCTAATACAGTAAATTAAGTATCGAACAAAAGCTACCGTTACCCAAGATACGGGGCATATTGAGCTAACTCATAACTCTTACCTATGGTAAGTCAAAGTGATAGAAAGACACTTGAACACACATAATAACTTATTAGGATTTAGATCTATCGAGTCACCGAGACCTTGGTTCTTCTCAAATGGTCGGAATAGAAGAACACGTCTCACTGCGATCCTTTCAATACGTAGACGTACGTATTAGCATAAACAAGTAGTTAAGACAAACTACTTTCTGTTTTATACTACAGCCTAAACCAATAACTTGTCCAAAGTTATCTCGACCGTGAATACTATTAATATCTCATGAGAAACTGATTAAATGATCTTCTGTGATCTACAACACACCATTTAATCTATAACACGAGATAATGGGACATGATATAGTATACGACAAACAATCAAATCAGATATGGGAGAAATAGCGGAAAGAGTAACCGTGTATACAAGCATAAAAGGTTTGCTTTACACTATGATTGTCCCTGAGCTGGGTATTTGGTGTAGAGGGGGGGGATGAATACACCAAATATAGATTTAAAAACTTTTTCACAAGTTTAAAAACAGAGTGCGTGAGCTCAGTTATGAATCCAGCTGAGGAAGGTCAGCTGGGCTAATAACTCAGCTGACAGTGCGGAAAGTGGTGGTTTTAAAACTTAGCTCGTTTGCTTAGAAAAACTCAGCTTGAAAATATTATCTTTACGTTTTTAGCTTAATCAAGTTGTGCAATTTTCAGAGAACACACAGCTGTCTTTGGAGAGCAGCTGAGTATGAAGTTTTGATAAAAATGCAATGTGCCAATGGAGTTAGTATAAAGACTGAAAATAACGAGAAAGAAAAGAACACGAGATTTTACGTGGTTCGGAGTAACACCTCCTACATCCACGACCAGATTTACTGGTAATTCACTACCACTTAGTTTTCAAGTACCAAGCAACTTCACAACTCGAACCTGAGTTGTGTTCCAACAGTTTACGGTCACTGTCAAGCCTAAACCTTTCAGTTTGCGGGTACTGAAAAAACCTTACAACCACTTGAATTTCGCGCTTCAAGCAAGCGTAACCTTGACCTAACCTTTCTGGGTAAAGAGGGGTTTGGTTTGGGGTTCCAACTGTGAACGAGTTCTTACAATGAAGAACTTAGAGTTAGATGAACTCGTTCAAAATCTAGGCTTAGGATATACGATGATTTCTGCCTAGGAATCATACGAAAAACTGGGCAGTTTCTGATCTAGAAACACTTTAAGATAAAGTGTTCTTTTAACTATTTAGAACTGCTAAAGAGCTTTTGAAGGCTTGATAATTTTAGAGAATGAAAGCTTGTAGGGAGTTTTTCGTATCTGATCCTGAGGTTGAAGACGGGTATTTATAGGTAGAGATTCAAGACTAGCCGTTGGAGGAGCCGTTTGAATCTGACCTACTCTTCTTAAATTCATAATCTGTTGTTGGGCGTTTCTGCACCTGTCTTCATCAGTGTCACATCCTAGGTTCTAAAGTCTAGGATGCTGATTTGGCAATCCCTCATTGATCGAGATAAATTGTTTTCTTCTGACACCGGAATTTGTCTTCAAGCTGTTTTAAGAATCTTAGAGCTGGATCTGATACTCTGACTTGAACTGATGCTTTCAGAGTTAACATTCTTTTTGTTCTGAACAGCTGGATCAGCTGTGTCTTGAACTCATCTCGTTTAATCTTCAGCTTGATCCTGCTCTGTTTTGAACTCAGCTCACTTCAGCTTGATCCTACTTTATCTTAAAACTTAGCTTAGGTGAAAAACTCAGATGATAGTTGACTCCTGCTGTTAACACAACTGAATCTTCTGTTGTCTTGAGTTTCTGCTGTGTTCAGCTTCCTGAACCTGTAAACTTAGAAAATCTAGAGCTCAAACAGGCGACCTGGAAAACACTACTTAGGTTGATGCAATCATCTACTTGGTTGGAGTCAGTTGGGTTTTGGTATTAAATCAAAACTTTATAATTTTCCCAACAATTTCCCCCTTTTTGATGATGCCAAAACCTAACTGAGACAAATTATGAAGCTTCCCCTACGATTAAGAGGGGTTAAAAAAAATCAGCAGTTTTAATAGAGTTCAGAGTTCAGAGCCTGGACAAAAAGTAATTGTCATCAGGGTGAGCTTTGAGTAGCAAAAACACTTTGTTTTATTAATGTAAGAAATTACAGCAGTTTAAAAGTTAAATTGAAAAGAACTAAAAACTTCAATTCTTCAATCTTCAATTCTTCAATCTTCAATCTTCAATCCCAGTTGGTTGGGTCTTCTCTTCTGCATCTGATGCTTCTTTATTTTGACTCTGTTTATTCCGTTTCTTCTTCAGCTGGTTTCTCTAGCTTTGTAGTTTTGGCTTTGCCTTGCCTCTTTGTCTCATTATCTTTCCCCTTTTTGGCATAATCAACAAGGCGGGAGAGACAAACTATCGTCTTATTGAGCTGTGCAGTTTCCTGAATTGCGTCAGTGATCTTCGCTGTGTTGTCACCTCTTGCGATGTTTAGTTGGGCTGTGTTCAATTCTTTGTAGAGGTTGAACAGCTTGTGAATATTCGTGATGTATGAGAGATTCCTTTGATCGATGACTTCCAGCTGGCGTAAGAGTTGAAAATTTTTCATCCAGCAGAGTCTGGAGTCTTGGTGGCTCAGCTGTTGCATCGGCTGGCTCTTCTTCAATAGCAGTAGCCTCAGCTGTGATTGCAGGCACAGCTTTCTTGGCTGTTTCGGTCCAGCTGAGTGCTTGGAGGTATGAGTTGGCTCTAGAGATAACATCTTCTGAGTAGGGCACAACTTCATTCCTTGCAATTTGGCTTCTTCAGACTTCATATGATTGTATGAGAAAGTCTGAATCAACTCTTTAATTACGTACCAGGTGTTCATTTTGGTAGCAACGTAGAACTTGAAGTCGCTAACGGCGACTAAGGCGTCTGGGAGCGAAGCTAGCTCCGGATTTTGTTGCAATGCGCTTGTGACTTCTTTAAGCAAGAGGTCTTCGAACCTTGAGATGGAGACGTCACGTGCAACTCTTGAGGGACTTAAGTATTCCCCTTCCACTTCTGAAGTGGGGGTAAGGGGTTCAGCTCTGTTTTCATCATCCAGCTGCAAGTGATCATCGGCTAGATAGTGCTTTTCTACTTGAGCTTTGTGCAGGGGCTTAAGCTCCAACTTTTATAAGTTGATCTTGAAGTTGGTGTCCCTGTCAAGCTGAAGGAAATTAAGAAGAATGCGGTTGAAGTATTCCATCTGCTATGAGATTTAAGCTTAGTTGATTGGGGTCTAAGCTTAGTTGATCAGCTAGAATACGTCGTTGGGGTGGTGGCGATGATGATGTCCATGCTGGCATATGAACTTCTTCTCCACCGTAAGAAACCACCGCTTGTGGACCTTCTGCTCTTCGGAGAGTAGTTACGAATTTTCTCTCATTGTCAGCTGACTGACTGGGCACCTTGAACTTGAGTCTTCTCTTTGAAGACGGTGCTTCAGCTTGTTTTGTCTTCTCATGTTGTTTCCTCTTCCCAGCTGGGAATGGAATAGATGCATGCTGCTTTGTCTCATGCATCTTATTCTTTGCCTATTGTGGTGGAGCAATAGTTTTGACATGTTTTCTCTAAAAGGCTCCGGCTTCAGCAGCATCTTGTCCAGTTCTAACTGAACTTCCTCTTTGGTGTATCTCTCTGGGGAGAGATTTCCGTATGTCAGGATCCTGTTGACGTTGATCTCCGCATCCCAGGGAGTTGTGTATCCCGTTCTCTCTTTTATCTTGAGAGAAACATTAGAGCGAAGGCTGTCATTTTCCTTTGACATTCTCAGGAAGAATTCTGCAACTTCCTGGTAAATGATGTTCTTGATCTTTGCAGTCACCCACTGCGTTAGACCGGATCTGTCGATGAGCTTCATTATCTCATGGAACTCTATCTTCTTGTGGTTCCTGAGAGTTAAGCAACTCTCAAAGTAAAGCTTTGACAGAACTCTTCATGTTGATCGGCTTCTGGAGATATCTTTCTAGATTCCATGTTCTTCTTCTGCAAATTTTGTTAGTAGAACAAATAATATATATATATATATATATGTGGGAGGAAGAAGAAAGAGTGCCGGATCAAAACTTTTTAGGGTTAAGGCGAATGCTTGCGTATCTCTTTTAGCATATATATATCAACTTTCTTGATGAATGGACGATCAAGATTAGTAATTTGATATGAAGATCTACGACTGGGAGTGATTCTCGCGTCATGTCAGTTTCTTGTTCAGAAAATACGATTTAATGAGCGCGTGAATACGGTTGAGGCGTTTTGACTTATGCCTTGAATTCCCATGCTTCATATCTTTGCAGACTTTTAATTAAATTTGATTGGATATGACGTGATATGATTTGACTGAAGTCTGACTAAAGCAAAATGAATAGGTATGAATTGATGTTGCAAACCTCTCAGCTGATTATAGTAGTCAGTTGATACCTCGTTTATGAATAGTTGTGTTGAGTGGGCATTTTTCCAGCTATATTTTGAGTTGGTTTCCTCCACAGCTGAATAATCCTTCAACTTAGGCGTCCGGCTGAGCTTGGTTCTTCTCAGCTAGGTTCTCCTTTTAGATTGATTATGAATTCCAGCTGGGTCTGCTTTCATTCAGCTGGATGTGGCTTCGTCTGGGTTGAGTAATCCAAGTAAACCGCACAACATCTTGAATCTTGCTTCTACCAGTGGCTTTGTGAGTATATCAGCACGCTGTATGTCTGTGTGAATTTTCTCAACAATCATATCCTTCTTTTCCACGTGATCTCTGATGAAGTGATGGCGCACGTCCACATGTTTGCATCTTGTGTGATGTACTGGATTTTTTGATATAGCAATAGCACTTGAGCTATCACAGAAAATAGGAACTTGTCCAGTTTCCACTTCGTAGTCATCCAGTTGATGTTTCAGCCAGAGAATTTGTGAGCAGCAGCTTCCAGCTACCATATATTCTGCTTTTGTTGTGGAAATTACGACGCATGTTTGCTTCTTTGAAAACTACGAGATCAACTTGCTTCCTAGGAACTGACATGTTATTGAAGTTGATTTTCTGTCCAACCGATCTCCAGCGAAGTCTGAGTCTGAATATCCAGTCAGTTGTAGATTGTCTTCAGCTGGGTACCACAGCCCAACATTCTGAGTTCCTTTGAGATATTTGACAATGTTCTTAGCTGCTTGCATGTGTGCCTCCTTTGGATCAACTTGAAATCTGGCACACACTCCGACTGCGAAAGAGATGTCTGGACGACTAGCTGTTAGATACAGCAGGGAACCTATTATCCATTTGTACTTGCTTGAATCAACTGATTTTCCTTCAGTTTCGGGTTCAATCTTCCAGTTGGTATTCATTGGGATCTTCATCGTTCTACTGGATTGAACTCCATATTTGGTGATCAAGTCTTTCACGTACTTGGATTGATTTATGAAAATTCCTTCTGCTGATTGCTTGACTTGAAGTCCAAGGAAGAAACTCATTTCTCCCATCATAGACATTTGGAACTGTTTTGACATCATTTCTCCAAATCTTTGGCATAAGAATGTGATCTTGATCCGAAGATGATGTCGTCTACATAGATTTGAACAACTAGGATGTCTTCTCCCAACTTGATGGTGAAGAGTGTTCTGTCTACTGAGTCCTTCTTGAATCCTTTGGATACAAGGAAATTTGAATGAGTATCATACCAGGCTCGAGGTGCTTGTTTCAATCCATAAAGCTTCTTCTTTAACTTGTAGACTTTGTTTCCTTCTACTTCAAATCCTGGAGGTTGTTCAACGTAGACATCTTCCTTAATTTCCCCATTTAAAAATGCAAACTTCACATCCATTTGATAGACTTTGAATTTATGATGTGCTGCATGAGCGAGACATAATCTGATTGCTTCTAATCGTGCTACTAGAGCAAATGATTCTTCGAAGTCAATTCCTTCTTGCTGTGTGTAACCCTTGGCAACGAGTCGAGCTTTGTTTCTGATGATGACTCCAAGGGTGTCCAGCTTGTTCTTGAAGATCCATTTGAGTCCGATGACTTTGACTCCTTCTGGTCTGTCGATCAATTCCCAGACACAATTTCTGAGGAATTCATTTAGCTCTTCCTGTATGGCGTTTGTCCAGGGTACGCTGTTTAAGGCTTCTAGAATGGTTTGAGGCCTTGGAACTTGAGCAACATAACATGCCATGAGAGCTGTGTCTTCGTCGTAGACGGTCAGTTCTAGCTCTACTGTGAGTTGAGCTGTGTCAGTTGATGCTTGATGATCCGATGTAGCTTGAGCAGCTGAGCTTCTGGTTCTGACTTGGTCAGATGGTTCTCCAATGATTGTTGATGATGGATGATCTTCGATCCCTCTTCTCCTTCTACGAATTTCTTCTTCCAACTGATTGATGCTAGAAGTGGCTAGATTTCGTCTGGCTTGGAGTTGTTCTGGAGTTAAGTCTTGAGAATGAGACTCTAATTGGATTGTGTTTTGAGGCGACTTCTGTAGTAGCTCTGCTGGAGATAGAGCTGGGGATTCAGTTGTGTCTGGATTTCCAGCTGATGGCATTCCACCTTGATTTGGCGTTGGAAGTTCCTCTTGATTTCCGCCTGGTGGTACTACCTGATTGATTTGAGGTTCCTCCTCTAGCTCATCATCCCATATTAATGGTTTGGCCAGATTCCTGATTCGATTCTCTTGAGCTCTTGTCTGAATTTGCCTTGAGGATTCTCCTTCATTTCTTCGTTTGATAGAATCTCTGTATTCGAATGATGATTCGTCAAATGTAACATGGGGAGTTACTTCGACCGTTTGAGTTCTTCTGTTGAAGACTCCGTAAGCTTTACTCACAACTGAGTAA
This sequence comes from Agastache rugosa, assembly GCA_031470985.1. Lineage (NCBI taxonomy): Eukaryota > Viridiplantae > Streptophyta > Magnoliopsida > Lamiales > Lamiaceae > Agastache > Agastache rugosa. Next base: position 9,219,710 of record CM062602.1, read on the forward strand.
CCAAGGAATACTCCTCGGTCAGTCTTCGCGTCGAACGTCTTGAGCTGGGTTTTTCCATTGTTTAGGATATGACATTTAGATCCGAAGACCTTGAAATATCCAATGTATGGTATTCTGTTATTCCATAGCTCATACGACGTCTTTCCTTGCCTTGATGTGAGTAGAGAGCGATTCTGAGTGAAGCAAGCTGTGTTGATTGCCTCGGCCCAGAACTTCTTTGGAATGGCAGAGCTGGCAAGCATCGATGTAGCCGCTTCTTTGAGTGTTCTGTTTCTCCTCTCTGCTACACCATTCTGCTGGGGTGTGCGCGTTACTAAGGTTTGATGTTGAACTCCGTTCTTCTCGCAGTATTCATATATAGTTTCATTTAGAAACTCCGTTCTCTGATCTGATCTAATTGACATTATCTTGCACTCCTTCTGAGTTGAGGGACTTTCCAGCATGATTGGCAGCTTAGTCCTTGTTTCGCTCTTCTGGTACAGGAATGACACTCATGTGAATCTTGAGAAGTCATCCACTATGACCAGAGTATATTTTCTACCGTTGAAGCTTGCTGGAGTAACTGGACCAAAGAGATCCATGTGTAGGAGTTGAAGAACGCGATCAGTTGACTATACTGGCTTGAGTGAGAATGAAATTCTTGTTTGTTTTCCTTGTTGGCATGCGCTGCACATATTACTTTTGTCATATACTTGATCTGGAATTCCATTAGCGAGCTGGTTCCTAGCCAGTTTGTTGATTGCCTTGGAGTTGAGATGATTCAGCTGTCTATGCCACAGCCAGCTGACTTCATTGCTGCTTTTGGATACAAGACAAGTCTCAGGAGGGCTGCTATTCCAATCAGCGAAGTACATATTTCCTTCTCTTTTCCCTCTGAGTAGTATCTGCTTGGTTTCCCTGTGCTTCACTGTGCATCCATGTACATCAAACTTAACAGAAAAACCGTTGTCATAGAATTGGCTAATGGAAAGCAAGTTATGTTGCAGTCCTTGTACATATGAAATATTAGAGATTTTAACATTTTTAATTTCAAATGTATCATAATCTTTGGTTAGACCTTTGGAGTTGTCACCAAATGTTACTTGTGGGCCTGGACGCTTGATGTACTCCTGGAGTAGATGCTTTAAGTGGGTCATGTGCTTGGAACATCCGCTGTCCAAGTACCATAGCGTTCTCATCGACTCCTCAATGATGCGTCGTTCCCTTGCAACCTATGACAAAAATCAAAATTTAGGTACCCAGTTTTAATTGGGTCCTTGTGGGTTAGACAGAGATCCTTTCACGACCCAGATCTACTTGATGACTTGAATTGGGTCATTTGATCTGATGATCCTTTAAACTGAGTCGATGTACATATTTTTTGTATCCTTCGGTTGTTGCTGGTGGGGTCTTGATTTCTGTACTTTTCCAGTTTGATTTCTTTGTTGATGTCCGGGTCTTTTTCGGTATCCAGCTGAAACGTTCCTTTGTCTCTTGATCTCGGCTGGAACTGGTACTCCAGCTGGTGATCATATGAATGATATCCAGCTGGGTATCTCCTTTGATATCTCGGTTGATATCTCTCGACGTGTCGTTGATGTTGCTGGTATCTGAACTGTCCAGCCTGCTGTCTTTGTTGAGTTTGAGCCGTTGCTGTCTGATCTGTGCTTGAGGTTGTCTCACAGCTGGCCTTTTTAATGCCTGTTGTGTCTTCAATGGTTGTTGCTGAGCAGCTGGAATTGGATTTTCCTTTGCTTTTACAAACATTATCTTTGTTCCACTTATGGAAGCGATGTTTGTAATGTCTTTAGTTCTAATATAACCCAATCCTGTCTTGAGTGCTGCTGGACGCTGAACACTTATAATTTCGTCCATTGTTGTGGTAGTTTTGATTAGCGTCACCATCTTCATAGTTATCGCCTCTTCAGATTTTCTTAACACTAAGATCTCGGCTGTCTTTCTTTCTGATTCAGCTGTGGTCATTTCCAGATCTTCCAACAGCTGGTTCTTCTCATAGTAGAAGTCCTTTAACTGTTGATCTTGTTTTACTATTGTGTCCTTCAGTGAGGCAGCTCCTTCCTTGAGCTGTGTGGCATCAGCTGCTTCTGATGCTTCTTTCTTTTTCAGTTCCACATTCAGCTCGGCATTCTCACACATCATGATGTCAAGGATCTCTTGAAACTCCTTGAAATCGTTCATAACTTTCTCTACTATACTCCAATCAGGTAGCCCTGATTCTGAAACCTGTGTAGAGTGTTCGTGTGATGGTGATGGGTTAGATAGATTTTGAGTTCTTGACATTACCTCATCCTCTTTGACTCCGTCTGTCTGCTCCATGAAGCATGTATTCCATTCAGGTTCATCATGGGCCATCAGTGCTTCTTCTTCTGAATCTGAAAATGGCATGTTATATTCTATTTTGTTGCACTCCGACTCCTCATCGGTGATGTAGGCTCTCCTTCTATCAGCTGCCTTAGCTTTCAGTTGGTCTTTATCTTTCTTGGATAGCTTGGGACAGTCCAGCCTGTAGTGTCCCGGTTCCTTGCAGTTGAAGCAACCTTCGTCTGTTCGTTTGTCAGCTGACTTCTCATCAGCTGTTGTGTACTTGTCTCTGTAGGTTCTTGCGAACTTCTTGTCCTTCTTGTCCTTCTTTGAGGACTCAGCTGACTGCATGTATGTGGATTTTTCAGAATTAGCTCTGAAGGTATATTCATTCTTTGGCTTGGGAATGAACTGATACGTTGGTTGTCCTCCATCTTGAGCAGGTACAAGCTCGTTTCCTTGCTTGTAAATGAGAATGGGCCCGTCTGTGATGACGTCCCACATCATGTCATGATGCGCACAAAGAATGTTTTTCAATCTGAACTTTCAGATTGCATAGTCATCAACCGAGAAAGTGGGAAGATTCCTATTAAGATAAGAGTCCCTGGAAATATGCACAGTATGAAATAATATGAGTTTTTCCAAAAGATGATTTGTTCAGTTGACCACTGACAGAGTTTCAAGACAAATCTCTTGATTCAGAAACAGCGGTCTTTTGAACCACTGCTCTGATACCAAATGATGGTCCCTGAGCTGGGTATTTGGTGTAGATGGGAGGTGAATACACCAAATCTAGATTTAAAAACTTTTTCATAAGTTTAAAAAAAAAGTGCGTAAGCTCAGTTATGAATCCAGCTGAGGAAGGTCAGTTGGGCTAATACTCGGCTGGCGGTGCGGAAATTGGTGGTTTTAAAACTTAGCTCGTTTGCTTAGAAAAATTCAGCTTGAAAATATTATCTTTACGTTTTCAGCTTAATCAAGTTGTGCAATTTTCAGAGAACACACAGCTGTCTTTGGAGAGCAGCTGAGTATGCAGTTTTGATAAAAAGGCAATGTGCCAATGGAGTTAGTATAAAGACTGAAAATAACGAGAAAGAAAAGAACACGAGATTTTATGTGGTTCGGAGTAACACCTCCTACATCCACGACCAGATTCATTGGTAATTCACTACCACTTGGTTTCCAAGTACCAAGCAACTTCACAACTCGAACATGAGTTGTGTTCCAACAGTTTACGGTCACTGTCAAGCCTAAACCTTTCAGTTTGCGGGTACTGAAAAAACCTTACAATCACTTGAATTTCGCGCTTCAAGTAAGCGTAACCTTGACCTAACCTTTCTGGGTAAAGAGGGTTTGGTTTGAGGTTCCAACTGTGAACGAGTTCTAACAATGAAGAACTTAGAGTTAGATGAACTCGTTCAAAATCTAGGCTTAGGATATATGATGATTTCTGCCTAGGAATCATACGAAAAACTAGGCAGTTTCTGAACTAGAAACACTTTAAGATAAAGGGTTCTTTTAACTATTTAGAACTGTTAAAGAGCTTTTGAAGGCTTGATAATTTTAGAGAATGAAAGCTTGTAGGGAGTTTTTCGTATCTGATCCTGAGGTTGAAGACGGGTATTTATAGGTAGAGATTCAAGACTAGCCGTTGGATGAGCCGTTTGAATCTTACCTATTCTTCTTAAATTCATAATCTGTTGTTGAGCGTTTCTGCACCTGTCTTCATCAGTGACACATCCTAGGTTCTGAAGTCTAGGATGCTGATTTGGCGATCCCTCATTGGTCGAGATAAATTATTCTCTTCTGACACCGGGATTTGTCTTCAAACTGTTTTAAGAATCTTGGAGCTAGATCTGATACTCTACTTGAACTGATGCTTTCAGAGTTAACATTCCTTTTGTTTTGTACAGCTGGATCAGCTGTGTCTTGAACTCATCTCGTTTAATCTTCAGCTTGATCCTGCTCTGTTTTGAACTCAGCTCACTTCAGCTTGATCTTGCTTTATCTTAAAACTTAGCTCAGCTAGAAAACTCAGCTGATAGTTGACTCCTGCTGTTAACACAGCTGGATCTTCTGTTATATTGAGCTTCTGCTGTCTTCAGATTCATGAACCTGTAAACTTAGAAAATCTAGAGCTCAAACAGGCGAGCTGGAAAACACTACTTAGGTTGATGCAATCATCTACTTGGTTGGAGTCAGTTGGGTTTTGGTATTAAATCAAAACTTTATAATTTTCCCAACACACTATATACCTTCGCTTTCTACAAGAATTGAAGCATGCCATATCTTAATAAAATGCTTTCAAAGAGGGGCATGGAATCATTGAGTGTTTTTATACTCTGCCACGTGCATTGTTTTTCCTAATGCAGATGAACGACGTGGAGACTGAGGAAGGGATGCCGGTGTTGTCAAGCGTATGTTGGGCGACGATCTTGTGGGTCGTCACCATTGGCCTTCTCTATATCTTTTGGTGGCCTAAATAACTTTGTTGTACTTGTTTGAACTTATGACTCTTAAAACCCAGTTACCTCTTTTAAGTCTCAACTATCTCTCGTTTGATAGTTGTGTTTTTGAATGCTTCAGTAGTGCGGGGCCGGTGTCCTCCTACATCGACCCCTAGTTATGTCAAGTTAGGGCAAATGACGTTTGATGTTTTTACCCACCTCAACTTATCTTCTATTCAATCATTTCAAACACTTATTTTTCCGCTGTCATTTATATTTAGTTCGCGTTTATATTTAAGATAAGTCTTTACGGTTCCACTCACGTGGCGGCCCGCCCAATCCGCATAGGCCCGGGTGGCGGGGCGCTACAGACATGGTATCAGAGCCATTCGTTCGCTCTGAGTCCTAGAAGCCTTATTTATTCTTTCAAGTTTAGTATATTGTAGATCAAAAACTTCCAAGTCAAGTGTCAGTTACTCACGGCATCCCTCCCGTCCTTCCACCTCTGCGCAAAAAGATATGTTGATTGTAATTTCTTTGTCCTAGGTTGAGCAAAGGAGGAAAGAAGCTTTATGCCGAATGACTGAGAATGGAGAATCAAATTTAGAAAATTCTCTGCAAATTAAAATGTTGTTTCACGTTATAGTTTCATGAATCATTTAGCTCGGCAAGAGGTACTTACTTTAGCCCTCCCTCTAACCTGAACAATGCAGTAGAATTCATATATTTGGTCATCTCTCCCTTCCATTTTCACAATCTCTTGATCGGACTATACATGACATTCTAAACAATTCAAATATTTTGGCAAGATTGTTTATCCAGATGTATAAAGAATGGTGATTTATATTTACATTTGTTTCTTGTTGTAGTTGATTAGATCCATTTGGAGATTCTTTAGCTTGGTGAAATGCATAGAAGACGCAACTTGTAGTTCCCAGTGTTTGAATTCGAGTTATCTCTATTTAAGGAATTATTATTATTATTATTATTATTATTATTATTATTATTATTATTATTATTATTATTATTATTATTATTATTATTTTGAGTTGGGGGAAGGCGAGCAGTGGGGATTGAACCCTAGACCTATTTGTAAATGGCAAAAACTCATGTACAGCCGGCCGACCCAGCCCGCCCGACCTGACCTGCCGCGCCTCGATCAACATTGACCGGTCAATGGTCAACGTTTACCGTTGACTTTTTATTTATTTTTATTTTTATTTTATTTTTTTTCAAGAGTCGAGCAAGGGGAGCCGAAGACCTCGGAGCGAGCTAAAAAACATTAATGTTGTCATAATCATTATCTATAAATTAAAGTCAATGGTCAAACGTTGACCGGTCAACACTGACCGAGACGGGACGAGTCGGGTCGGGCGGGTTGGGTAGGATGTATGTGCATCCAGCTGCACAAGAGTGCAACTGAATGAGATCTTCACCGCTTAGATGGATTTTAGTTACAGAGTTTGAGTGTAATGTTCCTTTCATAGCTGACTTATACATTTAATAATTCGGGGTTATTATGAACTGTAGCATTGATGTTTTGATAATCATATTAACCCTTTAGATTTGATTTGTTGATTTATTTATAACTTAATAGCTTGTATCATATCCAACTTGACGTGGCCTTTCTAGGTGTGTAACTGAGCCAAGTATTATCAAGTTCAAGGTTGACTCGATAGAGAGCTTAATTTACCGAAAAGTATATGTTTGCTGTTTCAGCTAATATATTTTATCACTATCATTTGCATTGTTGAAAACTTCATCCACCTTTCCTATTTAGCTAGTGGCAGAATATGGTCCTGTTAGCAAGGAGATTTTAAGAATAAGGGTAAACAAAAAGAAAGTGAGCAAGTCCCATCACTTTTGAACGGTTTCGAATAGTTAATTTTTTCCTTATTTGGAACAAGACAATTTGAGTGGGACAGACCTATAAGGAAATGAAAACAATATGAGCGGAACGGATGGAGTATTAATTATCACATTCATCTAGCACAGAAAAGTATAGCAGGGTTAATATCATCATTTTGCCCATAGAGTTGAGGAGAAATCGAATGTGATTACTTTTAAGTTTCTGAATGTAGTATTGTATCTTCTTAGGGCAAGACGACGATGACACATCTACTGTCCAAAGCAACCGCTCCCTAAGGATGCTTTCAAGATACGGCAAAACTGCAGAAAGCTCTTGCTTCTTATTCGCGTGCTGGTGTTTCTAGTTCGCGCACTGGTTGTACTAGTACTCGTACCGGTGGTTCTGCATCATATGGGAGTGGATTTTCGGGCGATTTCTCTGGAAGCTCCGGTTGATGCTGTTAAGATACATATTGATGTTGTTTGTAAATTATTGTTGGAAATAATCGAGATCTCGTCATTTGTCCGTACGGAGAGTAGTTGGTTTAAGGTTATCTTTTTGCTGATTTGGTCTTAGGTTTACTTCAGCCTTGTCTGTATAATCTGATGGGTTAGATGAAAAATTGTAATTGTATTGTACTCGTGTATATTCACTGTTGAATTTATGGGAAACTAGTTTTTCCCTCGTGCTAAAGAATGAATTTTACTTTATAAATTATGACATTCAGTTTCATAAATTGTAATGCCCAACTTTTTTTTTACTCAACTCTCAACCTCGTGGTTTGAGGGGAAGCGTTTTACCACTAAGTTGCGCTTCGTTGTCAATGTAATGTCAAACGTCTATTAACGGATTTCTGAAAAGAATTACGTAGATCTACCATATTATTTATATTTCCTGAGGAATGAAATTCTAAACCCACAAAGTTTAAAAAATAAGAAAATATATTAATTGAATGTAAAAAGTACCTCTATTTCTTAGGGAAAAAGTACCAATACCCAAAATAAATTAACCTCTTCCAAGTAGTTCAACTGTTGGCCGAAGGTCTAAACTGCATCTACACCTGCATATTATTCCACAAATAAAATCAAGATTTCTCCAAATCTTCCTACCTACGATAAACATAATGATGAAAAGGTAACAATATACATATTGTACACACAAGAAAGGTTGGAAACATGCATAAGCACAACTCACACTATACAAGGATGGTTTCTTCTCGAGAATCAGGACTGATAAAAAGAAACAACAAATATGTTCTACTTTAGTTAGGTGACATGTTTATGATGTTAAGTACCATTAGAGGAATTGATAATCCAAAGATACGTGTACTGCATGACGCATGGGTATTGGGTAACAATAGAACAGATTCAGACCATGAGTGTCTAATTCTACAATCATGTTGCCGGTTGAAGGATTTTATAGAAGAATTCAATATATCTCGGGATTCATGTGTATTACCTATCAGGGTTTTAGCCACTACGAGACCTCCTTGTCCACTTCAGGATTGTCGATCACAGAATCGACGTGGTTATTTTCTGATGCCTTTTGGGGCTTCCTGAACCATAGAAACAAGAACCACAAGGTCCTCAAAATTGCTCCATTTGCCATGTGAGGAATGAATATACGTCCCCAATATGGGTAATAAGGGCCAGGAAACTTGAGCAGTGCAAAGAATATTGCAAGACCAATCAGATGCCACGGGACTTCTGCATACTGCAAACACAAAAGAACAAGCAATACAAAAAGAAACAAATTTAGAAACACAAATGCATGACTTGTCCTTTATTTAATGATTTAGGAATTAAATGGAGAACAAGAAAAGAAGAAACAAACGGCTCAAAATTTTTGATCTATTAGCCATTTACTAAAAATACACACTGGAAATTTATACTATAAACAAAAGAAAAAAAATCATGTTCAACAAAAACGGAGTCTCTGAGCCAGATCACTGTAATAGTTTATTATTAACTCTTCTCACACAACATTACAGCATTTATTGTTTCTAACACCCGTCATAAAGAAGTGAAGTAATAAGTTACTAATACTATACAGAGGAATGGTATTTCTGACAAGCTAAAGAGAAGCAAAATCAACAGAATATCAACTGTTCAACTTCTGCGGACATGATATCACTTTTTGAAGGCAATATCGTACAGATAGTCCAATAAAAAACACTTTCGGACATTCTTGGATTCGCCGCACGAATTTATTTTACACTCTTTTTTTACTTAAACGAGTCTAGCATTCCAATCTACATGGTAAGTTCCCTCTCAATGTAGAAGGTACTATGTATTACTCAAGTACACAATCATGGAAATTCACCTTCTTATCATCACAGCCCACATCTATATGTAGCTGGTACAGAGCTTGGCTTTCTTCACGTGCATACAAGCATTTTACATTCATAATTTCCAAGCAAAGCCATATAAAGGGAATGAATTACTTTTTCTAATGCAAATTTCAAGATTCAATGTGATAACAATTATACAAGATGGGGTAAAAGTACCTTTAGATATGAAGATGATTCCAAAGCAGCATTTTGTAGCACCCCCGCCACAGCAACACCAACAAGAAATGGAAGTGGGATAAGGTATAGCTTCCTCTCATGTGCACAATAAGACATTTCGCTAATTGATGTAATGGCAAATACAGGTACAGCTAAGTATCTGATAACGGCCAAGACAAGGTCGACAACAAGTTGAATGAAATGATTTAGTGTCTTGTTCCAAGGAAAGGTCTTAACCGGCTGAGGAGAACTATCCCACAAACTTCTTGTCTTGTCCACAATATGACTGATGCTCAATTTCCTAGGATCACCTGGCTGGTTGGCAGCCATATTCATACTGCACGAAATTCTTGTAGTATTTTGATACAATCGACTTGGTTTGAAACTCCATAAGCAGCTCTGAGTTCTATGACATAATTGAAGGTTCTGCAGAAAAAAATGACACTGCTACGTGAGACCACTACGATAATGCCTAGAATAATGTCAGAAACATCCCGATCAAGAATCAAAGTGGTGCAGCAGCAGCAAAAGACTAGCTTATTCAATTAGCAGCACCAAACCCTTTGTGTGTGCGTGTGTTTAAATTCAAATTTGGCAAGAAACACATGGAAGTAAACTTACTAACAATAAGACACACTAAGTATTTCATTGATGCAATTTATCGGCTACTCTAGATAGATTTAAAAGGTCTGCATATCAGCACAATAATGAAAGTGCAGGAAAGAAGAAACTCCAAGCTCCGACCAGGAGAATCTGACAACTGAGAAGAATTTTGTCACATAATAAAGCTTAAAATTCACTGTCTAAGCAAGACTGTTTTTAATCCAACTCAAATTTTGCAAAATGCATTCAATATTTTACTTGACAGTTTTGAAGCGTAAACAACCAATTTCAAATTACAAGCCCCACAACAAGAAAATGTATGGAGAAACCAGACAACTGAATCCAAGAATGAATTAATCTACATGCTACCGCTATGCTGCCAAATTACATCTAATAAAAACTTGAAACATCATTATCCACACACTAAATTAAAGGAAATAAAATTAACACCAAAACATCTCCAATTCCCATATAATTTTTGACGAAATTCTGATACACAAAATAAACCTAATTAAAGATTTTCCCATAATACCAGCAACCCATATAAGAAAAATGTACGTCGAGAAATTGAAAGGTCGGTCTTTTCACGTACGAATTTACACAAGACAACATAGAATAACCACCTGCAGTGAGTAAACAGTCGAAGCATTGAGCTTGAGCGCCATTTCTTCTGGGGTATAATCAGCAAAATTGACAGGGGCTATCAAAGAATCATTATCTGAAAAGTCCCATATATAATCCATTGATAAAATCACATGTTCATCCAGATATTTATAATCAATGTTAAATCGTAATTCATTAGACAACTAGTAGAGATTTATAAGCAATGAGAGGCATTCCACAATCCACATAAAATAATTCAGCAACATATTTTTAACAAATTGATGAAAATTTGAATTAATTTACTACTTTTTGAAAGCTGGAAATTTGGGTTTCCAGCAACGAATGGCCAAATTTTAGATGAGTCCCCCACCCCCAAACAATAGAAAATTGAATTATGCAATTTAGCTCAAATTTATACATTTTTCGGTTCAATATCAAACAAACTATTAGGCTATGCGTAATCCAAAAATCAACCATAACTAACACTTCCAATCCTACTGTGGGTGGGGTTTGAGAGAGGGGGGGGCACTGCAGCTACTACTGCTAAACGTAATACCGGATGACGGAATGAGATGACGAAAATAACCGGGCTGTTTGAGCAGAGGCAGCGACGGACAGCAGGGCTACGACCTGCGTCGTGACGGTGGTCGACGGCGGCGGCGACCGACGGAGGCTACGAATAGAGGTTTATCGGCGACGGAATGGGTTGGGGGAAGTGATTGGAGATAGGGTTTTCATTTGTTAAAATTTGTTAATTGAAAGTACATTTTGAACAAACATTATAAAGAATATTAAAGGCAGTCTGACCGTGCATTTGAGCCCGTGACTTTTAGTCCGAACATTAATTACTCTCCCACTAGATTAAGACAAGTACACAAAATTTGTTAATTGAAGTATGTATTGTGCTGTGCCTCTCTTTTGGTTGATTTTCTTTACTTTATATTATTTTTTTAGTTTTGTACTATATTTAGTGAGACTTGTCCAACACTAATTATTAAACTTTTTTTATTTCTTGTTACAAACTAATATCATCTTACACCAATAAAATTACATAAAATTACTAAAAATAAACATAATTATATAAATTTTATTAATATAAATTTAATTTATATTAAATTAAATATAAATAATTTATTAATTGATATAAATTTTACATAATATTAAAATTAAAAATTTAAAACAAAAGAAAGAATATTATGTAATATTCCTTTTCTGCTGTATTTTTGTATAAACTATTGGAGATGCATTGCTGTATTTTTGTGCTGATGATGTTGTATTTTTGTGTAAAAGATTGGAGATGTTCTAATAGACCAACAACATGTAGTTGCATGATGAAGAGAAAATCACCATCTACACAAAATCATAAACAATAAGAGAGTAAAACTACGATCAAGGCCGTATCTTTAAGAAGAACAACCAAATAATCAATTTAATGCTAGCGATAATATAATAGGTATATACCCAAAAAAAAGATCAAATGTTCCATAAAGAGAAAAAAAAAATGAAACAGCGGCTCTAGTACCACTGAAATAAAGGTGCCCAACACTTTTGGGCTCCGCTGAATGACTAGTAGAGAGTTCGGCAATGAGTATTCACATTTCACGAACCACAAATCGAAAAAGAGAAGTAACAATTCGATTTCTAGGTTTTGGATAAAAATAAAATTCTTAGCGGAGAAGAATTGGGGAAGAAAATGAGTAAAAATTTGCATACCCATTTTCACAATATGGAGGAAGAATCGGAGATTTTGCCGAAGATATTGTCACCAGTAGAGGTGTGAATTTGGGACGGTACTCGAAATTGCGGGTATCCGTACCTAAATTTCCTCTAAATTTACTATCTGAATCCGTTCCGTTTTAATAAAATAGGTATCCAATACCCGATCGGATTTTCACGGGTTGGGTACGGGTACCCCATATGTACCAGTTTGAAAAAAAATATTAGGCATGTTTTCGGGTAGTTGATCGAGTTTACAGGAGGGGTGTACACTATTTTATGCCTTCAAATGACATGACGAGAGTGGTAATTAAGATAGAATGAGTTCAAAGTTTTCCCATATTATTTCGTGCCTTCAATCTCTTAATTGTTTTCAATTATATGCTTGCTGCCATATTTAGGGGAGAGTATATATATAAAACTCTACAAATGAATACAAACATCAACTCTAACAATATGATTACCATTTTTTTGTACTGATGCTTGCTTCTTAAGTTGCTTAAGTTCATAAATGGGAAATAAACCTGCCAAGCCAGAGAAGAAGGAAGAGTGGTGTATACTATTTTTTTATTTTGTAAAATTAATTATAATATAAATAAGAATAATATAAGAAATAATAAAATATAGGGTAATTCATAGTTTGTGGTTCCAACTTTGAACGTTTTTTTTATTTATGGCCTCAACTTAAATTTATTTGATAAAATACCTCAACTTTGAACGATTTTCGATTTATGGCCTGAACTTAAATTTATTTGAAAAAATACCCCAACTTTGAGCGTTTTTTGATAACTTAAATTTATTTGGAAAAATACCTCAATTTTGAAAAATTGTTGAAAAAATGACCCGCATTTTATTTTCCAGCGACCGAACATTGACTCAGACTCTCGGACGTATGATGTGGATATTTAAACGCCACGTAATGGAAACAACTTCTTATTTAGAATTAAAAAAAATTAAATTATCTAGGTGTGTCATGAAGAAATTGCATAAGTTAGATAGACATACACGATTTTGTGATATAATTCCTGCTAATGGAGAAAGGTATGAGGTTACTTACCATTTTTCTTTAATTTTTAATAAGAAACGATGTTGTTTTCCATTTCATGACGTCTAAATATCTACATCATACATTTGAGAGGTTGAGTCAGCATCCGATCGTCGGGAAATAAAACACGGGCCATTTTTCAACAATTTCTCAAAGTTGAGGTATTTTTCCAATAAATTTAAGTTGGAGCCATAAATCAAAATGCGCTCAAAGTTGAGGTAATTTTTAAAATAAATTTAAGTTGAGGCCATAAATAAAAAAAGCTCAAAGTTGGGGTATTTTTCCAAATAAATTTAAGTTGATGCCATAAATCGAAAAGCGCTCAAAGTTGGGGCCACAAACTATTAATTATCCTAAATATATAAATAGTTTGACTGGATAGTTGATCGGATTTACGGGTCGAGACAGGTAATCCGTTACTCGAAATAACTTAAATTATTTATCCCGTAATTTGTCCCTAACCCAAAAAATTCAAGTAACGGGTACCCAATATCCGAAAAATTACGGAATGAGATTGTGCTTAGAAAATCTCCTCCTGAAGAGCGGCAAGTCATATGAGGAAATCATTGACGACGATCGACATTTTTGTTTGAATCTCATCCCTAGAGAGAGAAACATGGGAAGTTTCAAATTTCTTGTTATTTGCAGGAAAAGTGAAAAAGTAGGAAATGAATAGACGTGATGCACAAAGATGTACAATTTTAATAATAAAAAAAATATGATTGAGTGTAGTGAAATTTGGGTGGGAAAATGGGTGGGGAATTTAGTTTTGCCTTTATATACACTAGTATGTCCCCGTGCGATGAACGGGAAGAATTTTTTATACAAATTAAAATAACAATTGAAATTGTTTTAAAAATAGATACGGGTTGCAATTAACTGGTGGAGACTTTCAAGTCCCCATTTTGTAGGTATTTCGTTTCAGAAAAAACTCTCTCTCTCTCCACTTCTTCTTCACTGTTCATCTTCTCGCTCTCCTCAAGCTGCCCCTCTTTCCAAATCTGCAGCTCCCCCTCCGCGCCGCCTCCATCTCCATTAACAACCTCTCTTTCTCTCTCCTCTACTACGAATCCAACTCCGCTTCCCTCACCGTCTCCCTCACTGCACCCCCCATGCCCTCACCGTAACTGCAGCTTCGCCCCCACCATCTCCACTCTCAACGGCTCCATTTCTTTTTTCGGGTCATCATTTCGGGTCTCCGATTCCTCCTCCCACCTCTCGGTTCTCAAAGCCTGTCCTCCCCCAAATCCTCCTAACTACAGCTGCTGCTCTTTTGAATGCAAGCTCATCAAGAATCCCGTCCACCTCATCCCGAAATGCAGCGCCGCCGCCGCCCGCCACCGCGAGGATTTCCAGCCGGAGGCCCGGGGTGCCAAGGCGATGTTCTCGGAGTTCTCGACAGCATCCTAAAAATAGAGTTTGAATTGGAGTGGGATGAAAACCCCGATCCGCCATTTTCTTCTGTATTTCGTGATTGAATTGGGGATTGGAGAATGAGGGTCGCCGTCGACGTCCTCTAAAATGGTCGAGCCAGAATTTCAGAAGAGGGGGGAAGGGTTTCGGGATCTAGAATTTGGGAATCTATATATTCAGAGATGGAGAGAGAGACATGGGTAGATAAGAGAGACGAGAGAGGGTGATGACGGTGCCGAGGCAGCAATGGGGGAGATGTCGGCGGCGGCCGGTGAAGACATGGTTTGGGCTAGTGGTGCCGTCGTGGAAGAGAGGGTGGAGAGAGACGAGAGTATTTTTTAGAGAGAGAGAGTTTTTGTTTTTTATTCTTTTAATTTTTTATTCATTTTCATTTTTTATTTCTTTTATTTTATTCATTTTCTATTTATGTTGCATATACTCTTAAATTTAATAACAAATGAAACGATGTCGTTTCATTTGTCGGAAAATTTTGCCATATCATCAATTCCGACTGCCAAGTCATCTCCGATTTGGGAGTTCCGCGATCGGGGAGCAAAATCAGATAAATTGTAAAGGTTGGGGATTCTCACGCAGAATCTTTAATTGGTATGCAAAACGAGAATTTGAAAAAAATTTGGGAATTTTGCGGCAATTTGCCCTTATTTTTAATATCAAAACGATATCGTTTTAATTGACACGTCATTTTTTATTTTTCCCCAAATTAGTTTCGGGGGAAAAATCAGAAAAATTACTCTTGTATTAATGTAAATTCTATACTTGTTTATTTTTTTTTAATAATTAGGGATAAAAAAAATAAATAAATTTACTAATTTTCTTAATATATATATATATATATATTTACAATTACGAGACATTTATTCGGAAACGTAGGAGGATACAATCCAGTAACCATGGACGAGATTAACCATTCATGGTCCACATAAATGTACTAAGAAGCAATTATTAACAAGTGATAAACGCCAAGAAACTTTACCTAACTGAATCAATCTATACTTCTCAAAAGATTAACATATAGTACTAATTATTTTTATCTATAAAAAAAGCTAATAATCTGTAGTGATTCTCCTTTTGTCCCTTTTGATGTCCCCAGATTACCCCCCAACAAAAACAATAAAGAAGCATCACTTAGGGGCATTTACGTCTTTCCATGCAGTCCACCATTCTCTTTTAACTACCTAGAATCAGGCGCCTTCAAAAAGCATACGCCAAAAAGTTGTTCACACACACACAAACACACACAACACACAGTAAGCATGGAGAACAGCAACATATGACGAGTAAAAGATGCTGCAATTTTTCATTTTTTATTTTTTATTTTATTTCTAGAGTGATTAAACATGGCTAGTTGGCGGTTGGTTGCTACATCTTCCACTGTTCATGTGAATAAGGTTATTATTAAGGATCATTTGTCTCAACAAGAAATGCCCTGCTCCCACAAAATAATACAGCAAATAATAATAAAGAGAATGAAAATTTAGGCATGCAATTGCATGTTCTCTTTTTTGTGCAAATTATTTAACTTTATCATTTGGTGGTCTAGTCTTCATTGTCTCTCTCTTTTTCTCTTAAAAAAAACATAAAACCATGCCACTAAGTTGCAACTTATAACCAACTCGTCACCTCACTCTCTCTCTCTCTCCCCCCGGACGCATCTTCGGCCCTCTCTCTTACTCTCTCGTCTGTCACCACCGCCATGCCAACCCCGGACACATCTTCGGCCCTCTCTCTCTCTCTCTCGTCTGTCACCACCGCCATACGGCCCCCGCACACATCTTCGGCCCTCTCGTCTGTCACCACCGCCATACGGCCCCCGGACACATCTTCGGCCCTCTCTCTCTCTCTCTCGTCTGTCACCACCGCCATACGGCCCCCGGACACATCTTCGGCCCCCTCTCTCTCTCTCTCGTCTGTCACCACCGCCATACCGTCGCCGGAATCTATTACTCATGGGCCGACCATTATTATTGACCTCGGCTTCCCATCTATTCCAATACTCATTCCAACTTGCTTTGTCATCATAGTACCCAATCGGCATGGAGTCCGGCAGAGCAACTCTGCTCTCAACATAAGAATTAATCGTCAGTCTACCAAAATCATAATCATAGATATCGAGTTCCTTCAACTTTTTCTCCACCAAATCATAAACTACTAGTTGCCTGCGGCAGCGTCCGTAGCAGCCATTAATAGTAAGGTAAGTCCTTTTTCTCTGAAGAAACAACAGTCTCCCATCTTTCAACCCCAACGGTCTCTCAACATCATCAACAATAAAACGATCATACAATAGTCTCCACGACTTGGTTTCTTCTCTCCACGCCCAAACCTCAAACGATTTAGGAACTTTATCTCTACTATAGAAAACAACACCTAACGTATCATCATCAATGTTGACGGCATAAAAGCAAGTGTCCTCACGGTGCGGTGGTAAGGAGAAGGAAGAGAAGGTTTCGGTAGCAAAGTCGAATGCTAGAACCTTTTTGCGGAAAAGATCATAGTATGCTACCCAATAAACGCTACCCTTAACTAATGCAGTTCCCGCCATGGGGTTAAGGATAAATTTACTACCAGGGGACGGAATCTCACTCCATGAATTGCGTCTAAGCGAATAGAGCTGATATTTTCTGGTGCAACCCATTATGGTTTTCCTTCCATAATCATCTGAATCGTAGTTCTGCAATTGATAGGCTCTGATGACTTTGTAGTCATCAGATGTAGAATCGTATCCGAAGCCACAAACATTGAACAGCATTTTAACCCAACCACGAGGGCGAGGGTGTGGGATCGGAGGGAGGAGTTTCAACTGGCGAGTTGTTGGATTGCAAAGAGCAGCGCGGCCGGAGTAGGAATTGAAACATAGCAATCCCCCACAAGTACGGACATCAAGGTCAACATTCTTTGGTAGAAAGAAAAGGTTGAGATTTCCTTGAGGGAATTCGGACAAGTCTTGGGGAGAAAGAGCAAATAGAAAGTGATGCTCCTTCACACGTCCTACAACAAGTCTCTCCATCCTACAACAAAAGAATGAGCAATTTTTCACAAATTTTTCCGGCGACGATGGGGGATTGAATGAGATTTGAGCGGGGCTGCGTATGAGAATTAGGTTAGGGGTTCTGATTTCTGACTTCACAGATCGAATCTTATTTCTAGGGAAACGGCAGTATTTAAGACCCTAAAAACAAATCCTATTTCGGAAAGGAATAAAAATTCAAAAAGGAAACTAAAAATAAATAGCACTTTTGGAAAAATTAATATCGTATATGTTATCTACTTCGTGAAAAAAAAATGAAAATATAAAAAGGAAAATAAGTGTCACTTTCATCCATTAACTCTATCACTTTTATTCGTGAAGACTATCACTTTTATTTATTAAGATTATCACAAAGTAAAAAGTGTAAAATTTATATCAATGTTTTAAAAATCGGACCGGAGATCTAACCGGTGAGGCCTCCGGGTCATGGTTCAACCGTGTTTGAACAGTTCAATAAATAAATAAAAATAATAACTAAATAAATAATAAAATGTTAAAATATTCATGATTTTATAAGAAATACATATTAAAATCCATCATAAATATATTTATATTTTTCATGTGTAGATATTCTTAATAAATATATTCAAAATTTATACATTAAAAATATATTTGGTATCAAAAGTAGTTGAGAATCGAAAAAAAAACTAAAATTGAAATTTAGACATACTTTTATAGTATTCTGAATTAATAATAATAATAATAATAATAATAATAATAATAATAATAATAATAATAATAATAATAATAATAATAATAATAATAATAATAATAATAATAATAATAATAAATGTTGAATATTGAACAAGTGTGTGGGTTAGAGGAGTTGGTTGAGACTTTAGACTAACATCCAGAAGACCAAGGTTCAAGTCTCATTAAAAACACAAATTTTTGCACATTACAAAAAAAAAATTTTTGAACCGGTCGGTTCTCGAAAATCGGCGCCGGTTTTGACCTGTTCTAGCAGTCCAACCCCGGTTTTGACCCACAACCGGTTTTAAAGGATTGACCAGACCGGCACCATGACCGGTTCCCGGTCCAACTGGTCGAACCGGCCGATCCGGCCCGGTTTTTAAAACATTGATTTATATTTATAAATTACAACCTAAAATAATTCCTGTCGAATCTGGACGGGTTACACACTCGTAATAAACCTAATTAAACTATCTAAAACACTAGAATATCTCAACCAAGGGTCGTATCAATTATCTGGTGATGATCAAGATGCTGCAAACAAACCGCCGATGAAGAAGAGATACCACAGACACACTATTTAAGATATCCAAAAACTCGAGTCGTAAGCCTTCTTTTTCACTCGCTATTGTTGTTTATACTAAATATTGATTTTTCTTTTTGGATTTTTGTTTCTGCGCTTGAACAATAGCTAGCGAGAGTTTGGAGCTTATTTAGCAAACACTTTTGTTTGGAGACAAAGAAAGGTCAAATTCTGGTTCCAAATACGAAGAAGCAGATGAAAGTACATATAATTTTTAGAGCAACACTCACGTAAGACCTGCCTCACATGAGACCGGATCTTACCAGATCCGGATTCCGATAAAGCTATAAATTCCAAAAGTCGAAATCTTAATTCTAAAATACAACAACAATATAGCACAGGCTAGAGATGAATTGTGTGCCAAAATAGAGATTTTCGCCAATCTGCAGCAGCGCTAGAGATCGCATAAGATGGAGTATAAGTAATGTTCCATGTAAAATATGAATATTCGGATTTTTGCAAATCCACTTAGAAAATTCAGTAAGCAAAGCATGAATTTTAAAATTTTAAAATTGAATAATGACCCTCACCAGTATTAATCTTTTATTTCTGCGTCATTATTGTTTGTACAAGATACTCATTATGCTATTTATTGGACACAACTATAAAATCGTCAATATTTAATCATGACATATCTATTATATATTTATTGCGACACGTGAGTGCACGTATTGAACGTTGCTCTTTAATACCTAAAAAGATGGATGTTGTTCATGATAAAAAAAAATTTTAAAAAAGAAAAAAACGATAAATTAATTAGTCTGAATTGTATAACAAAAAATTATGTTTCATAAAAATACTGGCAATATATTAATGTTATTATCATACAATCTGAATTCTGAAATGCAATTATCATATATATAATGTTGTAAATTAAAACTGTTGAATCTGTCGTTTATAATACTTTGCCAAATAGACAATCTGACACTAGGTAGTGATTTGTAAATATGAATTTGTCCTATGATTTGACACAAGTTTTTATCACTCGATAAGGTTAAAGAATATATATTTCCAATAAAGGTTTAGATTTTTTTTTTTTTTTTGAGGGAAGGTTTAGAAAATTTTATGATGAAGTAATTTATTTCTATTATCAAACTCCAGAAATTTAGGAGTAATGTATTCTATAATTTTTCTCTAAAAATTTCAATTTATGTGTTGTACGCTTACTCGCTTAGCATCTCCACATATGCTTCTCAATTACTCTCTTCATCCCACTATAGATGACAAGTTTTTCATTTTGGATTCTTCCATTATAAATGACACATTATTCAAAATAGAAATAATTTACCTTTTACAATTAAGTGGGCCACCACACTTTATATACTTTAACACATACTCCTAAATATCATGTCCAAAAGTTTTGTGTTACTTATGGTGGGACGGATGGAGTATAAAAGGACCAGTACCCCTTTCAAAAATAAATAAATGAATAAATAAAATAGAACCTGTAATGCTAGTGAGAAACTTGACTTTATATGCCTAATAACATATATATCTATTTTTATTCTCTTTTTAATTCAAAAAGAGTTGTGGTTGATGAAAATATTACTCTCGTTTGAGTTGCCATTATTGTCTACTTAATTAAATGCTGCATGCAAGAATTCAAAAACCATGGTAGCGAGGTAGAATTCAAATTTAAATTTTCTATTTGAATCTTTATATTATAATTTTCAAATTGCTCTAGGAACATAATAAGTGTGCACCAGCGGCGATAATAAATATATATAACTAAATAATTTTTTTATTAATCATGCACTTACTATATACATATTTATGTATTATGTTAAAATTCATAATTTATAAAAGATTTATAATTACGCTTTGATATGTTTGACTGAGATGTTTATACGTATAAAGAATTAATATTTTGTTTGGTATGATGTATTCTCTTGAACACATACTCTCTTCGTCCCACAATAAGTGTCTCATTTCTTTTCGGTACGAGAATTAAAGAATATGATAATTTAAAGGATAAAGAGATAGAAAGTGGTGGCACTCACACCTTTTTGTGAGAGAATGTGGTTTCCAAAAGAGGAAATGAGACACTTGGGTGGGACAACCCAAAGAGTAAAGTGGGATACTTATTGTGGGACGGGGAGAGTATTAATTATGGTAAGAGGGTGAAATTACAGTAATTTATTGGTAATTAGTTTCAATATTATGTATACCACATAACAACAAAAATCAATATAATACATTTTGAGCCCGAACTTTATAAATGATATATACTTTGTACCAAATAAGATACTCCCTCCGTCCCGCCGAATATGGCTCATTTCTTTTCGGCACGGAGATTAAGAAAAAGGGAATTATGTGTAATAAAGTGTTAATAAAGTAACTTTTTAGTTAATAAAGTATTTTTTTGGGTCAACAATGTACGGCTAAAGTGTTTTTTTAGCTTAAAGTAAGCTCTAATTCTTTCCCAAAAAGGAAACATGCCATATTCGCTGGGACGGCCCAAAATGGAAAACATGCCATATTCGGTAGGACGGAAGGAGTATTAGGGTAATATAAATATATTATACACCCCAATCACCCTCTATCACACGTCTAAGGGTGCGTTTTTGGTAGGTTGCATTAACCCATATTATATTATTTATATAGGTTTATGTGTTGTTTGGTAGGAAATATTATTTGTATGGATAGCCCGTTAGTAAACATAGGCCCGATGTTGTAATACTGTTGGAGCCACTTAACTAATACCTCCTCCCCCCTCATATTATTTTCACTCTTGTGAACAGTAACATGTATTAATATCTCAAAAGACTCTTTTGCCCTCAAATCCTCTTGTGGGGGTGTATGATGATCTTATGTGTAATTTGTAAGTTAGGGTAGGGATAAAATGTGAAAAGCAGAAGTTAATATTGATTTTAACATGGTGTACCAAACATCAATTTTGACAAATAGAATTCTTAATATTTTATACCAAACACACAAATACAATAATATATCATATCTATCCATATTATTTATCTCTATATTATTTATCTCAATATTATTATTATACCTAACTAAACACACCCTAAATATTCCATTTCATTTAGAAATACTTTCGATATTATTAATTGACAGATTGATTACTCAATAAATTAATTTTATTTTCAAATCTAGACTATATCCACTTTTGTGATACGGCATAACGAAGCCATCTTAAGTATGTATATGTGGACATTTAGTCTGACACAATACATCGAAAGAAATTTGAAAGAAATTTGGATGTGTTGTAATTGCAAAATTATTAAAGTTGGTATTGTAATAGTAATTATTACAAAATCACGTTGTAATTATAAAATCAACCTAAATATTGTGATTTTTAAGATAATTGACCCTAAAAATAGAAATGAGGCCGTCCATGAATTTCCACTTGGAATGAACTTATAATTTGCTAATGAACTACCCATTGGAAAGATAAAAGTTTTATATCTATTCTATATATGTAACTATAGATTATATTCAATATCCAAGTTGATACAAAATATAATAAGATATAATACTTACTTTAGTACAAATTTTATATTTTTTGATATCAAATAGTATAAAACAATATATATACTCCCATCTTCCCCAAATAAATGTCTTATTTTTAAATAAAATTGTCATTGAATAAGTGTTACAATTTGAAATACAATAAAAAAAATGATACTTCCTTCGTTCACCAAGAGTGTAGCTTTAATTCCATTTTGGACATTCAAAAAGAATGTGCACTTTCTATTTTAGTACATGATCCCACCACTCTTTTATTAAATCTCACGCAAATTCAAAATGGTGAGTCTATTTCTTCACTCAAATACTATTACCATACTTTTCTTAAAATCCGTGCCACCAAGAATGTACCACACTCTAGGTGGACTGAGGGAGTATCAAACTTTTCAATTTACTCTTGTATTAATGTAAATTCTATACTTGTTCATTTTTTTGTAATAATTAGGGATAAAAAAGAATAAATCTACTAATTTTCTTAATATATATATATATATATATATATATATATATATATATATATATATATATAGATTTTAACGATTACGAGACATTTATTCGGAAACCTAGGAGCATACAATTCAGTAACCACGGACGAGATTAACCATTCATGGTCCACATAAATGTACTAAGAAGCCATTATTAACAAGTGAGAAACGCCAAGAAACTTTACCTAACTGAATCAATCTATACTTCTCAAAAGATTAACATATACTAATTATTTTTATCTATAAAAAAAGCTAATTATATCTGTAGTGATTCTACTTTTGTCCCATTTGATGTCCCCAGATTACCCCCCAACAAAAACAAGAAAGAAGCATCACTGAGGGGCATTTACATCTTTATATGCAGTCCACCATTCTCTTTTAGCTACCTAGAATCAGGCGCCTTCAAAAAGCAAACGCCAAAAAGTTGGTCACACACACACAAACACACACAACACACAGTAAGCATGGAGAACAGCAACATATGACGAGTCAAAGAAGCTGCAATTTTTCATTTTTTATTTTATTTCTAGAGTGATTAAACATGGCTAGTTGGCGGTTGGTTGCTACATCTTCCACTGTTCATGTGAATAAGGTTATTATTAAGGATCATTTGTCTCAACAAGAAATGCCCTCCTCCCACAAAATAATACAGCAAATAATAATAAAGAGAATGAAAATTTAGGCATGCAATTGCATGTTCTCTTTTTTGTGCAAATTATTTAACTTTATCATTTGGTGGGCTAGTCTTCATTGTTTTTCTCTTTTTTCTCTTTTCATTCATCCACACTCCTTTTCTTTGTCTCTTTGAGAAGGAAAACAAAAACTGAATTTATTTATTTTTCGATTCTTTTTGGTATGACTGTCCCGAGAATTGGTTCTTCACTTTGCATTTTCTTGTTTGGAATATGAAATTGGGGTTTACCAAACAAGCCTTTGAGCTCAAGAGAAGGAGCAAATGATTGCTTTTGTTCAGCAAATTTTGTGGGGGTTTTTCTTTCTCTTCACTTCTCTGAGATCTATGGTGGGGCAAGGCTGTTCTCTACGGTAATTGCACCTTTTTCTTTGGCTTGGAGTGGAAGTGTGTATAAAAATGCTATCTTTTAATGATATGTGTGTGTGTGGTGTGTGTTATTTTCTTGATTATAATGTGGCCCGGCCCGGATTAGGCATTTGTCATGAGTGTTAGATTGCTTACCTCTGTTGGGAATTATTAAATTTCAATTCAAATGGGATGAATAATTGGATGTTAACTGTCTTAGAATTATCAGTAGGGTCCATTAATTTGTTGACATTGTGGTATAAGATCTTGATTGCACCTCACAAATGTAAGAAAAATTATATCTTTTTGCTTCCAGTTTATTAGTTTGATAGCTACAATTTTCTTGAAGATATGGGTATGATATTTCATTGAATGGTATTCCCAGTTTTTGTATGAATGAATTACTTTGTTTCTCTGTTATATTTGTATGCTTCTTGAGTTTGGATTTTCACTTTTTTTGCGTTTAAGGATTGAGTTTGAGTTGATTATGCTATTCCTGTTTGTAAGGCTCTTTATGTTGTATGATTCTGACATATTCATTAACATGTTGTAATCAATCTGACAAGAATTTACAGTAGTAGTTTCTTATGTTTGCTTGTTAGCTAATCTTGGAATTTTAGCTGTTGTTCGATGGAATCTTTTATTAAGTATGTTTGTAGTATGCACTTATCTATTTCTTCTTTTCGTTCGACTCAGGAGGCTTATCTTTCAACGAGGCTAGATTGAGTCATGGACTTAGACTTCGATAAGTACTGTCTTGTAGATGGAAGTCCTACAACTGTGCTACCAGCTCCTAGGCATCGTTCGAGTGTGGCAAATAGAAAATTAAGTGGAAATGATACACCAAACCTCACTGAAGAGTGTGAGATTGATTTTAGTGACTACCTTAGTGGATCATGTAGAGATGTTCGGTCACAAAGAATCAGTCGAGAAGGTAGTGAAGTGGTGAAGAGAGGGTCAGTCTATCAAAGTTCGAAAGAGGTGAGTCTAGTTCAGAAAACGGATGCTGTTCTTGGAAGGAAAAAGATTGAGTTCTCTCCACGAATTGCATCTGCATTCTCGATAGAAATTATTGATTCATTGTGCAACTCTGATGAAGAGAGCTCAGTATTTGAGCATAGCAGGGCCTCAGTAATGTCTTCGTCAGAACAAAGTACGTCTTCAGCTTATGAAAATGGCGTAGAATTCTGCTATGATGATTCTGCCATCACATTGGAATCTGTCAATACTGTCAGTTTGCACAAGTCGTCACCTGCAAGATTAGCTTTGCCCCGTTCACCAGCCAAATCAGAGCATGATAGCTCACGAGCCAGCAGTCAAAAGGCCCGGTTTAGTCCTGTCAAAAAGATGTTCGACCCTTTTGTTAAATCTAAGTCTCGCAGGAGTCCATTGAGTAATTCCAATGAAGCTCATGGCGAAACTATGAGTGGCAGAACAGTTTGTAGATCGCTGTTAGGTGACATATCGGAGAAGCCACAGCCCGTGGAACGTAATCATCTATATGAGGAGAAAGAAAACCATAATTCGTGTTCTCCAGCACACCTACATGGCCTTCTCAAGCTAGGAAATAAGCTTGGATTGCCGTTTTTTCAGTTTTCAGTTTACTCACCGGAAGATGTTTATGTGGCTAAGACATGGAAAGTTGAAAATGGTTCGACTTGGGTTTACACGTTCCATTCGCTTCCTAATAGGAGAAAGCGCAGTACTAGTGGATGGGGATTTAGAGAATGCAACAGAGAATCATCTATGGTTGGCCGGATGCACGTTTCATGTCACCCGCGTACTGAATTTTCAGGTGCAGGACAGCCGAATGATTCCATGGTGACGGAGTTTGTTCTGTACGATATTTTACATTCAAGAAAAAGTACTGCCTCCCAGGATAACACAAGCTGCCCCAGTGACACTGGTCCGTTCGCGTCATCTGCAGCAGCTAAATTGCATCCGGGGCTAGAAACTGCAGCCATTATTATGCAAGTCCCGTTGGAGAAAAGAGAGAGTCTCAAATTTAAGAGTGGAGATCAGAAAATTGATGAGACGCCAAAGGAGGGCGTTTCTGATCCTTCAAATCCCTCGAAGATGCACGTCGTGATACCAGCTGGAAACCACAGTTTGCCCAGCACTGGAAGTTGTGGGCCTTCACCTTTACTAGATAGATGGAGGTTGGGTGGAGGATGTGACTGTGGTGGCTGGGACATGGCTTGCCCCCTCACTATTTTCACAAACAAAATTGCTGAGGCGACTCCTCTAACTGACAATCAGCATTGGGCTGAGCTCTTTGTTCAGGTACTTCCTCGTCTTACCTAATATCACACGATTCGTCACTATTCCTAATTTTTGCAGTTTTATAGCTTATTATACTTCTCATATGGAAGCCTATTGTTTATCTGATTCTTACAAGCTTTTGAAAGTTGCATCAATTGCATGGAAATCATGAGCATGAGTCCTTCCATATATGTTTTCATTGCAAACATTTTTGAATGCTTTACAACGTCGTTTCGTGTTGATTAGTGAATGGAGCGCCTTGCATTTAAACCAAGATCCATGTAATTTTACTATGTAGGAACCTATAATATTTAAAATCATCAACCAAAGATTCCATTGAGGTGCAATTGCTTTTAAGAAAATACCATATGTTGTCATAGCATGTAAATCTTGACAAATTTATGCAGAACGTTTCAACATTTTTGGAATAATGTCATGAACCAAAAATACATTTTTGTAACTCTTCGATTGACCACAAAAGTGGTGTCAACGGTTCCTTGGGGCCGACATGGTCTGGATCATCAATAGACAACCTTTTTTTGCGACCAAATCACTGAGAAACAGACTATTTGATACCTGAATTTGAATGTGGACTTCATGACAATATTGCCAAATTATTGAAACATTATGTATAAATTTGTCAAGTTTTAAACGTTATGACATTATTGCAAAATTGGTCAAACATTGTGACAATATATGATATTTACCCGTTGCTTTATTCAAATAGCTTTGCTGTGATGATAACAACTTGTGCATTACCTACGTGTCTTGCAGGGAGGAAAAGATAATATACCGGCATTTACCATGAGGGCGGTCGAGGATGGGAAATACGCAGTTGATTTCCACGCACAATTATCGTCACTGCAAGCATTCTCCGTCTGCATTGCTATTCTGCACGCTGCTGAGGCCTCCCCCGCCATTCAGGAGAGGAGCAAACCAATTCTGCAAGGTGATGCACTCCGGGTATACACCGAGGAGGAAATCAAGACTATGCTAGATGCAGTAGCAGAGGACGAGAAATCTAAAGTCAAGAAGATGGAGCAAGCTGTGCCATCTTTTGTACTCAACCCGCCATTCTCTCCAATAGCTCGAGTATAGGCTCTCACACGAGCGAAGCAAAAGTTGTCTTCGATCAATGGAGATCTCGACCAAGTTGATCCTAGGAAGGCGAAGTCCTGTGTCACTGCATTGCATTCTTTTCTGGTACACTTAACTTCAAGATAGACCATACTGTTGATATTCTTGTTAGACTGCACAGATTAGGTAAGGAATAGCGGTCGGGAGTCGTTTCGTCGCGACGAGAAGCGTGGTTCGTCTGGCGGTTATTCTTTCTGTAACTTAAGGTGGTGGGAGGAAGAGAAGGTAGATCCTGCTTCCGAGTACTGGTAGGATTGCAGATGTTTTTATTCTTTTATATTAGTATATTAATGTTCGTCACATGTATAAAATTATAGCGATAGCGTACTTGTAGAATGTGTTGTAATAATACGAGAATAGAAGATGAAACACGGTTTGTAATAGAAAAAAACCCGACCGCCCCATCGGAGAGTCCCAAGATGCTCCTTTTCTAGTTATGCCATTGTAATTGTGCCTATGCCATAAGTGAAAGTACATCATTCTTCTTTGCTTGTTGTTTTAACTTTTAAGATACCCACGATCGCTATTTATTAGTGCGCACAAGATATCTCGATTTAGAATGCATACGTGGTTCGAGCATGTAACTTGTTAGCATATTAAGAACGACTACATATATCTATACTTATATAGAAAGAGTCTTAGTTCATAAAATTTGATTTGTCTGTTACACCCATATTATATATTTTTATTTTTATATGAAAGTAATAGTATGATATGATATATTATACTTATGATAAATATAATAATTCATAAGAAATTGAAGTTCATTTTTTAAGAATTTGTCTGAGATAATATATTCTATATAGGGTATATATATTACTATTATAAAATATAATTGAATTAATTGTTTGAATTAACATATTCTTTTTCTAATAATTATTTCAATAGTATTGTATTTGTTTTCCAAACTTGACTAATGGTCATATTAAATCTTTTCATCTTAAACCATTCGCTATCATCTACAAGATTCTTTTGTTGTTATCAAATTAAACTAACAACAAAAATACATAAAAACAAACACAATAAAAAAAATATTAAAACATTAAATTCTAACAAAATTACATTAAACAAGCATTAAATCATACCATAATTGCATAAAATAAATGCGATAAATAAACTAGCTTGATACATTTTTTATTACGTAGCTTATATTATACTCCTATTTTTTATAATAACGTGGGATGAAAATTCTTTTTCTTATTCATTGAGGGGTTTTGATGAGGTTCAATCCTCAAGTTATAATTTTTATGATATAATCTGATTTTGCGCACTGAATATAAAATTTTCTTATTCATTAATTGATATAAATTTTAAATATATTAAAATTAAACAAAGAAATAAAGAATATTATGGAATATTCTTCTTCTGCTGTATTTTTGTGTAAAACATTGGAGATGCATTATTTATTTATTTATTTGAAAAAAAAAACCACTTTCATTAATCACTCGAAATCTTTAGAAACAATATTCGAAAGCCACAAAGGCCAATGATCATGCCACACGCACGTGGATTCTAAACTTCTAGATAATGAGCGAGCTCATGTGCCACCTTATTTGCATCTCTACGAGCATGACTAATTGAAATAACATTAAGATTCTTCATTATCCTAAAAAAATCAAACATATTTCATACAAGGCACTTATCGCTTCATCTTCTTCCTCTACCACATGAATTGCCAAAATTGAGTCAGTACAAGCCTCCACGGGCGAAATATTATCCTCTACGCATTGTCTAATGCCATGCACCAGCGCCTTCAGTTCACGGTGCAAAATAGTGATAGATTCCTGGACCGGTTTTGATAATGCGAAGAGAATACGATCATTCTCATCTCTAGCAATAGCGCCAACTCCACCTCTTCCCCGTTCCTCGTCTACAACGTAGTCCACTTCAAAATGAACCCTTCCCCTTCGTGGTCGAGACCATATTTTACTGTATTTTCGTGTTAAAGATGCTGTATTTTTTTAGTAAACTATTGAAAATGATCTAACTGAAAGCAAGCTCGTATTTCATTGCAATTCTAACTTTATTTAGCTACCAATTTGCTCATATTATTATATTTGTATGGAGCTAGTTTGAAAAAAAAAAATTGAAACCAATCAGCATTTTAGAACCAGTATAGGTACTACGAATTATCCTAAGTAAATTTGTTATTTTAGTCATTTTTCTTTCTATTATTTCTATATATCCAAAAAAAAAAAAACCAATTTTGTATGGAAATTAAAATATTTTAAAATTTTATTAAGCGAGCTAAAGCAATAATAAGTAGCCTCTTCGTCTAGGGTTTAAGGTTTTTCGCAGTTGCAGCAGTCGGAGAAAGAATCCTCTGAGAGAAGGAGCGAATAACCATGGCGAGCGGTCAAAGGGTTCTGTCGACGAAGGAGGCCGACATCCAGATGATGTTGGCTGCCGAAGTTCACCTTGGCACTAAGAACTGCGATTTTCAGATGGAGCGCTACGCCTTCAAGCGCCGCAACGATGGTAAATTCAGCTAAAAAATACTCTTTTTTTTTTTATATATATATATATCAATGGTGATGAGTATTTTTTTTTTTTTTTTCATTTTTTGCTAGTGTTAGTTTGCTTTTTTGCCTTTTCTTTTCTCATGCCTTTTTAATTTTGTATCTATTAGTTACTGCAATCTCTGATTTGTTGTGTCAATGGATCTAGGGTTTCGAAAAATAAAGGTTTATGTATAATTTTTTTGTTGCAGCTTTTAACTGCTTGTCGTTTTTTGGAATTGCTGTTTGATTGTTGCCAGGAACACTCATTTGGGCATTAGAAGATAAATATTCTGGCTTCTGTTATTAATTATCAAGGATGAGCTCTGTAAAGTTTTAATGATCACCTAGAAGTCGATATATGTTTCCTTGAATACAGTAGTTGGTTTACAATAAGTAGTTGATATTTTCCGGTTGTTCTAGGATTATTATAGTGTGGATAACCTTTTATCAATTCTATTGTCTGTGTCTCTTTTATTAGACCTTCTAAGTTCGAGAAATGCTTTTGAGTTGTTCCCATTGTTCTAGGATTATTATAGCGTGGATAAGCTTTTATCAATTCTGTTGTCTGTATCTCTTTGATTAGACC
Organism: Agastache rugosa; assembly: GCA_031470985.1. NCBI lineage: Eukaryota > Viridiplantae > Streptophyta > Magnoliopsida > Lamiales > Lamiaceae > Agastache > Agastache rugosa. Next base: position 9,250,008 of record CM062602.1, read on the forward strand.
TTCTAAGTTCGACAAATGCTTTTGAGTTGTTTAGGTTTATAACTGTTGATTAATGTTGCATATGTATGCGGCCTAAGGTCACAAAAACCGATCAATTGTGTCGGGATGTTAGCTTTGCCTGTGTATCTCTTTGATTACACCTTCTAAGTTCGACAAATGCTTTTGAGTTGTTTAGGTTTATAACTGTTGATTAATGTTGCATATGTATGCGGCCGAAGGTCACCAAAACCGATCAATTGTGTCGGGATGTTAGCTTTGCCTGTGTATCTCTTTGATTTGGCTGTCTAATTTACACATATGGTGTGGTCAGGTATTTTCATCATTAATGTCGGGAAAACCTGGGAGAAGCTTCAGATGGCTGCCAGGGTTATCGTTGCTATAGAGAATCCTCAAGACATCATAGTCCAGTCTGCCAGACCATATGGTCAGAGGGCTGTGCTGAAGTTTGCCCAGTATACTGGATGTCAGGCAATTGCAGGACGACACACCCCCGGAACTTTCACTAACCAGCTTCAGACATCGTTCAGTGAGCCGAGGCTTCTCATTCTAACTGATCCAAGGACTGATCACCAGGTCATCACTACTTATAGCTTGGTTTTATTTTAAGTTTAACTGCTGTAGTTTTTGAATTATTTAGTTAAGGTTATGCATGGTGTTATCTATTACCGCTCTGATATTCCATTCTTTAACAGCCTATTAAGGAAGGTGCTTTGTCTAGCATCCCCATCATCGCCTTCTGTGATACTGATTCACCTATGCGCTATGTTGATATTGGTATCCCAGCCAATAACAAGGGGAAGAACAGCATTGGTTGCCTGTTCTGGCTGTTAGCCAGGATGGTGTTACAGATGCGCGGAGTAATTGCTCCAGGACACAAATGGGATGTCATGGTAAATAAGCCCTAAATACTTGATTCTGTTATAAAACTTTCTTGTAAGGCTGTGCGTCTAGACCATTCTATTGTGACAAGACCGAGTGTTGATGGACAAGATTTATGTATATGTTTTGTGCAGAGTTTATGTAACTCGTCATTTGCTGAAATCTCTCTATTTGAAATTTTCTGGCAGGTTGATCTGTTCTTCTTTAGGGATCCTGAGGAGGCTAAAGAAGAAGAGGCGGAGGAGGTTCCGGCTCTGGGCCCAGATTATGTTGATTATAATGCAGCTGCAGGTGGTGATTGGTCCAGTGCCCAAATTCCTGATTCCCAATGGGTACCTGAAATTGCTGGTGCAATTCCTCCAGTCGCTGGTGGCTGGACTACTGATGCAGGTTTGTGTTGTTTCTACTAAGTTCTACGAAATCTATGATCTGTAGTTTTAAAATTTCCATTGTATAGTTTGGAATTTATTGTTGAATGAACGGTTATATCTTTGATCATATGAATATTGTGCCCGTCATGAAACTACTGTGGATGTAATAGAACTCTTGGTTGAATGTATGTTTTCCGTTTTGCTATTGTTGTCCTTTGAGGAGGGCTACACGATCCTTGTTTTGTGCTAACTTGTGCATGCTGGAAGCGCGTATCCGACAATTTAAAGCGTTTTGAAACTTAGATTCTTGTATCTGGCTTTCTGAATTCGTTCATATGTCGACCTGAAGCCGTCCAACTAATTGCAGGTGTAGGTGGTGATGGATGGGATGCAGCAGCCCCCCCACCAATAGCAGCTCCCCCTGCCGACGTAGTTCCCGAAGTTGTTCCTGCAGCTGCTGCTCCAACTGGCTGGGAATAGATGTTATTTCCTTCGTGTTTCAAGAAATCTGTATGTCCTTCCCATAGTGCTTTGATGTTATTTAAATGCAATCTGTTTTGTTTTGTTTTTTTTTTTTTTTTTTTTTTTGGTGTCAAAATTTTTGTAGTACTGGTTTAGAGAACATTTTGACATAAGCTGAGTTTTTGTTTTATGCTCTTGCTGGTGGCTATATGGAACAAGATTCTTGTTTTAAGAGAGAGAATGATCTCAAAAAAAAGAGAGAGAATAATGTCTTTAGTTATTTGAAAGAGTTTTTAATTTTTTATGCATATTATTAACATTTTATCCATGAACATGCCATAATTTTTAGAGTTAATGGTGAGAAATATCAAAAATAGTTAGTGGAAACTAAATGTTGTCCATAACTTTATTCTAATAAATTGTACTCCCTCCGTCCCGCATTAGTGTGGTTCAAAGAGTGCGACATGAGTTTTAATAAAAGGTAAGTAAATGTTTGGTATGGTTATTTTTAGTGGAGAAAGGGATCCACAATTGTTAGTGTAAGTGAGGTTTTTTAGTGGGCCTAACAACTAGTTTTATTGTAAATATTCAGAGCTTTTAAAGGTATAAGGGTAAAAATCATGTACTAAAATAGATGAACCACACTTATGGGGGACGGTCCAAAATGACAAAATAACCACACTTTTAAGGGACGGAGGGAGTAGTCAACTTTGAACTGAAGAGATTTAAATGCTGGGTACGATTGTTACGAATTCGTGCCAGATGTGGTATGACTGGTACGAATTCGTTCCAAGTGTACCCATGTCGCCAATCGCAATGCCATAACTTGGTATGACCGGTACGAACAGATTTTATTCATCTCAAGTGTACCATGTCGCAATGCCATAACTTGGTACGAATGGATCTCATTCGTTTCAAGTGTACCACTGCGCAGCGCGCCACCAATTTCTATGGGCAATTTTGTGCAAAATTCTCAAAATTTGACAGAATTTATGAAAATAAAATTGGTGGACAATTATAGTTTCTACTATCTAATTTGACTATTTCAAATTTTGCCCTAATTTTTAAGAACTTTTCCGTCAAAATACAAAATATTCAAGATTGTTGTCTCAACTTTTCAATGTAGTGTACCGGTTGCCTTGGCCTGTCTCAATGGGGCATGTTGCAAAAATGAAAAAGGAAAACCAAAAGGTTTAGATGGCTAATTACAAGAATAAAACAAAATTCGTACGGAAGGAAAAAGAAACAACTTAATAATTCGAATTATAATAATTGACTTGAAACTGTATATTTGTTGAATAAAAAGTCTATAATGTCAGTTCTAGAATAATTATGTAAAAAGTTTGTGAAAGGAACATGCTCACGTAGAGGTGTTCACGTCCAATTTTTTTTTTTTTTTTGATCTTTAAAAATATAAATTATATTGTAATTCAAACTCATAAATCATTAATGTAATGTATAAAATCGATATCGAACAAAATATATCTTCATTCATAATAATATGTGATCAATTACAAATGAAAATATATAATTATTCAAAAACGGTTACACGGTTCCGAACCGGAACCGCCGGTTCATGTTCGAACCTTATTATTATTATCATTATTTTTGGCTTTTTTCATTCAATTTACCATTGTAATTGTCATTTTTGCTTTCTATGAAATATAATTAACATGGGTTAACACAAAATATAATTTAAAACTAAAAAAAATAAAAAATTATCGGAATCGCCGGTTCACGGTTCCTAGTCGTTGGAACAGGAACCGACCCGTCCCAAGCACGGTTCCGGGTCGGAACAGGCCCGTTGACCGCGGTTCCGGGTCGGTTGAACACCTCTATGCTCACGCTCCATAAACGACAATTGAATTTATAATTTCCAACATCATACACAAATCTATTTCACAATTTATTGAATTTTTGCAATTTAGAGCACGTTAAATTTTTTCGGCCACTGAATATATGAGGCGGCTATTTTCTGATTCCTACATAAGGTTTTTTATTTGACGTGGCTGTTTCTTGGGCCAAAAGTTTTTGTAATTTGCTTTTTGTGATTTAATAAAAAGCGACGGCAAAGAAAAATCTTACATGGAATCAAAAAATAGTTGCTTTGTTTGTATTTTTCGGTTGTCGGAAAAATTGAACCTAATTTCAATTGAATAGACGGAGAGTATAAAAAATGAAGTTGATACAGTTAATTTTCTAATAGTCAGAAAAACCATCTCTCCCAAACTTCCAGAACTTCTAAATGCATTAATTGATTATTTATGGGATTTCTAAGTCATAGAATTAATATATTTTATTATGTAGCTTATGTTTTTCCCCCTCTAATAATTAGTAACGAGTATTCATTTTCCAACTCATTCGGGGGTTTAATGAGGCTCATTAGATTTGTAATTTTATTTATTTATAATAATTTTTTTGCTATTATTCCTCATTAATTGACAAAAGTAATTTATATTTTTATTATTAAAAAAATAAAATTCTAGCATATTCTGTTTTGTGAAAAAGTATAGAGCAGACCGCTGGAGATGACTTGCTGTTTTTGCTGTATATTTGTGCTAAAACTGCTGTATTTTGGTGTGAACTGCTGGAGATGGCCTAATAACCCTAAAAACAATAAGAGGTTAAGAAATAATAAAATAAAAATAGAGGTCTGTTTGTGGAATGGATATTCTTGTAATCAATAATTTTAAGTTCGAATCCTACCAACACTTTAAATTTCATGCATGTCACATCAAGTTTTTTAATACATCTTACATCTCATATGTGATTTGCAATTTCGAGTAGTGGTTGCGAATTACATTGTACTCCCTTCGTCCACAAAGAATGTGGTAAGTATTCCATTTCGGTCCGTCCACAAAGAGTGTGCACCTTCCTTTTTAGGACATGACCTCACCACTCCCTTATATTTTATACCTCACACAAATTCAAAACGGTAGGTTCTTTTTCTACTCAAATAACTTTTACCTTACTTTTTTTAAAACTCGTGTCACTCCAAATATACCACACTCTTTATATACGAAGGGATTAATGTAAAATAAGAGGTAAAACATATACTCCCTCCATCCGTGATAATTGTAACACATTTCCTAATATTTATGAGGTATAAAATAATGGAAAGTGCTACACTTTTCACGGACGGAGGGAGTATATGGTTGCCTAATTGGTTAAGTGAAGTGAGCTTGTGATTAATAATTACGAGTTAAAATTCTTATCAATAAATTGAATCGATTATAAAATGCTTGCAAATTTTTACCTAAACCTAAACTACATAAAAAGAAATAGAAAAGGCGACAACCCGATCAAGAATTTGTAAAGAAACAAGAAAGTACAAAAAAAAAAAGGCCAAACTAGCTGAAAAAATTAAATTGGACCTCCAACAATAATAGCTCCGGCGAAATTCATCGCAGTCAGTAACTACATGACGTCGATTCATATGACAAAATGTTCCTCTCATCAAGTCAAACATTTGAAAAATATATTGCACTAAAACAAGCCTGATGTGATATTTTCGACCTAGACATATTGGTAAATTTCATGAACTTGAAAGCTTCAACCATAAATTCACACTCTCTCCATCCTGAAAAATGTATCATTAAGGTCATTTTCATTTGTCCCTGAAAATTGTAGCATCTATTTTTTTGCCATGACCCACCGACTTTCATATATTTTATACCTCACAATAATTCAAAGTGGTGGGTCCCTTTTCTCTACTCAACAAACTATCTACCAAATATTTCTTTATATCCGTGCCACACATATTGTAATACACGGGGGGGGAATATATTTTACTACCAAGACACCCGTAGCAATAAGCAGCAACGATGCATTAATCTCTCTCTCTCTCACTCTCACTCTCTCTCACTCACACACACACATTCATTGTGATAAATTTTACTTTTTGTTAAAAATATTATTCTAGCGCAAGGAATACAATAGACAAATACAACCAAAATTTTAATCAATAATTGTAGAACCCCAAAATTTCGGCCTAAAAATTTCGTTCTAAAAAAAATAGAATCGAATAAAAATTAGTATGAATAAAAGAACAGTCACTTATTCCCGGAGTTTAAAAATATTGGAACGTCTTTCTTTAGAGAAGATGAAGACTTTATTCATAAGATTTAAAGAAAATAATCTCAAGATTAAGACAAGGATTTTAACTCGTTTTGATCATCACGTTTTGCACGAGCATGAGCATGAGCATGACACGTTATATGTCTAAATGTGAAATTCATATGTTGCTTGTTTATTTAATTCTAGCATAGCATATTTTTGCTAATTAATTTCTTAGCTCGATTTATTACGTAACGACCAAGAGGGATAATTTCCGGATAAATAGTACAAGATGAACTACGTTCAAATATGTGTATATGTTGAGTATATGTAGATGTATATATACATGAGATTATCCCCAAATGAGGATATTGACCTCAAAATTAAACCAACACTAGTATAATAGGTTTTATTCTACCTAGATGAATAAAACAAGACAAATCATGAGAGGGAGGGAAGTACATTCCACAGACCTACTGCCACAAGAAGGAGGCCAAATTGTGGAACTTGAAATAAGGAGCAAGGACTATGACTGAATACGATCGTTTGTTCAATCAACTGTCACGATATGCTTCACATTTAGTAAATACGGACGAGACAAGGTCATTTAAGTTTCGTCAGGGTTGAAGGCCAGAGTTTGACTATCCTTGGCAAGTCATGGATATCTTACCTACTCTGAGATGCTCAGCCAAGCACTCAACATGGAGGCAATCCTGCCCAAAGAGGAAAATAAAGTCGTTCAGCCTGCTCAAGAGCATAAGTGGAAATGGGACGACAGAAATTCTAACTAGCGTGGTTTTAATCAGAACCACCACAAAGAAAAGAAGCCTTGGAAGGGATCAAATCAGCATGGCCAGCAAAAACCTCAATCAGAATTCAAAGCCTTACATCCACCCCCGAAACAACCTTACCCTCAATACAAGAAGCATCACTCTGGGCAGTGCAAGATGGGAACCAACATGTGTTTTCAATATGGGCAACCATGGCACTTCAAGAGGAACTGTCCCAAAAATCCTTCACCTTTGCCATTAAGGCAAGCTCTCTCAAACCCTCCTAAAGCAAATCAGAACCAAGGAAGCAACTAGGGAGGCAATCAGAAAGGCAAGCAACCTCAAAGAGCTAGAGCTTACGCTATGAATCAACAAGAAGCAACTCAGAAGCAAGGAAATCTGGCAGGTATGAACCACGTTGCTGGAAAATCTATTTTAGCCTTATTTGATACTGGAGCATCACATTCTTTCATATCTCGAGAAACGTGCCACAAACTAAGTCTAACTCTAATAGGCTCTAGTCAAACTTTAGCAGTACAACTTCCTTCAGGAGAAACTATGAGAACTAATGATAAGTGCTTGAACATAGAGCTGGACTTCGAAGGATCGAAATACAAAGCTGATTTCCACGTTATAGATATGTTCGATTTCGATATAATTTTAGGAATGGATTGGCTTTCAGCCAATAGTGCGATAATTCATTGTCAAGATAGAGAGATTTCTTTTCAATCTCCCGAAAAAGAAGAGACGAGATTCTATTGGGCAAGGGTAGGAACATGACGACAAATACCTATAATTTCTTTCATGAAGGTTGGTCGAATGTTGAAGAAAGGAAAATGCCGAGCTTTTCTGGTCTATTTGGAAAGAGAGACGGAAGTGAAGACCAAGATTGAAGAAGTGCCAATAGTGAACGAATACCCAGTTGTATTCCCAGAAGATTTACCCTGTTTGCCACCAGATAGGCAAGTAGAGTTCACAATAGACCTTGAACCTGGAGCAGCGCCATACCGGATAGCACCAAAAGAACTCCAAGAGCTGAAAGTGTAACTACCAGAGTTATTGAATCTTGGATTCATCAGACCTAATGCTTCACCTAAGGGAGCACCACTCCTCGTCGTTAAGAAGAAAGACGGTTCACTCCGCATGTGCATTGATTATAGAGACTTGAACAAGCTGAAAATAAAGAATATGTATCCATTGCCCAGGATCGATGATCTTTTCGATCAACTCAAAGGAGCATCTGTCTTTTTAAAGATAGATTTGAGATCAGGATATCATTAGCTGAAGATCAGGGAAGAAGACATTCCCAAGACAGCTTTTCGAACTATATACGGCCACTACGAGTTTGTAGTTATGCCATTTGGTCTAACCAATGCGCCAGCCATATTTATGGATTTGATGAACCGAGTGTTTCATCCATACTTAGACATTTTTGTCTTAGTATTTACAGATGACATACTCATCTATTCAAAGGATAATACGCATCATGAAGAGTAGTTGAGGAAAGTGCTGGAGATTTTGAGATCCAAGCGACTCTACACCAAATTTAGCAAGTGCGAATTTTGGCTCAGTCAAGTAATCTTCTTAGGCCATGTGATTTCGGCCGAGGAATTGAAAGTAGACCCAGCCAAAGTAAAAGCAGTGAACACCTAGAAGGCCCCGACTACAGTAACAGAAGTCCGTAGCTTCCTAAGAATGGCTGGATACTATAGGCGTTTCATTGAAGGATTTGCTAAGATAGCCAAACCAATGACATAGTTGCTAAGGAAAGACTCCTAAGTATGGGGCCAGTTTCCAAAGACTGAAGAAAAAGCTTACCACAGCACCGGTACTCACCATACCAGAGGAAAACGAAGGGTATATTGTGTACGGATGCGTCAAAGTTGGGTTTAGGATGCATTCTAATGCAAGGACGAAAGGTTGTGGCATACTCATCGCGTCAATTAAGACCACATGAAGTTAACTATCCAACTCATGATCTTGAGTTAGCAGCGGTAGTGCACGCATTAAAAATCTGGCGACATCATTTATATGGAGCCAAGTGTGAGATTTTCATTGACCACAAGAGCCTAAAGTACTTCTTCTAGCAGAATGAGCTAAACATGAGGCAAAGAGGATGGTTTGAGCTAGTCAAGGACTACGACATCACGATCAGCTATTATCCCGAACAGGTTAACGTTGTTGCTGATGCCTTAAGTTGAAAACCCCGAGCTAAGTTGGGATCGTTGTTAACCCAAGAAGAAGAACTCGCTAAAGAGTTAGAGAAAATGATGATAGAGGAAATTCGTTCCCCAGAGACGATTCAAGAACGTATAGCTGCCATCACAGCAAAACCTGATCTCTGTGATAGAATCGTCAATGCCCAACGTCAGTGTGACTTCTTAGAGAAGATGTCTCTGAAAGCAAGAACATATAGCAAATGTGAATTCAGGGAAGCAGCAGACAACGCCTTGACGTTCAAGGAAAGAATTTGTGTACCTGATTCTGACGGTTTAAGAGGAGAAATCATGAGTGAGGCTCATGATACACCCTATACAGTCCATCCAGGCGGTACCAAGATGTATCGAGATCTGAAACAATATTTCTGGTGGGAAGGCATGAAAAGAGACATAGCTGTATATGTCGAAATATGCTTAACATGCCAACAAGTGAAAACACTCTACCAACGATCCTATGGGATGTTGCAGCCGTTGGAGATACCAAAATGGAAATGAGAATGTGTCACAATGGATTTCGTAGTTGGCTTATCCCGATCAAATCATGGAAACACTTCCATTTAGGTCATCGTCGATAGATTGACCAAGTCTGCACATTTTCTGCCAGTGCAAATGACGTGGAACTTAGATCGTCTAGCTAGATTGTACGTCAAGAAGATAGTATGACAGCATGGTGTGCCAGCCATGATCATTTCAGATAGAAATACACGGTATAAGTCAAAATTCTAGATGAGTCTACAAAATACTATGGGAACGCGCTTACATTTTAGCACCGCTTATCACCCTCAGACAGATGGACAGTCTGAAAGGACTATTCATACCTTAGAGGATATGTTGCGAATTGTGACTCTTGATCAAGGAGTACAATGGGAAATGTATTTGCCGCTAGTTGAGTTCGCCTACAACAACAGTTACCAAGCCACCATTGGAAAGATGCCATATGAAGCTCTTTATGGACGTAAATGTAGGTCGCCACTTCATTGGGATGAAGTTGGCGAAAGAAAGATGTTAGGACCCGCGCTAGTCCAGGAAATGATCGAGATTATTGAAAAAATCCGTCAAAGAATCAAGGAAGCCCAGGATCGACAAAAGTCTTACGCTGATGAGCATCGGACTGACCAAAGTTTCCAAGTTAGAGACAAGGTTTTTCTTAAGGTTTCATCGTCTAAGGGTGTAATACGTTTCAGCAAGAAGGGCAAGTTGCGCCCTAGATTTATAAGACCCTTTGAGATCTTAGAAAGGATAGGTCAAGTTGCTTATAGGTTTGCGTTACTGATGGTCCCGAGATGGATACCTTGGTGTAGAGGAGGTGAATACACCAAGGTTTAAAACCTTTTCCAATTAAAACTCTTTGAGTGAGCTGGCTGTGTTCGACTCATCTGGAAGACATCTGGGTCAACACAGATGGCTGCGTGTGTGCAGAAGATGGTGGATTTTGGAAGGACCGTCTGTTACTTCAAAATATATTGCAAAGCTTTGTTTCTTTTTTCAGTTAGTCAGTTTATGCAGTTTGATGGAATGCTTATGAGAAGTTAGCTGGATGCATAAATAAAACAGGAAAGAACAAATCTATTTAACGTGGTTCAGAGAAACTACTCCTACGTCCACGACCAGAAACCTTCTGGTAATCCACTAAGGATACCACTGACTTTACACGCAGTCAGCAAATGTTGCAGCTTAGTTCATCAAGTTGGATACATATTTACGCGTACTATATCGAAACGTAACCAACTGTTTACGGGCATAGCTGAAGCCTAACCTATAGTTTACGGGTACTACAGAACCAACACTCGAATTACGCGCTTCGAGCAAACGTACCTTTACCTAACCTTTTTTGGGTAGAAGGGTTTGGGTTTGGGTTTTCTAACGAGTTCTTACAATGAAGAACAAGGAGTATGATGAACTCGTTCAAACTAGACTTAAGATATTTCTATTCTAATCTTTTCTGCCTATGACTGAATATGTGAACAACTAAGAACACAACTGACTGGCAGGGTGTTCTTGAGAGATTTGGCTCTGAAGATCGTTGTTCATTTATCTGTTGGCTCTTTGATTTCTTCAGTCGTCTCTCCAGTCATCTCTCTTCAATAGTGGAGGAGATATATATAGGTGGAGATTCAAACTAGCCGTTGGAAGAGAGCCATTTGAATCTCACCTACTCTCTTTGACTTCTAGCCTTTCACCTACGATGTAGGTCTGCATCTGCAGAAGCTATTCCTCATCTGATTGATCCACGTCAGATGAGATCTTCTGATACCGGGATATTGTCTTGGAGTTGGTCTTCGTCTTCGAGCTGCTAAGCGTCTCTGCTGTGTCTTCAGCGTCTATGACTCTGCTGCGTCTCGACTCTGAGTTGTGTCTTAGACCTGAGCTGTATCATCAACCTGAGTTGTGTCTTCAACTTGAGCTGTGTCATCGATACTTAGCTGGGTTTCCGTCACTGAGCTGGGTCTCCGTCACTAAGCTGGGTCTTGATACTGCTGGGTCTTTGACTCTGCTTGATCTGCTCTGCTGAATTCATCAGCTGTGTCTGTTTAGTTGTGTCCAGCTTTGCTCCGCTCAACTGCATCTTCTGTTGTGCTGAACCTGTACTTAGAAAACCTAATAGCTCTAAACAAGTGAGCTGGAAACAACACAAGGTTTGTACATTCATCTACTCGGTTGGGGTCAGTTGGGTTTTGGTATCACTTCAAAACATGTTTATTATTTTCCCAACAGTTACCCCCAATTCTAGAAAACGTGCACAACATTTTTCATGTTTCTCAATTGAGAAAGTATGTGTTTGACCCTAAACACATCATTTATTACGACAACCTCGATCTTAACCCAGACTTAAGCTATGAAGAAGGCCCCGAGTGTATCCTCGATAGAAAAATCCAAGTGCTTAGGAATAAGCAAATACCATTAGTTAAAGTTCAGTGGTTGCGCCACAGCAAGAGGAAGCTACGTGGGAGCTAGAGTCCAAGATGAAGAAACTCTACCCTGATTTGCCCGTTAAAGGTACACAATTTCGAGGACGAAATTATTTTAAGGAGGGTAGGATGTAGAACCCCAAAATTTCGAGCCTAAAAATTTCGTTCTAAGAAAAATAGAATCAAATAAAAATTAGTATGAATAATAGAACGGTCACTTATTCCCGGAGTTTAAAAATATTGAAACGTCTTTCTTTAGAGAAGACAAAGACTTTATTCATAAGATTTAAAGAAAATGATCTCGAGATTAAGACAAGGATTTTAACTCGTTTTGATCGTCACGTTTTGCACGAGCATGAGCATAACACGTCATATGTCTAAATGTGAAATTCATATGTTGCTTGTTTATTTAATTCGAACAGAGCATATTTTTGCTAATTAATTTCTTAGCTCGATTTATTACGTAATGAACAAGAGGGATAATACCCGGATAAATAGTACGAGATGAACTACTGCAAATATGTGTATATGTCATGTATATGTAGATGTATATATACATGAGATTATCCCCAAATGAGGATATAGACCTCATAATTAAACCAACACTAGTATAATAGGTTTTATTCTACCTAGATGAATAAAACAAGGGAAATCATGAGAGAGAGGGGGGAGAGAGACCGATGGAGATAGAGTGAGGGAGGGAGAGATATGGTTTGATCTCACATGCAAGATCTCATCATTGCATCAAATCCTCACCTTTTTAATTTGGCCAATGCATGTCATTCTTTTCCTTACACACACATATTCCTATACAAGTAACCATCATCACACATTCCCTTCCCCTTCCCAAAACCGGCAGCCACAACACACACACTCTCCATAATTCATTCTCTATCATCTTCACCTCTATTCCTCTCCATTTTGCTCTCAAACACCACCACCACCACCAACTCCCCTTCTACCACCACCTTCACCGCCACTTTCTACCACCACTTTCCACCACCACCACGACCAACTAAGCTCCAAGAGGGTGGAGAACGATGATGGGCAGCAGGTAGGAGGCGAGAGAGAGAAGATCAAGAGAGGAGAGAAAGGGCTGAGAGAGAGAGAGAGGTATAAAAGCTTAACTTCATTTCTTTTGCTTTAACTCTTAAATTTTCTTCTAGGATCCACATATTAAGAAGTTATATAAGTTATAAGCATGCTATGAATGAAGCTACATGATTTTCATGGCTAAATGTGAAGTTCTATGGCTAAAATTGAAGATCTATGGCTATATATGTGTTCTTGAAGAACTATGAGCTTTTCTTGATGATTTAGATGTTTTGATGTGGAAACATGCTAGGATTTTTCATCTATGGTTTAGTATGAATGTTAAGCATGATATATGAGTAGATCTAAGGATTATAAGGTTGTTTTGTGAAGCATGATGTGTGAAAATGTTAGATCCATGAGAGATTGTAAATTCCAGCTAGGGGTGAGCAATTTGTTCCGAAAATCGAAAACCGAACCGAACCAAAACCGAAAATTAATTTCGGTTCGGTTATTTCGGATATTTTGGTTAATTCGGATTTCAAAATTTTAAAATTTTGGATTTTAGATTTCGGTTCGGTTATATTATTTAAAAAAACCGAAATATCCGAAATCTGAATTATATATATACTATTTATATTTTTTTAAATTTATATTTAATTTATTCAAACTAAAATATTGAATGCTACTCTAAATTGAAAGCTATTAATATGTTCGTGCTCTAGTATTTGTTGGAAGATATTGATTATTAAACTTTGTATTAGTTTTTGTTGGTACTTGGATTTTTAATTTAACTATTTGTTGGATTATTTTCATTTTGTTGTTGGTGGTTTGGTGTTTTGTGAAGATTTGAAACTTTATTTATTGTTGGTGGTGACTGTTTTTCATGTTTATTGTTGTTGTTTATTGACATGTTCGATTTCTCTAGTTTTCAATGGTTTGGATGAATATAAAAAAATGTAGGAAAAATGTTTAAAAAAAAAAAATAAGTGGAAAAACCGAATTAACCGAAATAATAATTTGGTTATTTCGGATATTTTGATTCTGTCACCGAAATAATTTCGGATTCGGTTCGGATATGGATTTGAAAAACCCGAAATTTTAGTTTGATTATTTTTTTATGTAATAACCGAACCGAATATCCGAATGCTCACCCCTAATTCCAGCTTGTTCTTGAGAAAACCTTCACACCACAGCCGGTAAAATCCATACCAAACGAACTTTGATTTTAATGAAATTTTAGTATGTTATATCTCTAGATGTCTTTTATAACATATCGAAAATTCAAAAGTTTTCATCCAACCGAAATCCTTCTATGGTCAGATCTGTCCTCTGCCCCGTTTTGAAACCCTAATCTGGACAGTTTCCGAAACTTTACGTATAACTATTTGGTTATTTGGATTCAAAGAAAATGGTTTTCTGAAAAAATGTAGTAGATATCCTAAACTGTCTATATCCATAAAGAACTCAAAATTTGGACGTGTGGTTTGTCCTTAGTGAATTTATTGGTCTGCCCTTTGTGCAAAGAACTTCAAGAAATTGGACAGAATATGTTCTGACCTTTGTGCTCGTTTTTTATGCACTTATGATTCATAAAAATGTGATTTAACACTTGAATATGTTGATTAGGTCAGTATTAAAGGTTATTTTAAAAGGACAACTCGATCGAAGATCATTTGCTATTTTTCTTCGAATTAAAGAAGTTATAGGCCAAGTTGAAAGCTATAAAGAATGGCCTAATTGGTTCTTAAAATCCTAATTTGATTTTATTAAATTAAAATAAGTATTTTAATTCTAATTCCTAACCAATCATAGTAATATATATTATCATTATTTTCTATGTAATTGTTTAATTAATTAAATTGGTTATTTAGTTAATTAAATGGGCCATAAGCCTTACGAATTAATTATTGGCCCAATTGGACTACTGGGCTATGCTATGTATGTTGGGCTTAGAAAAAGAACCACTAATGCTAATGTAAGGTTTGGGCTTGGTTACTTAAAAGTGGGCCCTAGTCAATAAAGAGAAGTGGGCTTAGCCCATTAGTTAAAATAATATGATCAAAGAAGCCCAACCTGAAATGACCCTTCTAATGGAATGAAAGAAGGAAATGAATGAATTAGGGAATAATATTCTTATGACTGGTATACATCAGGAATAGAATGGTCATTCCTTAACTGATTTTATTCTTACGATTGATAATAAAACTCATGTCGCAATTCTTGATGCGAATTTTGGTGGACGGAGGGAGTACTTATTATAATTGGTTTATTATATTAATTTGAATAATATTAATAATAATACTAATACTAATACTAATAATTTTAATAATATTAATATTAATACTAATACTAATACTAATACTAATAATATATATAGTTTTATTGTTTTTATTATGCTTATTATAATTAACTTAATAATAATAATAAGAATAATTATTTATTATTATTTTAATAATTATTATTATTAATTTAATTATTATAATTAGCTTAATAATAATATTATTAATACTAATAGTTATAATATTAATACTATTAATAATTATTAACCTTAATAACAATAGTAATAATAAAAATATTATTATTATGAATACTAATAATATTAATAGTAATTCTTATTATGATTATTATTATTTCTTATTTCTTAATATTACTGTTATTATTATAATTATTTTTATAATAATAATAATAATAAAATTCATTCCTGAAGATGAGGATTAGCTAATACCAGGGGGGTGAAGGAATGGCTAAACCATACTCATGGGATTAGTTATTCCTTAAGGAATGAGCATTCCTAATGAAAAAATTACGCCAACTGTGGGATTAGAAATGGAGACAGCAATGACCATTCCATTCTCATTCCATTCCAGCATACCAGTCATCCCCTATGTGTAGAGCTATCAAAATACAGGGCCAGACCGGCCCGGCCCGAGTCCGCCGGGCTTTTTGGAAAAATCGAGCCGGGCCGGGCCGGCCTGAAAATGTGGAGTCCAACCCGGCCCGGAAAACCATTTTATAGTGTAATTTTACCGGGCCGGGCCGGCCCAAAAACTCATCGGGCCTGAAATTGTGGAGCCCAGCCCGACCCGAAATCGGGCCGGGCGTTATATGGTTAAATGGTATAAGCCTAAGTTTAATGAGCTAGGTTAATTAAATAATCGAATTTTATTTAATCTCTTTAATTAGTCCTTAACAATTAATTAATTTTATATTTCTTAAATAAATAATTAAATTTCTTAAATTAAATAAATAATATTTATTTATTTAATAATGATTATTAATTAATTAATTAAATTCTTATTTAATTAATTAAATATCCTAATATTAAATATTCTTTACTGACTAATTAAATATTCTTTAATAATTAATTAATTCTTAATTAATTAATTACATTTCCTTAATTAATTATACTCTTTGATAATTAATTAATTATATGTCTTTAATTAATTAATTAATTAACATGGTCTAAATTAATTAAATAATTATCTTAGAATTATTTATTATTTATGCAAGAACTTTATGCTTAATTGTCTGATGTGTTTAACTATAAATGTGATTTATAATTATGAGAACTTTTCTAAAGTGATAAAGTATAAGGAACATGACATGAAACATGCGATCGTTTATGAATACATGTACTAGTATGACACGATGTGTATGACAAACATAACCTATGTAGCATGACATGACACGACATGACATGAAAGCATGTTGACACTAGATAGCATTCAAACGCATGACATGAACATTTGATCTCAATCCTTGTTAAGGATAAATTAAGAGGCGATGCCTCGACAAGATTGCATGACGCAAAAGACAGGAATAAGCTTGACCTAAGATGCTAAGGACTTAGATAACTATGAACTTGAGAACCTAAGTGTTTAAAGACAACTCTTGTAGGACCAAGCAACCGTTAAGAGTACCTCGAGGACAATACCAGTATACCAGATTCGATGTGGGTTTCCTATTTTCAATTGTAGGATTACAAATTCCTACGGATGTAACTTTAGGGTTATTAAGCCCAATGTTTTTAAAATGTGATATGCATGCTTAAATGATTTTCTGCTTAATTGCTTGTGGTTCACCAAGTTGGAACATCTCAAGAATACGATCGACCTTGAGCTTTGATCAAGCCAAGGTGTGTACACAGGAAATTATGACGGTTCGATCGGAGGGAGTGGCTCCCCTCCAATTGAACCGGGTCGGTAACCCAAGAATGTGAGAAGTTTTGATGCTAACACGCGTGTTCACTTTAAATTGATTTACTTATGTGAAGGGTGTTGTTTTTACTAAAGTGGCCCTCCCATAAGAATTGAATCATGCAATATCTTTACGAAAACGTTTTTTAAAGAGGGGCACCGAATCCACTGAGTGCTTTTGTACTCAGCCCCCTGTATTGTTTTCCTTAATGCAGGATGAATGACGTGGAGATGGAGGAGGGGGTGTCTATGTTGTCCAATAACTCTAGGGTGACGGTCTCACTTAGCGTCATCCCGTTTCCCTTTCTATGTATTGTTGGTCTATACGACCCTTGCTGTTATTCCAGTTAAGGGTTAGGACTTTGAACTCAAGTTATCTCACTATGTTCTAACCATCTACCTCTTAGATGGTTGTCTTTTGAGACGCTTCCGCAGTGCGGGGCCAGTATCCTCATACATCGACCCCATTTATGTTATGCTAGTGCAAATGTTGACTTTATGTTTTTACCCACCTCAACTCTTTTATCTCAATAGTTATCATTCGATTATCCCTATGATTATGTTCTGTCCTCATTCATGTTATGATCTTTATGGTTTCACCCCACCCCTGCCGTGGCGGCTCGGACGGATCTGCATGGGCCCGAATTGCGAATCGCCATAATAATTCTATCCGGACACACTGTGTCCAGCCACACGCGGTTCAATAAAAAAAATCGGCTGATTCTAATTACATGATCCAATTTTCGAATTTATCTCATACTTGGTGTGACTAATTTACCCATAATCACTCAATTTCCCTCCCCCATAAGACATCTTCTAGTTGCGGGACGAAATCCGACAGTCAATTGCACTTGCTCTGGTATTTGAGACTTCGTCTCCCCTTGATCACCAAGTTCATCAACAACTGGCGAAGGAATTAGGCTACTACTGCTGGGGGTGTAAAAAACCTTCAAACCTTGAATATCGAATTCACTCTGAGTCTGTCTTGTGTGCCTACCAGTTTTGGGAAGTACGAGACGAGGGATGAGAATGGTCTTCAATAACTTGAATTCGACCCGATTGAAGGCATTGAGAAGTGGTTGGACTGGATTAAGCGTTTCTCCTCAATCGGCCAATCGAGCCAAGGCATAGCAAGTTGGTTCCTTTGTTCTTCATTTCAGAAGGCTATGAATTGGTCATGTTACGTGAGCCATCAAGAATCCGCACCCAATCCAATGGTTCCAAATAATTGATATTAAGCGTTAAATTAGGTGAAAATAGCAAAAACTGAATTATGATTTCGAGAGTGTATATATGTCAATCCCTAAAAGTAGCAAAAATATAAGATAAATTTATTAATTACAAAATTAGGTGATTTTCCTAAATTGTCACCGTATGACTGGCCACAGTATGGTCAAATATCACTACCTAATTTTAATATTGTTAATTTGAGAATGGGTTATAGGAGGGCGTGCAAAAAACTTCTGAGCACGTAAAATTTTATGGTATATCAAAGAATAATTTATTCTCTTTACTTTTTATTTAAAATTCAAAGAGTACAATTTTTATTTACCCTTGTGAATGAATACATGGGAGAGATTTCCCACGAAAAGTGGTGAAATAGTTTGCCGGTTTTTTTCTTCGTTTTGTTTAAAGTGGAAAGTGACAATTAATTGTAACGGGTCCCGGCGGCTTCAACTTTTTCTATATCAAATTATCTTTTGCTGGTCCTCCGATAAGGAAAATTTTTGAAATAAGTTTGGACCATCCGTCCCCATATTTATTTGTCACATTTTTGTCTAATCATTAAATTTATTATAGAAAATATTTAGTATGATTTAATGAAAACTGAATTAATATTTTTATTATAAAAAACTGAAGTTTAAAATAGTTATGCACCCTAGTTATAGAATAATCGACCTCAATAATCAATTATTAACTAAAAAAATAAATTAAATATTAAAATAAAATTATATTCTTTAATTGGGTACAATCAATCCTAACTAAAAATAACAAACTTAAATAAAATATAATAAATTAAAATTAAAGAATAGAAAACAAAATAAATTGAAAATGAGGTCGGATGCGACACCAAAAAGTAGATTAAAAATCATAGGTGAAAAGCCAAGAAACTGTAATATTTTTGTAAACAAAATATATGGTCATTAATGATATCAATATTTTTGTACAATAATGTTTTTAAATATATCGGCAGCAGAACAAATACACCAGTTATATATTCTACATCGTTATAAATTTTCTAAAACTGAGTCATTTGTATCAAAATAATAAAATTTTGAGAATTGAATAATAATAATTTGTCTATCAATCCTCCAAAACGACACTATTATTAAAGATTTATATCAACATAGTATATGCAAAACAAATCCCAGTATGTGTCAGTAACAAACATGTCAAATTAACTTGTCAGGAGTCGGATTGCAATATTTCAAATGTTGAGTCTAATTTGCAAAAGACACCAAATATCGGGTATTAAGTTGCTATTAACCCTTATATTTGTGATATACGTATTGTATTTTCATAATCTAAATGAAATTAAAATGAAAAATTGTATTTACCTTTGTTAAAAATATTAAATTTATGACAAGAAAGATATAAGATAATACATGATACAAAATTAATATAAAATCTAACATAATACCACAATTTTAATTATTTTTGCTGATATTATTTGATATAACATTATCTATAGGGAGAGTATTATATAACAATTCTTTTTTATATGAGAAATTGGAATCAATCCAAGCCATCCATCCTATAAAATATATGGATATATGATTTAATTTTAAAGTCAATCGGTCAAACCCGGTTTTTTTTTCAATCCCGTTTTTTTTAACTTAAGGTTAGTAAGGTAATTTTCACTATTTTTTTAGTGCAAAAACGTGATGCATAAAATAGTGTAAAGGGGTGCATTAATTATTGTAATGTAATGCATCAATAACACATTTCTGATGCATAATTTTTTTTTATTAATCTTGAACAAATACTGATTCTTACACCTCATTTATGAATAATAAACAAGATTTATAAATTGTGTATTTATATAATTAAAGTGTTACGTTCGGATTACGGTTCGGATTTTTGCTAAATCCGATCCGATCCGAAAATCCGAATTTCTTATAAAATGAATCCGATCCGATCCGAAAATTCGAACCGAAAAAATACGAAATTCTAGCCCTAAATCCGATCCTATCCGAAAAATCCAAAATTCTCCAAAAATTTTCCAGAAATTTTCAAAAAATCAAAAAATTCGAAATAAATATAATTATTCATTTATTTTCATCCCATTTGTCAAAGTTTCATTATTGCAAACATAGATGAGTGTGTTTTCAAATAAGCACAAAACCTGGCACCAAATCTTCAACTCAGCTTCTCAAACATAAAATGTGAATATTCCTCACTTCAAATATTACTACTCCAAAAAAAATGCAAATCACAATTTCTAATCCAAAAAATTCAAAGGCACTATCAAAATATTATTCCTTATCGGTAAACAGAACAGTTATTGTAAACTTACAAAAGAAAAAAAAAATTAAAATAGATACAAACACACACATACAGATTATTAATCTCTATATGTTTAATTCATAGTTATTAATTTTATATGTTTAATTATTTAAATAATATAAATTATATATATATATATATATATATATTTCGGATTTGTTCGGATTAAAAATAAATCCGATCCGATCCGAAAATCCAAATTTTTGGTAAAATGCAATCTGATCCGAATCGAAAATCCGAAAAATCCAATCCGAATTTAATATTTCGGTTTGGTTCGGTTTGGATATTCGAATTTTGGATATTTTGCTCACCCCTATATATCCTTAACTTGTTGTCAAAGAAATAGATATATATATCACCATATAAATTAATACTCCCTCCGTCCCATTGAACATGTCTTGTTACTGTTCGACAGGAGTATTAAGGAAAATGATAAAAAAAAATTAGAAAGTGGGTAGGCTCCACCACTTTTGAAGAGTTAATTATTTTCTTATATAAAATCATGACAAGTTCAGTGAGACAGCTCAAAAAGGAAAGGAAGACAAATTCAGTGGGACGGATAGAGTATTTATTAATTAAATAACATATTTAATATGGATTTCATAGATTTCATAATCAAATAAATATATTAAAATTAATAAAAATATTTATTAAATTTCGGTATCTACAATAATACACCCGGTTGTATTTAAAATTTAATAGATTCACACTTGAAATCATACATTATTTTTAATGCCACACAATTATACAATATTAAACAATTAGTTGAAAGGAAGAAAAATATTTCATAAATAATGTGGATATTTTCATGTCCAATAAAATTTACTTAAAAAAATTAAATAAAATGAAAAGTTCATTAAATTTTTTAATAATTTGTAAGAAAATGGACAAATGCATGTTCGGAAATATAATCAAATTATATTAAAAAATATATAACATTTATAAAACAAGTAAAATATTAAACTATTAAAACAATATTTGTAATATAAAAACTGTATATAATATTACTTTCCGAAATAAAAGAAATAAATATACAATGCATGTAATATTAAAATTGTATACAATATTTATTTTGTGTAGTAAAAAAAATGCAATAGTGTCAGCAAATAGTAATATATGAAAGGATTTCAATTATTCGATAATGATGCCACACCATGATCGGATTAATTGATTTGTTTTCTAATTTTGATTTTTTTTTAGAAGCATAAAAAGGAGTTGTCATGTGTAGGCAAATAAAGCATAAAAGAAGTCCGTAAAACAACGTTTAGATGACAGTGTTCCGATTTTGGATGCCTATGAAACTTTTTGTCATATGTAACAGTTAAATTGTCTTTCTAACTTTTTTAGTTCCAAACTTCCAATATGAATTATTAAAAGAAACTATTTAGATAATTTACTAAAATCAAAACCACTTCTGAGTCATGTGGGACCCAATATGACTCCTAAAGAAATTATATGCATGCGCATTGTTTTTTGAGATAAGAGATTCTTTATTAAGAACACGAACATGGAATATGGAGAAGACGCTACACAAACGGCAGGGGTTCATTTCAAACATGAAGTGTATCAATATTAATAGCAGCTTTCGCTAATCTATGAGCAATGCCGTTCAACTCACGGCTAATATGCATGCGCATTGTTAGTCGATCTATAAATTCAGTTTTGTTATTAATCTTATAGTGATCGTTGGTGTCTAAATATTTTTAATTGCATGCTTGTAATGCATATACAATTTCATGATATCATTGCGTATTTGTGTGTAGAAATAATTTTGTAAACGAGTGAGCAAATGATAATTTCAGAAGCAAAGGTTGTTGTGATGCGGTTGGATACTATGTCTCATCACGTGTGCTCTACTATTAATTTTTTATTTTAATAATATTTATTTTAAAATAAAATTTTAGTATTATATAATGAATCATTAACATCTAATACTAAGCATCGGATTTAAAAGAATTAACCTTATTTTTGGAATAACCAATCCTATTAATCATTTTCAGTCAAAAATTACAAATTAATATTTAAAAAATAATTATAAATTTTAATTAGATTAATAAATCATAATTAATAATTATAAAATAAAACTAAAACATAAAAGATTATAATCGAAGAAAACATAAAAGATTATAATCGAAGAAAACAAATAAAAGAAATAATAATAATGGAAAGGGAAAAGAAATATTTTGTAGTGGAGTAGTGTACAAAAATGAAAATGGAACAATTTTCGTAAACAGACTAAAAAGAAAAATATGAGAACGATTATCGTGGATGCAGGGAGCACGTGCAATGAGGTACAATACTACTAGTTAATAGTATTAACTTTGTAACTAACATGTTGTTTCGAATTGGTGTCGTATAGACGATGGTTGAAAAATCAACAATGGTTGAAAAATCAACAATGAAGTTGATTGTTAGACAAACCAAAACTAGTTGAAAAATGGAGCATTGAATAAATTCCAACCACATGCATTAATAAAATATTATCTATTTATGGTTGTTTATTATGTCCAACTAATATTATCTTATTTAATTTTAATGGTAACAACTATCTCTGCAGAAGCACCCCATGTGCGGTCATAATCTAATTGGATCCAATATTTCTACGTCAAATTTTAGAGTAAATTGCATGATACGCCCCATGTTTTCTAAAATCTGCACAAAATATCCTTATGTTCTTTAAATTGTATAATACACCCATATGTTTTCATAAACCCTGCACCAAAAACTCAATCCGTGAGAAGTAACGGAGCGTGGCTTTCACTCGTTCTCTATGCAACTAGTTCATATTTCTATGCTTTTAAGATGTGCAAATAGTCCAAAATACCCCCAAACATTCTATTAAATAACATACTCCTCTTCCTTGCTCATTTATACATTTGAACAAATATTTGATTTATCTTTTAGCATTATGTTAGGCTATAAATCGAAAATTCTAAAAAAACATTAATATTAAATCTGTAGTTAAAAGACTTTCTTCCTATTATCAATTCTTTCTCATATACTGCTACAAAACAAAATTTAATAAAATTCAAAGCGAGATCCATCTCAAATCAAAATTTGAATATATTTAATTCATCCATGAAATTCTACTACTGACCATTAATACATGGTCCGACTCTTGTATTTATATATATACATAAAGTTCAACTTCATATTTTTCGAGAAACTTACATGTATTTATATATATACACATAAAGTTCATCTTTATCTTTAGTTCAAGTGACATCCAAAAATAATTAATTAAAAATAAAGTTCACAGTACTCATTATATAATAAAAAGAGGCAAAATTTGGGATAACCAATATAGATAGTGGAAATTAATAGTTGGCCACAAACTTTATTTGTAGAAATTCTGGCCAACTTTTGGAAATTTGGACCAATTTGCCCTTGGAACCACTATTAACCATCCATCCACCTATTTCATTTTTCAGTTTTCAAATTTCAAATTCTCTGTTTCTTCTCTCTCTAAATATCCTATTTTCTCCATTTCTTCCGTCGTACTTTCATTTTTGCGCAATCCGCCGCCGTCGTACTTTCATTCCGCCGCCGCATCGTCGTACTACCATCCCTTCCGCCGCACCGCCTCGTACTTCCAGTCCAGTCCGCCGCGCCGCCTTGAACTTTCACATTACGGACCATATTCCGGATCTCGCCGTCGCACCCGCATTCTTCTAGATATACCGCCGCACTGGTCTTCCGAATCCGTTGCCTTATTTACCGGCTTCTCTCCGTAATCCATGGCGTCAAATTCCGGATCTAATGTCACAGATGGTGTTTGGTCAACCGCGTCACAGGTATGCCTTAGCACGCACAGTACGAATGGTCTATATCTGTACCCAGTGTGCGTCCAGCGGTATGCTTGCCTTGGCACAGTACGAACGTATTCGTACTGGTGTGCCAAGGTACGATGCGCCTAGACTTGGCACACACAGTACGAATGGTGTGTATTCGTACCAGTGTTCCAAGTCTATGCGCGGTATGCCTTGGCACACACAGTACGAATATGTTGTATTCGTACTTGTGTGCCAAGTCACGACGTTCAAAGGACGTGAAAAATGCGGGAAGAACACATATGCACGAAGAGGACAACAAGATCCGAAAAAATATGACAAGAACATGTGCATCTAGATCTAGAACATGACAGACTAGATCTAGAAAACTCAATTAAAACTAATACAGTAAAAATACCTCAAATAAATCACTATGGAGATGAAAGCTACGCCGGAGAAGATGACCGGAAAAAGACTATAAGATAAATAATAAACTGTTCGAAAAAGTGTACAAATAAATCAAATCGAAAAGACGACCAAGGAAGAAGACGCGGCGGCGGAGGCAGACGGGAGGGAGTGGCGGTGGAGGAAGGGAGTACAGAGAGAAAGAGACATGAGAGGAGAGAGAAAGTGAGAGTGGAGTGGGTGAAAGAGAGAGTACGGTGAGAGAGAAAGTGAAAGTGAAAAAATCTGTAAAGTGATATGGAGGGCATTTAAGTCACTTCAGCCCAAAGTTGGCCACAATTTATTAGAATAAAGTTGGTGGCCAACTATTAATTTCCACTAACTTAATTTGCTAGTCAACATGATTAACTCTAATATAAAAATTCAACATGACATTTAAATATAGAGTTCAAAATAAGTTTTTAGCACATGCCCACCAACATTCCTACGGACAAAAAGCCAACAAAAGGCAAGTATGTACCAATTACCATAACAATATTTTGCATCCTATTCAAGACAAAAAAAATGTATTGTTCAAGAAAATGATTCTTCATACATCACATTAAAAACCACACTTCATCAGAATGGATGATGCCCTCTCTTCTTTTCCTTAATTTTTCTAAGAACATCATTAGACGACGATAATTAATCATTAACGGTAGTAGACGGAGGGATGAGTCTGCAGGATTTATTAAAACATGAGGGTGTTTTATGCAATTTTAAGAATATAAGGGTGTTTTATGCAGGTTTTAGAAAATATAGGGGTGTATTATGCATTTTACTCGTTTTTTTTCGGATGACGTTATTAATGGTAGTAGACGTAGGGACAAGTGTGCAGGATTTAGTAAAACATAAGGGTGTTTATGCAATTTAAAAAATATAGGGATGTTTTATGCATATTAGAGAAAACATAAGGGTGTAATATGCAATTTACTCTCAAATTTTAAAACTTCTTTATTTTTTTTAACTTTCAGCCTTGCTGTGAATAAGTTTTCCTTCCTTTTTTCAGTCATCTCATTTCATTCGGATCTTCTATTATCTCTATTGAATTAATGATTGTCAATTTGGAGATTTTTTTTAGGGAAAGGAGAGCGGTAGAGATTGAATCCGAGACCTATCTGTTTATACACAAGATCTATTACTGCTTGGATGTCTCCGAATGGACGATTTTGAGATAATTATATATCATATCGAGTAAAAATGTCTAATACACACTATACAAAGTGGAAAACAAAAGTTGTCAAAAACTTAATTTAACATAAATTTTGTCAGATTTTGGAATTTTCGGACAAATTTACCCTTATCCTCCTTTACAGTCAAATTTCTCTCTCCGGCCCCTTTCTTCTCTCTGTCCTCTCTCTCTAGATCTCGTCCCCTCTCTCACTGAAAAAACTCTAACCTCCGCCTCTCTACCTCCGTCGACTATACATTACGACGGCGCCGACTCTGAGATTAGATCCAAACATTCCTGTGACGGTGCTGCCTTACAAAACACCGATCCCATCCACAAAATTTCAGATCTGGTCCCGATTCAAACGCCAAAATATAGATCAGATGCCCGCTATTACAGAAAAGCAAAAATCTAGATCCAGTCACGACAACGCCGATTTAGAAAATTGAGAGCCAAAATCGTGGTGAGATTGGTAGGAGAGGGACGAATGAAGTTACGGTGTGCCACTACGTGGTATGAACGGGACGAATTATTTCATTCGTACCACTTGTACCAGGTTATGGTGCGCCACTAGTTGGTACGAACGAGATGAATGCGTTCATTCGTACCAAGTAACGGATCATAACTAATTCGTACGAACAGAATGAATGGATTCATTCATACTTGTCGTACCAAGTTCGTCGGAATCTGCTGTTATTTCAAATAACGAGCAATAGCAAAACTGCTACAGAAATAGCAACAAAAATACCTCATGAACAACCCTTCTCCTAAGCACAGAAATTGAGCAATGTGTAATTCAACTCCAATCAGAAATTCAGCCACAATCAGAAGACGATCGGAGACAATCATAGAATTAATAGATCTGGATAAAAATTTGAACGAAAAACACATCTAAACAACCCTCTGCTTGTGTAGCATCATCGTTCAGATTAACACATATCATTAATCTCAACAAAACAATAAAAAGTTTGACACAAATTAATAATAGAAGATCTTGTGTGCCATTCACACGGCTATTTTATTTTTGGAACTTTTGTATTTTTCGCAAAGTTTCAATTCAACCATCAATCAAAATCACAGAAGAGTCAATTCCACCTTTTTTTTTTGGAAATGTCAATTCGACTTTTATAATATTATATAATGTATAAATTATTAATAATGTTATGCTCCAATCTCCATTTGAAGTAAAAAATCTTAATTAAAAAACATAAGACGTGATAATTAATATTGGAAAAGAGACTCGCGTCATTCCAGCACACTCAAGTGAGAGTAACAAGTGAGAAATTGAGTTTAACTCATTTCATCTCACTATTTGAAATCTCTTAGAAGGTCTTTACTTTGATCATATGGGTTAATCCAACATTACTTTAGGACGTCTAATTAATATTTAATTATATGTATTGTGAATCTAATTTATTATTTAAAGTAAACAATCCTAAAGAGACGAGCGCATCCAATTGCACGTTCTAAATTTCATAAAATATTTAATCCTCTTAAAGATACGATTGAGCTTATATTGGGAAATATTAAGCGTGTATCAAATCAGGGTTGAACAAAAATATTTGAAAATTGAAAATAAAATTGAATCAAATCGAAAAATAGGAATTCAATTCGGTTTGTTTGGTTTTGAAAATTTAATTTATTTAGTTTGGTTTGGTTTGATTCTTGACAACCAAACCAAACCAAACCGAAAACCAAATATATATATATATATATATAGGGATGAGTTTGTATAAAAACCGGTCATCCCGTACAAACTACAAACCATGTTTTTTCCAATATATAATCATACTTTTTAATATGTATAATGATGCTTAATGGTGCTTTCTCGATTCATGCTTTCTGTATAAAAAACGATGCTTATATAAAATCATGCTTTTTACATATAATTTTCATGCTTTGGTTATTAACAACCGTAGATCATACCATGATCAACGGTTGAGATTAGTTTGTAGTTTTTACATGAGGACTATTTTTTATATGAACCAAATCTTATAAATATATATATATATATATATATATATATATAAATTTTTAATCAAAATACTATTACTCCCTCCTATTTAAAACATGTCATTCTATGCATTTTTAACTTTTGCAAAATAAAAATAAATGACGTTTTAGAATTTTCTTGTCCCTACTTAATTCACCTCAATCCCCATATTTTTTTTTTCATTATTCACTAATTCCAATTCATCATTTATTAGGGGTAAATTTAGCAAAAATTTGTGCACAAGGCTAGAAAGACATATATTTTGGATAGGAGAGAGTATTGTTTTATTGTATTAGAACATATTTTTATTTATATTGGATGAATATTTAGTTTATATGTGAGCATTTGGTTAGGTTTTAATTTTTAAAAATTCGATTAATTCAGTTTCGGCTATTCGATTTATTTGATTTGATTTGGTTTTAATATTTAAAAATTTAATTTATTCGATCTGATTGGTTTAGGCTAAAACCAACTAAAAAAACTGAATGCTCACCTCTATATCAATTTGCATCCCTCTTCAGAGATGCATATCTGAGCCGGAAAGCCCAAAACTGGAGGTATTAACTAGGAACTGTCGTTGATCATGGTTGCAAGTTAAAACCATAACAGAGACCATCATAGACACAGTTCAAATACGGTGCCTACGAATAGAAAATATGGAGACGTCGACCATTGATCAATTGTGGGAGGAATATACTACTCCATCAGTCCACAAAATATAGGTCACATAGGGTGCGACATGAGTTTTAATAAATCTTAGGTAGGTAGTATTAGAGTGGAGAAAATGACCCACTATAATAAGTTGTGAGGTATTCCCTTCGTCCCACTACGTATGTCCCATTTTTTGGCACGGATATTTAGGAGTAAGATGATTAAAGGATAAAGAGATAGAATGTGGTGCAACCCACACCTTTTTGTGAGAGAAGGAGTTCCTTTTTTGGAATGAGACATTCATAGTGGGACATCCCGATTAGGAAAGTAAGACATAAGTAGTGAAACTAGAGGAGCATAAAATAATGAATTGTGTGGGGTATTAATTATTAGGGCAAAATGCATAAAAATTCCTGACCTTTTTCTCAAATTCTGGTTTAATTCATAACCTTTTAATTTTTGCAAAATAAATCTCCACCTTTCAATTTTGCTTAATGTTCTCCCGACGACGAATTTGGGTCAAATTAAAGCTGAGTTGTAATGGTTATTTGCTTACGTGGTCTAATGTGTCTGATGTGGCTTAAATTACATGATGTCGTGGCATTGGGTCTGTGCAGGCTAAAACGACGTCGTTTCCCACATTACCCAAAATGACGTCATTTTGTGGATGCTTAATAAAGCCTTCGCGACCCTTCACTTGACAGAATCAGAATCTCCAATCCCTAATCCACTGTTAGCTCATGCGATGAATTGGATTATACACTAAAAAATTACTCGAATCTGGTATCTAGGTATAGTTTATTGTTGATTTTTATCTTGTTGTCATTTATCTTCTTGCGCAAGTGGTGGAAGTGTGGTCCCGGAGCGCAACATTGATTGTTGATTGCAGGAGTAATGGGTAACAGGTAGGTCCCAAATCTCTTTAGAATATGAATTGTTGATGTACTTTCTGTGCATTTTACGCTTTTTGGCTGCAAAAATTTACTTGCCATGAAATTGTGCAATTAGGGCTGCATTCGAATTCAGGGTTTCTTGCTGATCTCATTTGATTTTTTTTTCTTTCTATTTTCAGCTTTTTATTTGCTGTTTATGTTCATCATGGTGGTCAATTTGTGAGTCTAGACAAGCATGATGTCTATGTTGGGGGTGAAGGTGAAGGGACATTTCACCTAGATCCAGACAAATTTGGGTATTTTGATGCGGCAGATTTAGTTGAGAAACGAGGGTATGTTAGTTGGTCAAAACTGTGGTATCAAATTCCTAGAACTCAGTCATATAGATTACTGGAAAATGATAAAGATGTTATGGTAATGTTGTCATTTCTTAAACCAGAAACTAGGGTTTTACATTTATATGTTGAGGGCTGTAACACTGACACTTCAAATGTTGAGGGTGGTAATATTTCTAAAGAGGCTTCTGAGGAGGTTGAGAATGTTTCTAAGGAGACTGATAATGGCAATGAGGCTGAGAATGTTTGTAATGAAAATGAGGGAGAATTGGATGCTTTCATTGATGATTTTGTTAACTCTTTTGATAAGAATGAGGGGGATGCATTTAATGGCTATGGTTTGGATGGAAATTTTGTTGAGAATGTTGTTGTTACTGAGGGTGAAGGGCAACATGATTTGGATGGGAAAAAGAGTGACTGGGATATGAATGAGTGGGGTGATGAAAATAATGAGGACTCTGATTATCACCCTTGTGATGGTGAATCATCTGATGATGAATTAGATGATACTAAACTTGCATCTGAAGATGAAGAGTATGTGGAATCTAGGCAGAAAGTGAAAACTAGAGAGAATGTATTTGATTTACTTGATCAGGAACCTATGAATGGGCTTGGGTTTAAGCAAGTATTTGAAAATGTGGAATCTGATTATCAAAGTTCAGATGGTGAGGTATTCTCAGATTCAACAGATGATGAGTTAGAGGGTAACAGAAACATGAAGTTTAAATCAAGCTTTGATCCAAGGACAAATCCTAAAAAACTTGAGCTTAAACTTGGCATGAGAATTGAAGATGGATTTCAGTGTAGGAAAGCTCTCAGGGATAATGCCATAGCAAATGACAAGTTTATCAAATTTGAGAAAGTCTCCAAGATTAAGTGTCAGGCTAAATGCAGACCACCATGTAATTGGAAAGTTTATGCTTCTCTTGTAGAAGCTGATGACATTTTTATAATCAAGACATACTATCCCAAGCACACTTGTACAAGAAAAAGCAATAATAAGCTAGTGAGTTCAAGCTGGATAGCAGAAAAGTATAAGAATGTGTTCAGAGTTTACCATAATTTTCCTATTAAGCTATTAGCTGAGGACATTAGGAAGAGACACAAGACTGTTGTTGGTAAGGACAGGTTGTACAGGGCAAGGTCCCTTGCTCAGGATATGATTAGAGGATCAGTTGAAGATCATTATGCATTACTTAGAAGATATGTGGCTGAACTGATTAGGATTGACATGAATGGGAAATATCTGTTGCTTTTGGGTGAGGGGGCAGTGTTCAAGGGCCTATATATAGGTCATAGTGCACTGAGAAATGGATTCAAGAAGAGTTGTAGACCAATTATAGGGCTTGATGGTTGCTTTTTGAAGACCTACTTAGGTGGAATTCTGCTATGTGCAGTTGGAAAGGTAACTGAACTAACTTCTCTCATTTTGCTGTGTTTGTTTTCTATAGGGGATTGATGTGAACTGAACTTATTTTTCTCATTTTAAAACTCAGGATGGGAACAACCAAATGTTCCCTATTGCTTGGGCTGTGGTTGAAGTTGAGAATGAACAATGCTGGAACTGGTTTTTAGAAATTCTCCTTGATGATCTTGCTATATTAGATGGCAATGGTTGGACATTTATAAGTGACCAACAAAAGGTAATCACTGTCAGAAAAACTTAATTGACTAACTACTATGTATTTCACTAACTTCTCTCATATTTGTGTTTGTTTTCTTAGGGATTGATGAATGCAGTGAACAAGTTAGCACCATTGGCTGACCATAGAAATTATGCCAGACATGTATACATGAATTGGAAGAAGCAGCATGAGGGCACAAGTTTGAAGAACATATTCTGGAGGACTGTGAGAAGCACCTATGTTCAAGAGTACAAGATGCACTTGGAAGAAATGAAAGCTGAAAATCAGAATGCTTATGAAGATTTTGTGGCAAGGGATGTTAAAAGATTCTGTAAGGCCTTTCTTTCATTGCATGCATCTTGTGATATGATAGATAACAATATAGCTGAAACATTTAATGGCTATATACTATCTGCAAGGGGGATGCATATCATTCATATGTGTGAAGAAATAAGGTCTTTGATGGTTAGACAAGTAGAAAAACTTAAGAAGATTGCTATGGTGCATGATAGGGTGTGTCCAACTATTATGAAAAAATTAGAAAATTTGAGAGCAGAAAGCATACAAGCTTATGTTTTTTCTAATGTAAACCAGAAGTTTGAAGTAAGCTTCAAAGGTAAGAATTTTGTTGTGGACCTCAGACTGCGCACATGTACATGTAGAAAGTGGGAATTGACTAGCATTCCATGTGTGCATGCTTGTTCTGCCATACACTTTGAGGGTAAGGAACCATCTACATATGTACACTCTTATTACACTTTGGAAAGATATCTAGAAGCATACAAGTATGGTATAGAGCCTTTGGTTGGTGAAGAAAGGTGGCCTGAGGCTGAGGAATACAAGGTAAAGCCTCCAGCAATTAGAAAATTACCTGGCAGACCGAAGAAGGTGAGGAGAAGGGATCCTGAGGAAGATCCAAAGAATCCAAACAAGCTGAGGAGGTTTGGACTTGTCATGACATGCCAGAATTGCAAACAAAAGGGACACAACAGCAAGACTTGTTCAAATGAAAAGATGCCAGAACAACCAAAGGTATTCACTTTCATTCATCTAATTGATTTATGCCTACATTCACCTTATTGTGACTCATTCAATTTTTATGAAACAGGGCAAAAGAGGAAGACCAAGGAAATATCCAAGCCAACCACCAAGGCTACAAAAAAAAGGAAAAGAGCATGCAGCAGCAACCTCTAAGTCTCACAACATTGGCAGAGGAAAAGAAAAAATATTTGGAGCAAAAGAAAGACTGACCAACCAAAACACATCCTCCTCAATTGCTTCAGAAAGCAATGTTACTGGAGCAAAAGAAGGCCCTTCAACGCAAGAAAGTAGGAATCCAGCAGCTGGGAATTAGAGCTTATAATTGAACATATTCTGGCCTATTTGTTTTGTCTAGGTTTCACCCTTTTTTGGATATCTTATTGTAGGCCTTTTTTGGAATACTCTTATGTTCAAACTGTTTTGATTTGTGACTTAAGTACACTAATATGATGTTTACTTTGTTGTGACTTAAGTACACTTGTTGCCATCTATTTTGTATGCTCCATTGTATATGATCAATGAAATAATGGCATTGTTTTTAGATCTTATTGTCCACAGGAAATATCTTTGTTTTCATTCTTAAAAAAGTTATTGAGTTGTACACACAATATGTTCCTTACACATCACAAAAAATACCAACTCAAAAGATCAAATCATTGGAATCACATCAAAATGCTTAAAAATCATATTCAAAATAGTCATACCAAAATAAACCAAGCAACATTCAATTACAACAATAACATTCAAGGTCAACAATAACAACAAGTTTCAAAGTTTTTTAATATCAGATCAGAATAGGAAACCCTCCTAAACCCTAAAAAAAATAGACCAACACTCCAACAACAACAAATGCCAAATACAACCCCTTAATCCTACATTCCAGAGTTTGCATATTTTTGGCCAATTGCTTCAACTCTTCAAGGGATTCATCTTGTGGATTCAACAATTGTTCGATCTCTTCAGTGCCAATGGTGTTGTCATTTCTCCTCTGACTAAACAGTTGCTCTATCGCCAAGTCCCTTTCAAGCTTGATTTTTTGGAAACAATCCTTATAGTACGGCGATAACTCCGGGTCAAGCCAATCCCAGTAGCCACAATCACCACGCTACATTACAACAAACAAAAAAAAATCTCTCATTCAATACAATTGAATAAACCACCTGAATTGAAATATCAAGTGTAATTTTTCATACCCGGCCTCTACGACGACAATACAAGTAGCGCCTCTGAGGGTTCGCCTCACTCTGTTAAGTCTTCATGATAGCACGTTCAGGCTGTTCACAATTGCAGAGCCTCCGAGGTTGTGGATTATTCGTTGAGCACGTTTGTGAAGACGAAGATGCCATCGCCTAATCGCACAATCAGATGCGTAATTCCCACAAATAAAAACAATGATTTCAAGTTGCAGACGCTAGATGGAGGGATTTCTCAAGGGATTTCTCAATTTACAGTGGATTAGGGATTGCAAATTCTGCTATGTGGGTCGTGAAGGCTTTTTTAATCATTCAGAAAACGACGTCGTTTTGGGTAATGTGGTAAACGATGTTGTTTAAGCCACATCAGACACATTAGATCACGTAAGCAAATAACCATTACAGCTCAGCTTTAATTTGACCCAAATTCGTCGTCGGGAGAACATTAAGCAAAATTGAAAGGTGAAGATTTATTTTGCAAAAATTAAAAGGTTAGGAATTAAACCAGAATTTGAGAAAAGGTCAGGAATTTTATGCATTTTGCCCTAATTATTATCCCAAAAAGAAAAGTAGTACAAATATGATGTACACCCCAAAAAGGAAATTGTGTCCTAAATATCGTGGACGGAGGGAGGGAGTAATTCCGAGTCTTGAAAGATAGTTGGATTTCATTTGCTTTTAAAAATATGTGTACGTATAAAATTTTGTAGTATGTTTTAATGTAACTTTTTTCCAAAATATGTGAATTTCTCTTATTTAATGACTGAGTAATTTAATACTGATACGGCTAATAATTACGCGGAAGCAAAGACTCGAACAACGTCAACGACAAGGTTGATTCAATCCAATAAAAAATTGAACTAAAAGAGATTAAAACACCTAATATACTGATCTAAATCGAAAATTGAACAGAAACAAGAACAAAACACAAAACAATGCCAAAACGAAGACTAAAACCCTAACAGAAGACTCGATCAGAAACTATAGCAAAACAACTCCGATTAAGCTCAAATTTTAACACGAATTATAAATTGAAGTCAGTAACAACATATCAAAAATTCAGCCAATTCGCACGAGGGGTTTGGGATTTGGCACGGGACTGACTTTCGGAGCGATTTAGGTTAAAACTCGGGAACAACAGATTTGCGGGAGAAGATCTGGACTTGGCGTGAATATATGGATGATATGGGCAGTATATGGAGGATGGAACAAGGTCGTGATGGCTGGATGAAGAGGACGAAGAAATAGGATGAAGAACTTACCCGAAACGAACCCCGGATCTACTTGAATCCGAAACGCGTCTGTGGAGCGATCTTCGTGGCTTGTCTAACCCGGATACGACTGGATATCACGAACGAGACAGTTGATTTCAAGCTTGTAGTTGCCAACAACAAACTCTACCAAGAACCGATGGAAAAAAACGTGAACCGAAGCACGAAAAGTGAGACAAATCGATCAATTAGATTTCTGATTCAAAGTTGTCTAATTTTCGTCCAAAACAAAACCCTCTATATATAGAGGTGAAAACGTAATTCAACTAGGAAACTAAACATGGAAAATAACTCCTAATCTAATAAGGAAACAAATCCTTAGTCAAAACAAAGGATAAAAGTCAAAACTGACTCAACTAAGACCTAATTTCGGTCACCCTAAATAAACCCACGAAAATAACAAATAAAATAACAAAAACGACTAATTAACTAAACTACGAGTCTTCATGGATCAGCCCAAACATAAGATATTAAATTGATTAATCTTGGGCTTCCATCTCCATCTTCTCCAATGGGCTTCTTTGACAATTCTTGAGCCCAAACTTTTTCAACCAATCCACTTAGCACTTTCTGAAACTTCTTTGCTCGAGCTCTCGTGATTGGCCCAACAGGAACTTGGATCGGACTACGGGCTGCATCAACTAATCATCATGGTAGACGTAACCAAGCAATCTCGAGCTGGAATATCTTCAATGGCATCTCTTGAAGCTTTGGCATTACTGCTCGAAAATGCCTTGGCTGGATTTCATCATTCCCCCCCTGCTCAAAAGAATTCTTCCTCGAATTCCAGCTCCCATTATGGATGAAAAAATCTTTTTCGATCTGAAGTAGCACGTCTTTTAAGTAAATATGGTCAGGGCTGGATGATTCCTTAACAATTGACTGATCTTCACATGGAACATCAACATGCTCTAACTTCAGTTTTTCTTCTTCTTTCTCCAATGAATAGCTCGAAACGTCGTCGAAGCTAGGGCTAGGGTTTGGTAAACTTGATTTCTCTTCGAGCTCAACTTCAACCTCCACTTGAGAATTCGAGACTTCATCTATCTGACAATCAGAGTTAGCTTGATCAGGTGCTTGATCAATGCATATGGGCCGGGACGCAATTGTAGCTCTACTTATCATGTCCGAATTCGATCGGTGATCTCGCGTCATCGGATAATGTAGGATCCAATTCGCAACTTCGTGCATCGCCACAACCGCAACGATGCATCTTTTTCACCGGATTTGGCCGCAAACATCGAATCTTTAGAAAGGGTGACGGTTTCGGTGGCTACACTCGGTTTGAGCTCGTGTTTACCACGATTCGAGGTAGATAAATGCATCACATTGGTTTGGACACTGGGTTTCAAAGTGACCCCATCCTTTGCATTTATGGCAATGCATATCACGGGCTCGGATTGGAGTGTCAATTGACTGCTGATTGTAATTGTATGGTCGTGTAGGATTAGCTCGAATGAGAGTGGATGAACTAGCTTCGCCGGCGACGGCCGTGGCGCATCGCTCAAAACGACGAATGGACTCGTCCGGATCGAGCTTGGAATCGTTGTGGTTCAGATCTAGGTGTAGAAGTTTTAGTTCTAACCCATGGATCCTTTGCACTTGGCGTTGCATGAGATAGTCGCTTCGCGTCCATATAAATCATTGAATTGATCAAATTTGACCATGATTTGTGCCATAGTATCTTTCATTGCTTGGCAACCTTTTTGGATACTTTGATCTAGGGCATCAAAGTGATTCTTGGCGTCCCATTCAGACTGGGTGCCTGAAGACTGAGGCATCTTGCCTGGATCCATAAAACCTGTACAGTGAACAAACAAACGTAAAAGAAATAAAGGACCTCACAGTTCCTCACAATCACTCGTTTGTTCTCTCAGATTTGTACCACTCGTGTATGTCACTCAATGTATAAGATTGAAGAAAAATAGAAATTGTATTAACTGCACAAAATGCCCCGATAGAATCTGTCGTCAACTCTTTAGCTTTAGTCAAGAGCTCGGACTTGACTTCCAGAGGACCACGGGATAGCAATGAGACCACGAAGAGGGCTGTAATGGTAAGTGTAGGCAAGGCGTGGGGTGTAGGAGAAAGGATTTGAACAAAAAAAAATGAAAAAAATTCAAAAATCAGAAAAACCGAAAAAGTTCGGAGGGCGATTTCACCTAGAAGATGAAGGAATTTGGCCAAAAAAAAGCCTATATGTCACGGCGAAGCGGTGAGTCTTGCTCAGAGCGTCGTTCCGCTTTCGGAATGGTATTATGGGCAAAA
The DNA here is from genome assembly GCA_031470985.1 of Agastache rugosa. Classification (NCBI taxonomy): domain Eukaryota; kingdom Viridiplantae; phylum Streptophyta; class Magnoliopsida; order Lamiales; family Lamiaceae; genus Agastache; species Agastache rugosa. The sequence continues at coordinate 9,287,067 of CM062602.1, forward strand.
AAGGGCTTCGGGAGCAAAAGTTATAGTGAAAAGATGAAAATTCGAAAATTGAAAAGGAAGTTGGATTGGGATGGGATTTCCGGTACTAAGGGCTATAGGATGTTCGGTTATGCAAGGAAATAGGTAAGGAAGGCCGACAATTAGAAGGAAGTGGATGAATTTCAGATGGAAAGTTGTTACGAATTTGACTTCAATTCAAATAAGGAAACAAATTTGAGCCAAATCAAGAAAGTAATAACTCCAAATCCTAATAGAACTAGGACAGTCAAAATTCAATCCCAATTAAACAAAGATGACCGAATATCTAAGCCACCAAAATTCGACAACCCAGATTCCAAAAAAACAGGCGAAATAAAATGCAATATGACGTCCTCAATCGTTAGTCGACGAAGGACAACTCTACCCAACAAAGAAGACACACGACTCAAACAAACTGCAATCAAGATTATGAAGATTCAAGACAATAAAATTCACGAATTCTGTGATCCAATCCTAGGGCTTCGACTTACTATTTTTTTTTTTCGTTTTCATTTTCTTCTTCTTTTTTTTTTTTTAACTTAGTCGATCACTTTTGCCCCTAGAATGTCACACCTAATTTGGATTGAACCACGACCAACAATAGCTGACGTGGCTCTGATGCCAAAATTTATGATACGGCCAATAATTACGCGGAAGCAAAGACTCGAACAACGTCAACGACAAGGTTGATTCAATCCAATAACAAACTGAACTAAAAGAGATTAAAACACCTAATATACTGATCTAAATCGAAAATTGAACAGAAACAAGAACAAAACACAAAACAATGCCAAAATTTAGACTAAAACCCTAACAGAAGACTCGATCAGAAACTATAGCAAAATAACTTCGATTAAGCTCAAAATTTAACACGAATTATAAATTGAAGTCAGTAACAACATATCAAAAATTCAGCCAATTCGCACGAGGGGTTTGGGATTTGGCACGGTACTGACTTTCGGAGCGATTTAGGTTAAAACTCGGGAACAACAGATTTGCGGGAGAAGATCTGGACTTGGCGTGAATATATGGATGATATCGGCAGTATATGGAGGATGGAACAAGGTTGTGATGGCTGGATGAAGAGGACGAAGAAATAGGATGAAGAACTTACCCGAAACGAACCCCGGATCTACTTGAATCCGAAACGCGTCTGTGGAGCGATCTTCGTGGCTTGTCTAACCCGGATACGACTGGATATCACGAACGAGACAGTTGATTTCAAGCTTGTAGTTGCCAACAACAAACTCTACCAAGAACCGATGGAAAAAAACGTGAACCGAAGCACGAAAAGTGAGACAAATCGATCAATTAGATTTCTGATTCAAAGTTGTCTAATTTTCGTCCAAAACAAAACCCTCTATATATAGAGGTGAAAACGTAATTCAACTAGGAAACTAAACATGGAAAATAACTCCTAATCTAATAAGGAAACAAATCCTTAGTCAAAACAAAGGATAAAAGTCAAAACTGACTCAACTAAGACCTAATTTCGGTCACCCTAAATAAACCCACGAAAATAACAAATAAAATAACAAAAACGACTAATTAACTAAACTACAAGTCTTCATGGATCAGCCCAAACATAAGATATTAAATTGATTAATCTTGGGCTTCCATCTCCATCTTCTCCAATGGGCTTCTTTGACAATTCTTGAGCCCAAACTTTTTCAACCAATCCATTTAGCACTTTCTGAAACTTCTTTGCTCGAGCTCTCGTGATTGGCCCAACAGGAACTTGGATCGGACTACGGGCTGCATCAACTAATCATCATGGTAGACGTAACCAAGCAATCTCGAGCTGGAATATCTTCAATGGCATCTCTTGAAGCTTTGGCATTACTGCTCGAAAATGCCTTGGCTGGATTTCATCAAATACTCTTTTAATTTCCTCAAAAATATTTTAGTACTCTTTTAATTATTAATAATCGAGTTATCTAAGTATTATTTTATTATGTATAGAATTATTTATTAAAATATTTTAATGAGATAATATAGGATTATAGCACTTTTAAGGAAAAAAACACTAATAATAGCATCACTTTTTAAAATTACAATAAATAACACTTTATGACTTTTCTATCCCTCATAATTTTATTTATCAAAATTCACCTTATTTTAATATTTTTACACACACACACACTCTCACTCACATCTCCTCCACCAACTTCTCCCCTCCAAATAAATCCCAAAATTTTGGTCTTTATTTCATCCGCCGCCGCCACCCTCCCCCATCCTAAACCCGATGCGAGCACCCAAATCGCCGTCTTTCCCACCACTCTCTCCCACACGTCGTCCACCTCCCCCACCAAAGCCCTCTCCATCTCCTGCTCATCTTCCACCCTCCAGATCCCCAACTCTGCCGCCTCCACGACTAATCGTGTCTTCAACTTCGCCGCCGGTCCCGCCACCTTGTCGGAGAATGTCATTCTCAAGGCCCAATCGGACCTCTACAACTAGTGCGGCTCCAGCATGTTGGTCACGGAGATGAGCCACCGCAGCAAGGAAATAATTCCTCTCCATCCATCCAAAAGGCCGAATCAGATCTCCGTACCCTACTCAACATTCCTTCCGACTACACCGTCCTCTTCCTCCCAGACAGTTCCACCACGCAGTTCGTCACCCTGCCGCTCAACCTCTGCAACCACCCCGATTGACATCTGATTTCACATTATTCTTCATGTGATTTCACACAGATTATAATGTGATTTCACATTATTTTTTATGTGATTTCACATTATTCTTCATGTGAATTCACATTATTTTTCATGTGAATTGCAGCAGCGAAAGTTGGATTCAGAAGGGACGGTGGAAGATTCTTACAGGAGTTATACCTGTCATTGTGGAAGAGGAGATTTGTAGAAGTCGTTGTCGGCGTTGTACGCGATCAACGACTATAGTTGTTGCCGGTCGGAAGTGTGGAGGGCGGAAGGCTGATCAGTTTGTATTGTGGCTGCGGTGGAGAGATGCGGAGTGGAGAGAGTGGGTGGGGAAGGGAAGAAATGTGTTTATTAATTAAATTCTATGATTAAATCAAATTAATAAAACATAAATAAAAACGAAAATTCAAATATAATTAGGAAGAGCAAAAAAGTCCATAAGTGCTAGTTTTTGTATGTTTTAGAATAAGTGCTAGAATTATTATTTTAATTTGTAAAAGTGCTATTTTTCCATTTCTACCTATTTTAAATAGTGAGTCTAATGTTTTATATTGAAAAATATATAAGTATTATTTCAAAAGTAGAAAAAGTGGCATGAGAAGGAATATACCGATAATATTCTTTTGAGTTTGAGTGTTATTTTGTTGTATATATATGACAATTACTGAAATATAAGTTTGGTTTGAATTATATTACTAGCTATTTGAATATCGATATTGGCTTAATACTTCAAATTTTGTACGTTAATGAAAATAAGCATTAGGACCCAATAATTTCCTCTCATAACGCATGGAAATTTTGGTAATAAATGAGTCTTAGATTTCGAGGAAGAGGAGATCATGACAGTTATATATATGCAAAAACCACCACTATTGCCACCGTCAAAATATGAAAAGTAACATACAACAACTGTGAATAACTAACGAGCGAGCGAGAGAGAGAGAGAGAAGGTTGAGGTGAGTTTGAGCTAATGTGGAGCTTAATTAAAAAAAAATAATAATAATCAAATTGTTTTAATTATTGAATTTGTCACACGATCAGTTTTTATTTGCTACATGGTTGACATCAATTTCGATATGGAGATCTTCAGAATATTCAAAGTAATTGTTTTTATGTTTTAGAAGCCACGTGCAAAACCAAAATTAACTCAAAATTTGTGGCAATTATCCATTTTCTTTAATCAATATTTGGTTGGAAATTTTGGACCGTGGAGCTTTTTATCGCGGTGTAACTTTTCTATTAAAAAATTCTGAGTCCGCCACTAAATGTTTGTTTTCTCTACCTCTACAAATTCTACCGTATGTGATATGTATTGAAGCAACGACTTAGATGCGATCACTGCATAAATAATTTTATCATTATTTTTTCCTTATCATGGCAAATTTGTTTGAAATGCAAATAGGTTTTTTTTAATTGATTATTTGAAAGGAAATTGAACACTTTGGCAATGTTAAATGAAACAAAATTTACGAAAAATGTGTGGTTTACCTCTTTTGTATGATTCGTAGGCTATTGAACGATCAGTATTTTATCCAATGCATATCAAAGGTAGCAGCTGTGGGTTTTCCACGACATATAAAAAAAATACGGAAAATACTTACTTAATTTTTGTACTCCTTCCGTCTCATTCAATTTGTCACGTTACTGTTCGAAACAGAGATTAAAAATAATCGTAAAAAAATGAAAGTGATAGGTCTATCACTTTTGAAAAATTTTAAAGGATTAATTTTTTCCTTATTTTGTAGTATGTGATAAATTAAGTGGACATTCATTTGAGGAAACTGAGACAAATTGTGGGTACGAAGATAGAATTAAATATGATATCTTATGGAAAATGATCAACTCGGAGAATCTTCCCTCCACCTGTCTCTAAATACCTTCAACCCCTCCCCGGTCCCACCCCACTAACCAATGCTCCAATCCCACGTGGCTCTCCTCCACCAGTTCAGATTTCAACCCATGCCTGCTGTACGTTCAACATGTTCAAGAAATTGCATTTAAAAAATAAAAAAATAGTTTCAAGAAATGACCTCACAAAATCATTGCAGTAAGCACATATTTAGTTCATCTCATGAAACCTTGATTCTTGATTTCATCAAAACTACTAAAATACGCTTCGGATTGTAGTAAGGTAATATTCAATCAACGAAGTAATTTAAGCAAGAATCTTGTTTATGCTTTGACTAGTTGCCTAGTTTCAACGATTCAGAGCTGTGGTCCCCCAAAATGGCCTCTCTTCCTTTTCTGGCATAATTTGGTATGTATATAGTATCAATCACCTTGTCACCCTTCAATCTTGGTGCTATTATCATCTTCAAAGTTTGAACCTTTTTTTCATCATTATTCTTATTTAGATTTGAATTTTATTCCCTGTATAGTGTATACTGTAGGCAGAAAAGGGTCAGAGCTCAAGAATGGCTGCTGCAAATCAAAATGGTGTTACAGATAATCTAAGACAGCAGCTTGCTCTTGCAGTTAGAAGCATCCAATGGAGCTATGCAATTTTTTGGTCATTTTCTGCTCAGCAATCTGGGTAAACTTCTCATCTTTACTTTCAAACAAAGTACAAAGCAAGATTTTGGTTACTTTGAATTTTGAAATTTGAATCGACCTTTTTTATTTTTTATTTTTTTTTCTTTTTTTGTAATTTTGTGTGGTTGCTAAAAAGGGTCTTCGTATTTGTACGAGATTTTAGAAAGTTTCTTGATTTACATACAATAAGTTCATACGATGTCTGAGGAAAATTTATTGTTTGATAATCTCAACATTCTGCCATCAATGCAAGATTGCTGATTTTATTGTGCTTTGTTGACCTAGTTGAATATCTATTCCCAAATCTGCATCATTAGCTGATCCTTTTTCCAGATCAAGAAACCCTATTCTTAGGGATCACTGTTTGTATCATAGTTGAGGATTCTTTGTTTCACGCGTTGACTTATGAATTGTTCAGAAAAAAAAATAAAAATAAAAATGAATGTCTGTGTATGAAGATAGTTTAAAGTTGTTCTCACGGTGTAGTGTTGGATGGAATTTGTTCAGGGTGTTGGGATGGAGTGATGGGTACTACAATGGAGATATTAAGACTAGAAAAACAGTTCAAGCCGTAGAATCGAACTCAGATCCGTTGGGATTGCAGAGAAGTGATCAGCTAAGGGAATTGTTTGAGTCTCTGTCATTAGGTGAAACCAGCCCTCAACCTAAAAGGCCTACAGCTGCATTATCCCCTGAAGATCTCACAGATACAGAGTGGTACTTCTTGGTGTGCATGTCGTTCGTCTTCAATATCGGCCAAGGGTAATTCTCTCTGCACCATTCCTTGTTTATTTGTGGTATTTGAAGCTAAGACTGTGCATGCTATGTGATTTGTTGCTTAGCTTTGGAAATGATTCTGTGTTGAACTTTGAGTGCTAAATTTATTTTGTTTTCAAGAAAGTGAAAATTTTCGATTTGAGAGATGTAATTCGCAATATAGAGCACTTATCATGTTGATGGGATGGAATTGTAAGGTTGCCTGGAAGGTCGTTTGAAGAAGACGAAACAATCTGGCTACGCAATGCTCATCTTGCAGACACCAAACTCTTCTCTCGTTCGTTGCTTGCTAAGGCAAGTGCAAACATTCCGATTTGTTATGTCTTTCCATATGATCTGAATAAGCCCTTTGATAGCTTACTAAGAAAGTTTCTGACTGTTCGTTGCTTCTCGTTTGTGTATACCATTTTTATGTCTGGCTGCTGGATTCATGTTGCTGTTTCCAGAGTGCATCTCTACAGGTACTAATCGTGTTGAACTTTGACACGAACATTGTTAAATGCACAATCCTCTGAAGAGTATTTTGCTTACTAGACTCCATGTTCTTAACTTGCAGACTGTAGTTTGCTTTCCGCATTTGGGAGGTGTAGTTGAGCTGGGAACAACTGAACTAGTATGCACTGTCAAATTACTACTTTCTTCTTTTTGTAACTTCAAAAAATTGATTTTGATATGCATATTGATGTTGTTCGTTGTGATTATGCTTTCTCGAAGATTTCAGAGGATCGGGGTCTGATTCAGCATATAAAAACATCGTTCTTGGAGAGTTCTTCTGATGTTGTCATCAATCCGAACCATGACCCCGTCTATAAAGTGGTGCTCGATCACTCTGACAGTCCTGAAAACAATCTTGATGAAGTGGAAGTGTGTTCTCCCGACACCAGTTCGGATGATTTTGCAGACAATGTACTAAGAGAGGGATCAAGTTTAGCAGACGGCGTTGATGGGGAGGCGTCTCAATTGCAAAGCTGGCAGTTTAAGGATGACGCAGTCAGCAATGGTATGAACAACTCCACGAGCTCTAGTGAATGCGTTTCTCAAACTCATAGAAATCCGGAGGCCATGGTCCAAGAACTCGAAGGAAAGAAGACGAGTGCTAGCTGTGTGCCGAGCAGTCAAGAATGCAACCAGCAGAAATCGCCTGGCTTCAACGGGGGTGATGTGCATTACCACAGCGTACTCTCCAGCCTTTTGAAGAGCTCCCACCAGCTCATTGTAGGACCTTACAGAAACGGTAAGAGAGAATCGAGCTTCATCAGTTGGAATGACAGAAAATCGAGTTCTCGATTGCCCCAGAGCTCGTCGCCACAAAGGTTACTAAAGAAAGTACTCTTTGAGGTAGCTAAAATGCATGAAAATGCCAGGGTTGAGTCTTCCAAACAGAAGGACAGATGTGATGATGACCATTCTGGACAACAAGAACCCGAGGAAGTCGACAGAAACCACGTCTTGTCCGAGAGGAAACGAAGAGAGAAAATAAGCGAGAGATTCGCCATTCTCACATCACTTGTTCCATCTGGTGGCAAGGTAGATTAGCCCCCTCCCTCTCCTTAAACACATTATTGCAAGAAGATTGTGTCAAAACACTTTTGTTTATTGCAGGCTGACAAAGTATCAATACTTGATCATACAATAGAGTATCTGAGAGAGATGGAGAGAAAGGTAGTTGAGCTTGAAGCTTACAAAGAAGCAACGGAACGAGAGTCGACCACACACAGCAAGCCTAACGATGCCATCGAGAGGACTTCCGACAATTATGGCCATAGCAAGCTGGGCAGCATCACGAAGCAACTCGGGAACAAGAGAAGAGCTTGTGATGTGGAGAAAACTGCAGGTGAAAATAAGAGGACCCGGTCGAGTTCCTCGACAGACAGCATAACTATCAGCATCACAGACAAGGATGTGCTGATCGAGATGAGATGTTCGTGGAGACAGTCTGTGTTGCTTCAAGTTATGGAAGCTTTGACTCAACTAAATCTGGATTCACAATCTGTTCAATCTTCCAACACTGATGGGATTCTCTCTCTCTCTATCAACGCCAAGGTTCGTTGCAGAATATTGAATTAGAATCACATTTATCAGATTAGTATGAGTTTTTTGGAACTTTTTCAACAAAATGTTGTTTTTTGATTTGCCTTTTCATATATGATTTTGCAGAGCAAGGGAGTGAAAGGTGCATCAGCTAGTGAAATCAAACAAGCTCTTCAGAGAATTATCAAAAAGTGTTGAAGATCATGCTAGCAATTTTGAGATGTGGTACATTTTTTTTTGTACAGAATTGTATAAATAACTTCAATATTTAATATTTGCAGAAAGATTTCCAGATGTTATTTGTCCAACAAAGATACTGTTAAAGAAATTATTTAATTTTTGCTATTTTTCCCCTCTACTTCTAATTATATGACTTATAATTAAGAGACTAAAAACGTACTACACAGAATAATTCTAAAGAACTTGACAACAAGAAAAAGAAAAAAAAATGCTTAATTCAAGAATTTAGCTGAAGTACTACATCAAGAACAGATTCCTCCAGAATATCTTCTGAAATATGAACAATGATCTGTTCTGTTTCGGTCCGAAAATCGGGCCGCAATTGAGAGCCAGAGAAATCTTTGGCAACAAGCTGGTCCAAGGTTCTTCTCTGTGTCTGATGAAGCAGATACAACTCAGCTTCTCTCATGATCTCATCAACTACAGCTTCTTCCAGTGGCAAACAGCAGATTCTTGGTCTTGCAAATGCTGGCCAATATGGAGATACGAAATGGGATTGCTGTGTTTCGAGCAAAATTTCATTAATGTGATCGAAGAGTAGCCTCGTGTCGAAATGAGAGTCAAACAGCAGAAACTGAGCTTGATCGAATAAGGATGGATGAAGTACATGTTCTGACAGCGGTCTGATTGCTGAAAGTTGATCCCAGTTTAGAGAAGCTGCTTTGAATATCAGACGCACGTAGTTTGAAATCGTGTAGTCTTGATCATGCATGCATGGATTGGTTATGATTGGTGTATCTTGTGAGGAGGATGCTGACTTGTGTTCTTCAAAGTGAAGGCGCCGCGGCTTTAGTGGACCACGAGCTGCAGATGGTTCAAGAAGTATGATTTTGTGGATCATATTAGGCCAATGTGTGTGTGTGTGTGTGTGTTTGGATATTGTTTCTTACCAGATTGAAATGCAATGCTTGATGGACTGGTGGTGTCTTCTGCAAAGAATTGGTCGAGGACAGAAACCGGGCTTTGATGTTCTTCTTGATATCTAGTGTTGTTGTCTAATGTAGGACTAGATGGAAAATCATCTTCTGTTCTTGAAATTGAATCCTACAATCATGAAAATTGTTAAGAACAATGATGCAAATTTGATAAACTATACTTAAAAGAAGATGAAGCTGCACTTACCATTATGGAATGCATTAGACTACCATATTCTTGGTTGTGTAACTTGATTTTGGCAGCTCTTTGTGGCGCTTCTGAATGACAAACATCGTCTGTTTCTACAATATTAGTCAGATCTGTAAAAATTACTAAGAAAAGCATGTTGATTGAAACATGGATGAAGAGAATATGTCAAGTAATACCATTGAACTTCATGTTTGGAGTAGGAGAGATTATCTCTTCTTGTTCTTGTTCTTGTTCATCATCACTGCTTGGAACGAGAGAGGAGCTCGTCTCTATGCTTAGAGTATCGGTTGGGCCATCATAAGGCTCAACCTCTTTGCTGGCTCTCATTGGACTCAGACAAGTGCTATGTCTGCAAGGACCAGAAAAATACTGGCTTCCCCTTCTTGGGCTAAGACAAGAGTCGAATTCGAGTGAAGAGATAACCCTCCATGGATTTTGTAGGCTACTTATTGCATTCAAATCTTTAAGTCTTGCCTTCAAAGATGCATGTTTCTTGAACAATCTGTCGCTTGAGACGTCTATTTTCTTGCGTGCAGTTTGAGTCTCCCTTTCGACCTTGAGGCCTTGTTTCTTGCCTAGCTTTTCTTTTGTCCTAACATTAGCAGCCGAACTCAAAGGATTCATGGTTTCAACTCCACTATAGATACAGTCATGTCCAAAAATTGATCTGTTATTGCAAAGTTTGGTTGAAGTCCTAAACTTAGGTAACTGGTCTGATTCTTTTCTTCTGCTTCCAAATGTATGCTTCAGTTTCCTCTTCATTTCTCTCACCGAGAAAGATACGAGGCTCGTGCTCGATCCATCCGAGACTGCAGGCTTGGATGCTTGATCTCTCTTAGTTTGAAGATTCTTGAAGCAGTTGTGGGGCAGACAAAATGGTTCAGACAAGAGTTTTATGAACAAATCCTTGTCTGAATTCAGAACTTCCAAAGCTTTAGAGAAAGGTTTGGACTCAATTCTTGCCACTTCATTGCATATCTGTTTTCTATCAGCAATGATCTGATCAACGAAATCTTTGGCACTCATCCGAGGCTGCAAATCAACGAGTTCGTGCTTTTCAAGACGAGTACTCATCATTGGGAAACCTTCACAGAGTTTAGCCTCTTGACAGTGAGGAGTCTGATCAGTTTCTTTGTTTTTCTGCTTCAGAATAATGTCTGTATCTTGTCTGATTATTACATCACTCAAACTTCTCTCTCTAGAATTAACTCTACCACTTCTTGCTAAGTCTGCTCCATTCTGATACAAAAACAAACCACAAACATTAAAAATTTTGGTGGAAAGAGCTAAACTAGGCATTCAAAACATCATCATATTTGCAATGCAGGTTATAAAAGATCGATAAATCAACACCTTCTCAGTAAAAATCAGTAAAAAAAAATGGAGCTGTGCAGAAAATTTAAGACATTTTACATAAGAACAAAGTGTATGTTCAAGAACAGCTTAATAATTTTCTGGGCTCAAGATGATCAATCAAAGAGTTAAGTGTACTTACTTGAATTTTTCGACATTCTTCATCAAAGCTGGTACGATGATGATCAAGATTCATCGAATAATCTGTTGCAATATGTCCAAACACAACAATATCAAGTGATAATAAACAAGAATTTGAATCCTAAAACAAGAATAATTAACACTTGAACTCACTTCTGTTCCTCAGTTCTTCTTCAGTTCTTGCTGACATTTCTGCCATCACTATCATCACACTTCACAGCTCAAATGTCTTAAAACAGAAATCTTCATCAAAAACTGCAAAGAACACATGAAATTAGCCGAAAAAACAAGTAACTAAAGTAGAAGCTGTACTAGAATGTTTCTTCTTCTTTTTTTTTTCTTTTTTTATTGAACTTATAAAACTTTTCATGAATCTTGTTCAACACACCTTTATAAAAATTCCAAGAAACTATACTTGCATTCTTGCAAGTAACTTAAACAAGAATAATTAATATAATATTTGGGAGTGGGGGTGGGGGGGGGGGTGGATGGGGGTACCTGTAGTTGGGCTTGTGAGATTACAAGGTTTGTCCTATTAACAGCTCTTGAGAGTGGAAATGAGAGAAGAGGAAAAGAATATAATTTGTTCGTATATAAAGATTTGTTATTACTAGAAGCAGCATTTAATTGTGAGAGGTGTGACATTTGTGACTTGTGAGTATGGCCACCATGAGTAGCAACAATATTGTTTACCTCTCTCTCTCTCTCAAAAAAAAAAAAAAAGTGTTTGGTTTTGATTTAACCACACTATGATAAATCTTTTTAAGGTGAAAGAAGATGTTGTCCTACCCTTTGTCCCCCTTCATATTTCATTTTATTAGAGGACAAAATACTTGTGACTATATTGACCTACTATTGCTTAACATATGTGCAGTGACAACATGGTCGCTAGGTGATGTCATATCATACTGTTATATACTTCCTCCGTCCCAGTCATTTTGGTCCCTTAGTGTTCGGCACTGTAATGGAAAAATGTAAAAAGATAAAAAGTGAGTAGGGATCACAACTTTTGGAAAGTGGACAAGATGAATGGAACATCTCAATAAAGAAAGGGGGCCAAGATGGATGAGACGGAGGAAGTATTGTTTATTGTTGCTTATATTATCACGGTTGAAGCGATAGATACTATACCGGATAAAATATACTAATCTTAATAGTTCTCACTTATATGTAATAATCTATACCTATTATAAAAGAGCATTATTTACAAAATTTGATTTGCCTATTATACCTTTATTATAATATTTTATTATTAGTATCTATTATCATATAATTATTTTATTTATGTTTGACATCTACTAGTAATACATAAATGGGTGGTCTAATTGGTAGAGTAAGTGAATTTGTGGCTGAATCAAAAGTTTAAGTTCCAATTAATGCCTCATAGATTAAGCATTTTCACGTATGATATGTTTAAAGTAGTACTCCCTCCGTCCCGCCGATGGCTCATTTCTTTTCGGCACGGAGATTAAGAAAACGGGAATTATGTGTAATAAAGTGTTAATAAAGTAACTTTTTAGTTAATAAAGTGCTTTTTTGGTCAACAATGTACGGCTAAAGTGCTTTTTTAGCTTAAAGTAAGCTCTAATTATTTTCCAAAAAGGAAACATGCCATATTCGGTGGGACGACCCAAAATGGAAAACATGTCATATTCGGTGGGACGGAGGGAGTAAGATTTTATCTTTATTGTGTAGTTTGCAGCTAACACATGTAACGTAATTAACTCAAAAAGTGTGTGCATGATATAATGATACGAAAAAACCCTCTTATTATAATAGTAATAATAATTCCTATTTTACAATGATAATAATTTTAAAAATGATTGTTTTTACATTAATAATTATAACAAAGCGTGAGTAAGTTTTTGATTGACAAATTTTGAATTTAAACTTTACCAATTCCTCATAGATCAAGTTTTTTATTTTTATTTTTATTTTTATTTTTTTTGAAGAGACTCCTTATAGATCAAGTTGATCACACAGTACAAGACTTACCTAGTGGAAATTGTCTCTCTTGGGTTATTTGTTAGCTATTTGCAAATCTTGATTCTGTCTCGTAAATTTTATATTTATGATATTTCAACATACCTTATAAATATTACACAAAGTTATATATGGATGTGATATATTAGCATTTGGAGACCGTCGAGTTGTGTATGGTCTATTGCGATAAATAAATGTGATAAATTTTTGATGAATGGACCACAAAAAAATTGTGGTAAATTTTTCGTGGACAAGAGATGCAGTAATTGTTAAAAGGCAAATTGCTATTTAATTATTTGGTGTTGTGAACTAGTAGCTTCATTAAATGAGGCCTTTTAAATACACTAAAGTCAAGTTGGCCCGTGAATTGAAGCTTCTAGGTAGGACTGCAATTAATGGTTATATTCATATATAACTCGTACAATTTTTGCCTTCAATTAGACATTAGGTATATAGGTATTCAACTAAAATGATTTTTTTTGGTATTGTCCTTTTTCTTAGATGATACTAGTACTAATAGGTCTTAAATTCTTGAAGAAACAATTTTGACCAATGGGGCAAAAGTATAATTCAGTAATAATTAAAATAAAAAAAATCATTAGAACCACACAAAAACTTTTATAAGATACTATAATATAAGGAAATTAAGAAAATGACTTTTTAAATATCATGGGAACCTACAGCTGCTAACTTTGATGCGCACTGTGTAAAAACATCCATTTTTCATATTGGTCATAATGTCCAAATACACTTAGGAATCCTTTAATCCGTAATTGGTGTAACATTCTATCTTACATTTTAAGTTTGGAAATTTTTGTAATAAGTAATCATTTCTGAAATGATTATTGACAAATTAAATCACCAACTATATCTCAGTTTGCAATTGCAAAAACACTTTCAAAGTGTTGCAAACATATACACAAATATTACTTTTTTTTGCAATTGGGACCAAGTGCGTCCAATTTTTTCGGTGACCGAAATTATGATTTTACTTTTAAGTTTTATGTACGTTGTTTGCTTATCCACGTCAACAAATAAAATTAAATACGTGGATTAAAAATAAGTTACGTCATAATTATGATCATTGAAAAAATTGGGCGTGATCTCACTTGTAAAAAATCAATAGGTTGTTTATGTGTTTCTTATATTTTGCAAATGGTGTTGCATTTTGCAAAATGGATGTAAGCAGTGATTTGATTTAACAATAGTCCTTTCAAAAATATATTTGTTTCAATTTTATTATAAAAAATTCTAAATATGGAATGATACTCAGAGGGCCATCAATTTTTTTTTTTAAGAAAGATTTTAATTATAATCACAAAATATCCGAAATAACAATCTCCCTCAGCCAAGCTGGAAAATCTTCAGTCCAAACAGACGGACTGGAAAGATGCGCAGAATATTGTGCTAAAAAATGAGCTGCTTTAACAGCAGATCTATAAACATGAAACACACTTATAACCAAAACATCCTTCGTTGCTTCCATAATATCATATATTATGATTTTCATCTCAGATATAATGAAATATAAAGGTTATCGTAATGAAATTCATTTAACTATGGTCTATTTTAACGTCGTCTATTTCTGCACCAGGTAAGTTTTAATTTTCCGGAAATTTCGGAAAAATTGATAGTTTATGTATTTAGCATCAGGCACCAATTTTATAATTAAATGGTAAAATAGAAAATCGTAGAATGTTTAAGGATTTACAATCCATTAACCCAATTATATTTAACAAATTAACATAAGTTTTTCAAACTCACTCGTGACCGCTCATAAATTCCACTCACCTATTTGATGTAATGAAATATTAATATTCAACTAGATCAAGTTTCTTAAATTTTGCAATGTGAATTACGTAAGAAGCAATAGTTTGACTAGACTGAACATTGAATATCTCAGCTAACATAATCAAAGATCCACGCTTTTTTTTTTTAATATTTAATATCACCAAGTATATTAAATATTTTGTTAGGTGCATTATTAAATTATGATTCTTAATTTTAATTTATGTGTTGGTGATCTTCCATAGCGGAAATAAGTGTGAATTTAATAGGGAGTCAAAAGTGTGATACATTTCAATTAATTTATTAAATTTGTCTGTGGCTGCACATCATCAAGATCCGGATCTGTTGGGTGTTTAACTTCATCGTACCTTGTCACTTGAAATATTTAATTTTATATAAATGCCAAATTTATCAATCTTTTCATGGTGTGAAATACAAATCACAAGCAATAGAAATTATTCTATTGTGATTATTTTAATTTTTGTACGGAAACTAATGAAATAGACATTAACTTATGTCAAGTAGCTAGATAGTTATTTTTTTATCAACATAATTTTATATATTCTATTTATATTGATATTATTTTCATTTATTCTTCAATAAGATTTAAGCATAAAATTTGATTTTAGAACACACACACACATATACATTTATGAACATATATTCTTTAAAACAGTAAAACTAGATTTAATACTCAAATTGATCATAAT
Organism: Agastache rugosa; assembly: GCA_031470985.1. Lineage (NCBI taxonomy): Eukaryota > Viridiplantae > Streptophyta > Magnoliopsida > Lamiales > Lamiaceae > Agastache > Agastache rugosa. The sequence goes on from CM062602.1 coordinate 9,302,425, forward strand.
TGTTTAATCTAATTGTCAAACTATATATATATATTGTGTTAAATATGATAAAGACAATATTTTTTGTGAGCTGAAAAGATAAAATTATAAAGGTTTAAGTATAGTTTATGGCCCGAATTTTAAAATGTATTTTAAGAGCATCTCCAACCCAACACAAAAAACCTACATATCTCCAAATTTGGAGCAATTTCTTCTCCAACCCAACACAAAAATCTTTCTCTATTATACATATTAATTTGAATAGTATTGCTCCAAACTTGGAGCAACACTATTCATTGCTCTACTCTTTTTATAATTGATTTTCTTATTATAATTATTATTCCTTGTTACATTTATTATTTTTTGTGTTCTTTAATTATTTTGTTCCAAAATATTATATGATAGTTAATTTTCTAAATATATTATACCCACATTAAAATTACATAAAATTATTTTTAAAACATAATTACATAAAATACAAGATAAACTAAAAAGAAATTTAAAAAAACACAATTACAATAAAAGCATAAAAGCAAAGTCGATACATTTAAATTTATAATAAAGGCCATCTCCGGAACATCCCACTCCATCTGAAAATAAAATCCGAATCATATCAAAAGTACTAGTGTTGGCTTCTTTTGCTTATTTCGGCTTTCGAATTATTTTGTTGCTCTGATCGGAAGTAATCGCGTGTTTCAGGATCATCAATCGTGACTAAAAGTAGAATATTCTAGAAAATTCTATTTTTGTGTAAAAATATAGAGCAAACTACTGGAGATGACTTGCTTATTTTGCTGTATTTTTGTGCTTAAGTTGTTGTATTTTGATGCGAACTGCTGGAGATGGCCTAAAAAATGACTTGAACTTGTTTTTAAACCTTGAACTTTGCTAAAACTATCAATTTTGATTCAATTTTGAGATTTCGGCTCCAAAAAGCAGAATCAGCTCACCAAAATCTGGCGTGGAATATACCACCTTCGGTGTGAGGTGGTAAATAAATTTTTTATTTTCTTTATTGTATATTTTATGCGAGAATCTGACAAACTGATTCAACTTTTCAATGCGAAAATTGAAATTTTATGCAATTAAAGTTCAAGATTTTTAAAAAAGGTAAGTTCAGGTCATGTATATAAAAATAAAAAAAAAACTCTAAAGTTTATAATTTATATAAAACATTATAATTAATATGTTTTAATTGGTCCAATAAGAATAACTGAACTCATTGGGGCTGGAGAGAATTGTGATTGATATGATTGAATGAGACATAGTATTATGGTAAGTTCTAAGTTAACTATCATTCTTATTATCGGCATACTTTAGAAATGGGAATCAACATATGTGCTCACAAAAATAATTATTGCCACAATTGGGCACTATTTTCATTCCATCATGATAAATTGTACTTCGTCCATTCCAGTAGTAATGTTCCATTTTTCTTTTCTGTCTATTCCCTTAGCATAGTCTCATTCCAAAAAATGAAAACAATTACTCTTCAAAAGCAGTGGGATCTAACACTTTTTATCTTTTTACTCTTATTTGTTAATAATCGTGCCCAAAGCAAGTGAGACCTTGCTATAGGGACGGAGTGAGTAATAAATAGACAAGCTAGAAAAATTTCACAGCACAAGGATAATATACTTTTTGTACGTTATTTAGTTTGACGGAAATTTGATCATACAAAAAATAGAATTATTTAAATTTAAAAGATAAAATAAACTAATTTTTCAAATCATTCTTGAACATGTTCGTACGTGGGCTTTCATAGGATTCGCCTTCAAAATATTAAGTGTTTCCTTATCCTAAAAATAAAATTTAGAATTATAGAAGGGCCTTTTCTCATATTTCATGTTTTATATCACTACAAGAAAATTGAGCTTTTGAGACATCAAAAATGTGTCACTAACGATTGATTTAATGTCGCAAAAGCTAATTTGCGGCATTTCACGCGTCATAGTGAATTGTGTCGTAAAAGGGGTATGTAGCAAATTTACAACACTTTTTTTCCACTTATGTCGCAACATATAGGACACTTTGTGCGATACTAAATAAATTGTCATTTAAAATAAACAACACATTATGAGTCATTAATTGTAGTGACATATGTCAATTTGCGACACATTGTACGTCATCAGTTGAAGTGACGTATGTCCAAATTTGCAACATTTTCAACGTCATTTTAGATTCTGTCACACAAAAATTATGTGGCAATTTTACGATATTTTTTCATTTATGACACAACATAAACGATACTTTGTGTGACACTAAATTAATTGCCATATAAAATGCATGACACATTATGCGTCATTAGTGACTGATTTAAAGTTGCAAAAGTTTAATTTGCGACAATTTCAATGTTAGTTTAGAATTATGTCACCAAAATACTATGTATATATATTATTTAAAAGACTACAGATAATAAAAACTGAATATTTATTAATATAAATAATTCTATTACAAAGTGTCATTGTTCATCACACTATTCATTACAAGAACTAAAGTTTGATTCTAAAAATACAAAAATGACACAAATCAGCATTTACAATTGTTGTTTATTAAGTTGTTTAACCAACAAAACATGTTCATATCACGTGTCTTCTCTTTTGATCTTTCTTTCCTCTCCTTCATTTTCTCTATTTCTTCTCCTTTTCCAATTTTGCCTTCAAGACCTGCAAAAACCACATTTACAAAATCTATCATTTAATATATCAAGTTACTGTAAGCTACGTTTTTTTTAATCCCGAAGTGAATTTTTTGGATTTGTTACCTTGATAATGTAATTTATCACCACACTTTCTTCTTGACCTACCATTGATGATGCCTACATAATGAAATCAATAAAAAAACCTAACTTTTTATATCTCATTTTATTCTAAAAAAATAGCAATTATATTACAATGATCTCACTATTCCTAACTTCTCATTGTAGCAACAAATTAGACAAATCAAACAACAATCTATTATTTATAATCCTCAGTATGTACTATTTATAATGAACTTAGCACGAAGATTAAAAGTTCATATAATTACTGATACTTGCATATTCAATGAGATTTTCTATAACATTCTAATAAACTTAGCCTTGCAGTTGCAACCTTCAACTTCTCCGAGTTGATAAATGCATGCTGGTCTTGCTGCAAATTATTCAGTCAAATTATCACGATTGCCGAACTAAATGATCTAGAAAGTAACACATGGAATGGATCATATAAGTAGTAGATAGAAAAAAGTTTCAATCAAATTAAAAGCATATATACTGGTAGTTGTTTGATTTTGGCAAAAACTTCGTTCAATACTGGCCGGAAATATTCACTTCTTCCTCTCTTTCAAATGTTATGTTTCCAATGTCATTAATGGCAACCAAAATCTAGACATATCTAGACTACTTAATGGAATTTTCTTATAAGCTTCTGGCTTAGGATATCCAGATACACACAACTAAGCTAACCCATGTTTATTTAAATAAAAATTTATAACAAGAACAATCAGTTAAACCAATAACATTGCAACCAGATCACTATATGTGCTATCAAGACTGTTACATATTTATGTGCACTATGTCAGAAACTACAAGAGCAAAAGAGCACTCTGCTTTTCAAATGCAGTGTCATCCAAGGAAGAAGCAAAACAATGATCAGTAGTAGCTCACCACAGTTCAAAAGTAGCAACCAACTTAATTAGCAAGCTATCACTCTCAGTCTGCTGCATCAACACAACCATTCTTACAACTAAACTTTCACCACAATCACAAGCCTATTCATAAATGATCTGCTAAACTTTTGACCACGAATTCATCAAAGCGCAATAATTAGATATTACACTCAAAGATAGAGAAAACAAAATTTACCTATATATATCAAAGCTTAGCTCTCGGTAGAAAAGCTCTGGAGACTCCTCTCGGATAGTCCAAATCGTGTAACCTGGTTCACATAGTAATCCTACTTCTCTCCTTTCTCATGCTTCGTCGCTCACCGAGAACGACGTTGTCTCGTTCTGCCTCACCTTCCCGTAGTAGCGTGGGAAGGTGGGAGGACGGCCGGGCGGTGCAGCAACATGTTGGGCGACGGCAAGTGCAACGAGGGTTTTGTCAATTTAGGGATTTTAGGAGAGTGAATTTGAGTGACACAGAGCGACAGAGTTTTACCCCATTCCTTCTCCAATTTTTATTTTATTAGATTAGATTTTTTACGTAATTTTATTTACTTTTTTGACATAACCTACTAAACTGATTATATTAACATAAAAATATTATATTTTTAAGATTTATTAATGTATTAATGTCACATGTAATTATTGATTTGTCAATTTAGGTTCGATTATAAGTTAGAAAAAAAACCAATTTGGAGTACTATTTTATCAAATAATTATATACAAATTATATATACCATATATATAAATTAAATATAATTTAATATTATACTTTTTAATACTAATATCATTTGATTCAATTTACTTAAATTTGTAATTATCTTTATTTTTTTTTTAAATAAATATATTTTATATCGTAGTTATATAAATTAAATGTTACTTATTTGTGCAATTATAAGGAGTATATTATTTTTGTCTAGTAGTTTTTCAACTTAATTGTCCCAATTCAAAAATATAAAAATAAATGTTGTATTTATTTTAGATGATAAATACTTGACGCAAATATATATACGACAGTGAATGCAACATTAGCCTATATGTGTTGTATAACTATGACATTTTATTAATGTGTCACAAATTAATTGTCACAATACAATGACATAAAAAAAGGGTGTCACATTTGTGTCAAAAAACTATGACACATTATTTTAAAGGACGTACAATTTATGCACATATACGACACTTAATGCAAACGTTGTTTTGTATGTCTTGTATAATTATGACATTTTATTGATGTGTCGCAAATAAGTTGTCGCAATTTAGAGACATAAAAGAAAGTGTCGTATTTGTGTCACAGAACTATGACACATTATTTAAGTGACGCAAAATTGACGCGAATATACAACACTATTCTATATATGTTGTATAATTATGACATTTCATTGATGTGTCGCAAATAAATTGTCGCAATTTAAAGACATTAATTAAAGTGTTGCATTTGTGTCACAAAATTGTGACACAATATTAATGTTACGCAAATATACAACACAACGAGCATAAGTGTGGTAATTTTACGATATTTACATATAGTGTCGCATGTGTGTGTGTCGCAATAGGCCATATTTCTTGTAGTGTATGCATTCTTTACCAAAATATTTTTATTGATTGGACCCACCCTTGGCCCCAAATAAAAAATTCTCTCATCCTCTCATATACCTCCCCTCGTGTAATGATTTTCTTTTATTAAGTTTTTTTACATGCATTTTTTTACTAGGGTAACCGCAACCATTCAAGTCTCTTATTTGTCGTACATTGATTTAGTGAAAGATCTTGCATTCAATATATAAATTGGATAACATTCTTTTCTTATTAAGGTATTTGAAGGGGGCGACCCAATTCTAATATGGTATCAGATGAGGTGCAAATCAATGATGGATTTATGGTCCACATATAGAGCTAATGGTCATGCCGGTTGACATGTGAGGAGACGTGTAGAAATTGTATATTTGTCCCACATAGCCTTAGTAAAAATCTTGTGGTCAATATTAGAGTTGACAAAGAATCGGGTCGAACCAGTCTGAGCATATCGAACTTTTACTCGTGTTAGAATTTGGGTGAGCTCGACCTGTCACGAAATTTTATCGGGTCTATCATATTGGAGCCCAACTCGACCTGAAATCGGACTAGCATAGAATTGGGTCGGGCCTGTCTGACCTATCTTTAACTCATTTTGTGCGAGCTCAATTCGGCACGAAATTCCACCGGTCTGTAATCTTGGAATCCAACTTGGCCCGAAATCGGACAGGCCCATTAGGCCAAGCCGAACTCATTTTGCCTCCTCTAGTCAACATATACAGGTTAGATAACTCTATCTCCCTTTAGTAAGACTTTTCAAGAGATCGACTCAATTCTAGTTAATATGCTCGATCGATGTTCCTACTAGGTAAACTGTATTTTTGTACAACTGCGCGCAAACCACACAGAAGAGATAAATCACACTAAACAACATGCTCAATCTATAAGGTATTGACAAGATTCGAGTTTGACGCTCTTGATCCCAAGGGGACGGTAAACGTGCATTTTTACACGACATAAGAAGATGTGCCATAGACCCAAACAAATGAGTTGGGGTAACATAAATACTATCGCCTTTTCTTCTATTCTGTGAAGTTAGAGTAACTTTATATACGTAGATAGAATGAAAACCAATGAGATGAGAATCGAACATGTGTGGAACCAATTCTGTCAAGTAGCAAATATTCTTTTTTATGACAGAGAAAGCCTTTAAAGTCCGGAGTTTGGATGTTTATTGAAAAATTGGACGTTTTGTAATGATCAAAGTTTAACGGTATTATTGGCAGATAGTAGAATAGATCATTGTAGTACATGATGATATATTGAAGGTACATTGCACACCAATTTGGGTGAATTATAGTGAAGGCCGACTTCTGTCTATATCTGAGGCAAATTAAGGCCGTCTATGTCTCGAGAAGCTGGCTTTTGGTTGCTCTTTTCCCTTTTTTTGTTCCACTCGATCGCCCACAACTATTTTTTGGGACCATCACACCGTTATGCATTAACTCTCTCTCTCTCACACACACACACACATGCATATTATTACTCTAGAGTGAGGGAATGTCGCACAAGTCCACTTTTATGAGTGAGGTAAAAGAAAAATGTCGCCGTGCTAGTAATTTTTACTCCACGTAATGTATATTTTTATTTATACTCATTCCGTCCAATTGATATAGGCTGATTTTCTTTTTTCGAATGTCCCAAATATATAGCTAGAGGTGGCAAAATGAGTCCGGCCCGACCCGATTTTGGATCGGGATGGGTTTTAAAATCATAGGCCCGATGAGATTTTTGGCTGGGCCGGACAAGCCCAAAAGGAGCAAAAGCCCGATGGGCTCGGCTAGCCCGGTCCGACCTGAAATATTTGCACTATAAAAATCTTTTCGGGCCTGGCTGGGCTCCAAATATTTAGGCCCGATGGAATTTTGGGCCGGACCGGGCCGACCCGATTTTTTTCAACAGTCAGGTGGGCTTAGGCCGGGCTTTTGCCAGCTCTATATATAGACTTGTTTCCATAGAAAAAAAATACTCCCTCCGTCCACGATATAAATTTTTATTTATCCATTTATATTTGTCCACAAAAAAAAGTTATACTCCACTTTTGTACTATCTTACTCTCAATTTTCTCCTATATTTACTTTTTTTTTTGTTATTGATGGATCCCTACAAATTGTATTTTATTGTACCTTGATTCCTACAAATTGTACCTTTATTACACAAATTGTACCTTTAACACTACGCTTCAAATTATATTTTCATTCCACCCACAACAACTCCAACAACTTTCTTAATCTCCGTGTCCAGCACACAATGAGACTTTATATCGTGGACTGAGTGAGTAATATGTTTTAACTCATTTACTAATATAGTATCTATTTCATTCTTTGATTGACTCATAAAAAAATGCATAAACAAAGAATAAATAGGGCCATATTAAGAACTTTATTATATAATTTATTTTTCCAATAATTTTTCTTAATCCTTGTAAAAATTCCAATCCGCCTATATAAATGGGACGGAGGGAGTATGAAAATTGTAAAAAGAAGTTGATGAATTCACTTGATTTGATATAGCGTACTCACCTATATGAGAATTAATTTGTTGTGGTCATCATAACGAAAATGGGAAATTTAATCATAAGTCATAACAAATAAGAGACCAAAAAAAAAAAAAGGTGCTTATCTATGATACAAGGTTAAAAAGAATTGATAATTAGCACCAAATTCTGCGTGATGAAGAAATATTTTTCCAAGAAATACTATTTTTTTTTCACTCGAGAAAATATCCAAAAATACAAAAACATCTAATTTCTCAACATATTCTTAAGTTCCAGAATCAACTACTCCCTCTGTCTCGCTCATATTGTCTTCTTTTTCTTATTGGATTGTCCCACTCAAATTGTTTTATTTTAAATAAGGAAAGAATTAATGAGACCTATCCACTTTCATTCTTTTTTATCCATATATTTAATGTTCGTAATAATCCCCGTACTTTCTGTGAAAATAAAAAGTTACTACTATTTAGGAAAAAAGTATTTTGAATTTAGAACCTGGTGCCAAATTTTTACTTGTAATGTCGCCCGGAATCAAATTAAGACGACATAATTTTGGGTCATGTTTGTAGGGGCAAAGCCCAAATTTTAGAACCTATATTCGGTCCAAAGAGCCCATGGGCTTATTATTAATGAATTATTTTCGTTTTATATTTTTATATTTTAAATTTTGTTTTGGTTTAAATCTTGGGGGTGGATTCCCCTGCGGTTGACCGCACAGTAGGGTCCACCCCTTAATTACTTTTTAATTTTTAATGAATTAATTTAATTATCTTTCAACCCTCGTGCAACCGCTGCTCACCGCCGCCGCTCATGATGCTGCATGGTTGCGCGCCGCCGTCTGGGTTCTTCTTTTCGACAGATTTTAGGTTTCTTCTAGTTCTTATTGGGAAGTAATTGGTGAATGGTGATTTTATATTTGTAATTAATTCTTTAAGATAATGGGAATCTAGGAAGTACTGGATGTTGATTTTTCATAATTGGGACGTAATTAATAATTTGGTTATTTGGTAATTGGGAGTACAATTTACTATTTTGGATATTTGAGAGTAAAAACTGACAGAATATTTAATTTTTTTTAGTGAAAAATTGATAATATTAACATATCTCATATATATATGTATATATATAGGGAGAGGATCGTATATGAACTTTACTTTATATGAGAAATAGGAACCAATCCAAGCCATTCATCCTAAAAATATGGATATGATTTAATCTCATAGTCATCAATCCCGCTTTTTTTATACTTAAGTAAGGTTAGTATGGTAATTTTTGCTAATTTATTCAATACAAAAACGAGATGCATAAAATAGTGCAAAGTAATGCATTAATTAGTGTAAAGTGATGCATCTATATCACATTTTTGATGCATCAATTTTTTTAAGTAATGCATGAAACACTGTGAAGTATGGATGCATCAATATCACATTTTTAAAGTGTATATTTGCACAATTATTTCATTACGTATATCATATTCGTAAATGATAACAAAATTAATATATTAAGTATGTCGTATCCATATATTTAACATTTGATGTTCTGTACACAAATATATGATGCATTAACACAATTTACGTGATGCATAAATATGAAACTGTAAATGCACATAATAGGGAAAGACTCATTACTATAGTTAATGCATTACATATATGGTATTTGTGCATTTAATTGTTTATATTTATGCATTACATTATGAACTATTAATTCATCGTCTTTCCAATCCGACATCGATATCATCGTACTAAAGAAAATAAAATCCATACTTGAAATAATACATAAAAAAATGAATATAATGCATTTCATTAATGCATTCAATGCATTGTGCTTTGTTACTAAATAAAATTATCTCCATTTTTTTATTCTTTTCCATTCACAACAACCATCATGCTAAACAATGAAATTAATCTTTTCATAAGCATTTTTTTTCCATTGTTTGTAGCAGCACCAAGTAGAACAATGGCTTATGTTCTACAAATGTGATTGTAACTGCTCTTTATACACAGACGAGCCAAGGCGGCGATGGAAATGGAGACATGGGTTAGTTGAACAAGCAGAAGCTCAACTGCGTGAAGATCAATGGGAGAGAAATTCTAAATCTTAACAACTTAACATGTATTTTCAATTTTTTTATGTTCTTTTAGTTTTTGAGAAAATCCACCAAGAAAAGAGAAAATCACCAGGAAATGATGAGAATTAGAGAAGACAAAGAATTGAAAGATCGATTAAAGAATTTTCTCAAACTTACGGTGAATTGATCTAGCCATGAAATTTTATAACTCTGTATTATAAACTCCTCCCTAAAATACAACATTTCTGCTGCTGAACTACCCCACGTATCATGTGCTTCAACATGAGAGAGAGAGAGAGAGAGAGAGAGAGAGATTGAGAGAGATGTGATTGTAGTAGTGTGCAACGACAACGACGCCGACAATGGTGGTGGCAGCAGCGATGTCGGTTGATGGCGGCGACGGAAACGATAATGGTGGTGGTAAAGGGAGAAATAGAAGATTGAGGGAGAAACATAGATTGAACGAGCAGAGGTGAAGAAGATGGGTTGGTGAAATTTTGTTTCCCAAAATAGCCTTTAACCCTTATTTTGTAATCCATGTCAGATTTTAAGATTTAATCATAGTCACATATCCCTTGCAAATAAGTAGGGGTGTGCACGGGCCGAACCGAACCGAAAAAACCGACAGAAACGAAGGGTTTTGGTCGGTTCGGTTCGGTTTTTATGTTAGTCGGTTTTCGGTTCGGTCCATCCATTTGCAAAAATTCGGTTTTCGGTTTCGGTCCCGGTTCCGTAAAATTTCATCGGCCGGGCACCGAACCGACCGAACATATATAATATATATAATATAATTATATAATAATATAAATATATATAGGAAAAAATAATATAATTATATAATAATATATATAATATAATTATAAATATATAATATAATTATATAATAATTTGTAATACCCCGCTTTTTCATAATCGGACCTAAGGTTAATTAGAAAATCGCTGAGATAATTGCGCCGTGAGAATTTAGAAAGAAATTAAGTTCCGACAATAAAAATATCTCGGCAGTCCTAATTTGCCGAAAGTAAAGAAATTAAGTAAATTAAATAATTTAAGATGTTAATTTCGTCCCGGATGATCCGAGAAAGATTATGAATGTGTTTAGGATTATGTGCTTATATGTTTGGATTTTATTTGAAAAGTGTGTGTTTAATTCGAAGATTTGATTTCTCCTGAGATCGTAGAATTTCTTTGGTAATGATATTTTAGTCCGGATTTTTATTTCCGGAATTTTTCTCGAGAAAGCTTAAATTAGGGTTAAAGAAACCCTAATAAAATTTATAGAGCTCGAGAATTTATTATTTAAAGCTGGGATGATTTTGATTAACGATTTAATGATATTTAAGTGATTAATTAGAGAATTTATTAATTAATTACTTAAATAAGATACTATTGCTAGATATTTTAAATTAAGCTTATCTAATAAATATTGATTTAATTTTTATTTAAATCTAATAATATCTACATGGAATATTTGATGGTACAAAGGAATCACATGTTAGATGCTAAGTATTAATTAAATTAAATGATAAAATCTAATAAAATCTAATAAAATCTAATGATAAGATCCTTAATTTGATCTTATCCCAACATGTAATTATTGCAAATAGTAATTTTTGTCTAATGCATGAATGAAGATAGTAATTATCTAACATCATTCATTCATATCTCATTACTCACTCTCTCGGCACACTCTCTATCAAAACACACACGCATAACACACACACACACAACGTTCATTGAAGATCAAGGATTCAAGCTCAAGAATTTAAAAGATCAAGCATCTATTTCATTCAAGAAGGTTAGATCTATACTTGATCAAGAGCTTAGCCAAAGATTAGCAAGAAAAATCCATCTTTCTTCCTTCCAAAACTTTTGAATTTTTCATGAAGTAGGATGAATGTTTTGATCTTTGAATATTATGTTAGATTTGTGATCTAAATTCCATTTTCAGCATCAATTTAAGAAGAATCCAACCTAAACCTAATTTTCTATTATTTCGAAATTAATGAATAAATTAGGGGTTTTTGATTGTTGAATTTCATGATCAAATTGATGATTTCTATGAGCTCCTATGATGATTATAAACATGTTTGATGGTTTGATTTATTAAGATTTGAGAAATTTCAATTTAAATTAACATGATTGGAAGTGATTAGAATGAAATTTGGATTTTAATTCTTAATTTATAAAAAGGACCGAAATATATATGTACAATAAAGCCATGTATTTGATTTTAATGAAGAAAATAATGAAAGAAATGGAATCTACGTTAAAAATTAAGTGACATAGAATTTTTCAGAATTTTAATACAAAGTTTTGAAATTGAGAGTTTCTAGAGTTTAATTCCTGGTTTAACTCGGGTTTGAACTCGTCAATTTGGAATCACCCATTTGGACCCGTCAATTGGATAACTTCCTGAACTCGGTCTAATTTGGAATCACCATTGGACCGTCAGAATTTGGATTAACTCAAGTGAACTCGGTCATTTGGAATCCTTATGGACCCCGGTCCAATTTGGATTAACTCATTGAACTCCTTGTTGGATTTCAATTGGACCCGATGTTGGATTAACTCGGAGGTCCGGACGGCTCGATTTCCGGCCGACTCTGTTTTTCAAGTATTTTCGGTTTTTCGGCCGGCTCGGTTTTCAGCTCGGTTTTCTGCCAGCCTCTGTTTTCCGGCCCAGCTCTGTTTTCCGGCCGGCTCGGTTTTCAGCTCAGTTTTTCAGATAACTCAGTTTTTCCAGCTAGTTTGATTTTCCAGACAGCTTGATTTATCCAGCTGATCTTTGATCAGCTTATTTTCAGTTATTTCTTTCGTAAACTCAAAAGTTTTAATATTAAGCTTAAATGTTATCAAAGAACTTAAGCATTTTTTATGTGCTAAAATAAATAAATAAAGAGCTTAATGGTTAATGAGATACTTATACGAAGAAATGAAATATTCTTTATGATATGATTAATGTTGACAATAGTATAAGTTATAAGTCAATAAATATTAATGAAAAGATGAAAGGGTTAGAAGTAAAGTATATGTTTAATTATGTCTTTAGAAGTTATTTTGAGTAGTGAATGATTAAGAGCTAAGATTTAAGATAGAAAAGTTTAAGTGTTAGTGGTAGAGTGAAAACCACAGAAAGCGAGAAAGATCATAGTATCGAAACAGCATCTCTCATTCCTCGATTTTTACTTTTCTCGCTCTTATGTATAAACCTAATTTTAAATTGAAGGACCGAGCGGGACCATTAAGTGAAGGGAAATCGAGAAGTAAAGTTTAGTTCAGCAACTTCGAAACAGGTGGGCTTTCTAAACTAAAGAATTGTCGAATGTGACTATATGATTATGATTATGTGATGTTTTTAAATTGATTGACTTGCCAATGTTTAAAGTGTTTTTGTATGTTACCATCTACCAAGGAAAGACGAATTCGGTCCTACGCAAGGTGGGATACGTATTGCACGGTTAGTAATCGTGCGCCTTCGCTTTTGGTAGGCCGATTACGGGTGTTTGAGAAGGAGGCCTACTTCTCAACACTATTCAGTGATAATAGATTTGGTACATACATGAATAGTATTTTGGTTGAGTCTCGTATAATGAAAGTAAATGTTTTGGCATGCACAGGTTCGTTTTTTTTAAGTTTGCTTGTGTGATGCTTTATGGCAAGTATTCAATCTATAGCTCTAAGTAGCAACTTTTAAATTATTTTGGCATGTGTTCACTGAGTGCGAAAGTACTCAGCCCTGCATGTTATTTCTAAAATGTGCAGGTTAGCTCGGATGGAGATGGAGTGTGCTGGGCAGGCTTTGTTGTTGTTGATATCTCTAGTTATCATTCTAAGTTAGAGCACGGTTATATGTCTTCATACATGTAACCAAAACTTATGTTTTCCGCTGCAACACTCTCTGAAATTGTTTCACTTCTGTTATTTTGTTATGTTGCTTATGTTATAGATTCTCTAAACCTTGGTTCAGTTTGTTAAACCTTAGACTTCAGTTTGTTAAATCCTTAAATTTCAGTATGCTTAATTCTGCAACGAGATGGTGTAGTTTCTTGACCATACTCGTTTATCGTTGATCGAACTTGAATACATGAATTGTCGTTCTTGAATAATGATGTCGTTGTTCGATCTATGATTGATTCTTTTTGATTTGATAGCATGTTTTGATGATCGAAAAGTATGATTTGGTGTATTTTGGTTCCTATTCGATAACTTGGGTCGTTATCTTATCCTTTGGTTAATCATAAATTGTGTAAGTCGCGGGACCCACCGGCTTAGTCATCTTCACTCTAAGTCGGGCTGCGACATAATTATATAATAATATAAATATTTTTTTATAACTGTCGGTTTTTCATATAACCGACCGAACCGACCGAATTTTTCGGTTCGGTTTCGGTTCGGTCCAAAGGGTGAAGTCGGTCGGTTTCGGTTTTAGATTTTTTGATCGGTTCGGTTTTCGGTTTATGAGATTTTGATCGGTCGGTCGGACCGACCGACCGATGCACACCCCTACAAATAAGTGGTTGAGATTAATTCCTATTTCTCATATAAGGATTGATTCTCACCAGATTCACACTATATATATATATATATATATATATATATATATATATATATATTCAGCAATTATCATAAAATTACCCCTCTGATTATGGTAATCTGAAGATGATTGTAATTGCTTTGATTGTGATTTGTGTTATCCTAAAATGGAAATCTCCTTGAGTATTTAGACTCGTGTATTGAAACCTCATTTGGAGACTAATTCAAGTGTTGTAGGCTCTATGATGTATTAAAACCTATTTTGAATCTTGATTTAAGAGTGTAGGTTCTATTGATGCATTCAAAATTATTTTGAAGACTAATTGAAGAGTGTTGGATCTATTAATGTATTGAAATCTCGTTTGTACCCAAGTTATGATGTGTTTGTTCTATTTTTCTTGATTTCTATTTCACCACTTGGGTAGTGAAAACATAGTCACAACATTTAGTGATCCACAACAAAATGTTACCAAAAAATGTGACTTTTGCACAACAAATACAAGGAAATAGATGATACCAAAAAATAGATGCACAAGAAATACAAAAAGTGTAAAAAAATATGAACAAATGCACAAGCATGGTAATGCTAGGTATTTCTCTGGCATCTAGAATGGAAGAATTGAATATTTCACAGCAGTTATTAAGAAGCATTTCACATTTAGGTAGCTCACTAAAGTGACTTCTGCTCCATTGTTAAGCAGGCTTTTCAGACAACTATTTCCATGCACTTTCATTGAAATCCTTGAGCTGATTCATCTTGTGTTTCAACTCTCCTATAGAAGTTGCCTGTGCAGCATTCCACAATGCTTCTTTGAAAGCCAAGCCAACAAACCCTGCTTGCTTGAAATTTCCAGGCATTCCATCCTCATCATCTAAGGATCCTATGATAACAGTAGAACCTGGGTTTGTCCTTCTCAATTCATCTGCATACAATTTAGAATATTGCAGAGCAAGATCTCCCTCAAGAAGCTAAACAACTAATTTCATAGCTTTGTAAGCTTGATCTCTAGAGATTTCACAGTCCAATTCATCAATGGCATCCTGCCTAAACACTCTAGCCTTCCTTTTCCTATCAGTGATGAACATTTTTAGGTACTTAAGACACAACCACTTTGACTTCAAGTTTTTAACTCGAAAGGTTTATCACAAGTATGCTTGCTAACATATTGTACAACGTGAGAAGCCTCTTCATCTTTCACCTTATTCAAATTCAGTTGTCATGGACATGTTTTATCACCACATTTAAAATAAGTCCTAGTAGGACAGACTTAGTCATCCTCAAGTTCCTTTTACTTCTTATAGCATGAGATTGCACAACCCTTTTAATAACATATCTAGAACTAAACAACATGCCAAGCTCAAATTCAGGTTCAAAAATAACATCAGAATTAAAACACTACTACAAAAACGCTCATACATAACGGATATTCTCCGTTATCTATGTGCCAAAAAATCCGTTATATATAGTGGTGTTATGTATGATGCGCTCATACATAACGGATAATAACCGTTATCTATAGTATTATACATAACGATATTTTCCTTATACATAATACTATTATCTCCGTTATCTATAATAACTATAGATAACGGATATTGACCGTTATGAAATATATTTTATATGTATTATATTGTCACTATAGATAACGTTGATTTGTGTTTAAGATGACAGTTTTTTGAACCGTTACGTATTATCGTTTTGATTTCAACCTTTTTTTTAAATTTATCTATTTTGAAATTCAAAAATAAATAAATAATATAGCTTAGAATCATAAATACATTTATAATCATCAAAACATAGTAATGATACATGATAATGTTTCATAAAAAGTTATATCTACGCAAGTATCATCAAATATAAAACAACTAACTAAACTCTTTTAGTTCCAAAATCCATAATCTTTGCCGACTCCATTTGAGCGTGCCACGGTTCCTTGCTGTCATGGCTAGTCACTTAACTTTTCACTTGGATAATTCCCCAGCTTCAGTCTAAATACACAACAATGAAAAATAATCAATAACGAAATTTAAAGAACGACTATTACATACATCAGAAAAACAAAGTTGTTCATCGCCCCGGCCACCTACTCTCAACTACTCGTAGATTCCCTCAATTGAAAAACGGTGCCAGATAGAAAATCTAAACTATATAGCATACATTTTCTGTATATAAATTTGATAATATAAAAAAATATTAAACAAAAAGAATATAAATAGATAATTACCAGGATGCATGTTTCATTAATTCAAAACAAAATCCAATAACCAGATAAGAACCCTTCCCGATCTAGTCTTCTTTCAATCATTTTAGCAATATTTCTAGCCTTTCTTTAGTTTAGACACAGAGTAATAGGCTATAGCCTAACATCACAAGTATAGCCTAAATGTCTACACAATAAAATAACAGAGCAATACACTTTACATATAACAAAGTTACCTCACAATTTGAAAACTCTAAATTTCTTCACGTTCACTGTTGGAATTGGTGGTGCCATTGTTTCATCCTCAACTCTACCAGAAGATTCTTCTTGAATCAACGCAATCTGCCGTTTGGAACTGTTAAAGAAAACTAGGGGAATAAGGAAAAAATATATTATCAAATGACTTCAAGATAGAAATTGAAAGCTAGCATCAACTTATAAATTAGCTAATTTACAGATTTTCATCTCATACAAAAAGAGGTTTGCCCATAATTCGAAATCCAATAATCTAATTCTGCAAAACCACAACACCAAAATGCCCCAGGTTAATCAACACAAGTATTCGACCATTGTTCATGTCTAAATTTACATAATCTGCTTCACTAGAACATAGAAATAAACAGAGAGAAAACTTAGCTCCTTGTTTCACCTTATGCCAGGTCGGGATGCAACCATAAAAGTAAGAGCTTTAGGCTAATCATAAAATTTTAGGCAGTGATAGCAAAATACCATTATCATTTATATAACCTCATTAAGTCCAGCAAGCTACAATAAGTTGTAGAATATATTATATGCAAGATCAAACTTGTCAAATACAATGAATTATTAGTTCATCAGTGTGTTTACTTGATGAGCAGCTTCACTCCACTATCTTCTGTTTGACTCATTAACTATTCTACAATCGGTAGAAACGTTCAAACATAAAGCAGTCCACCTGACCTGAGCTTATATCTAAAGGATTCTGCACAAGGAATAATTAATGGCTAAAATATACAAATACTTTTGCCTATGTAAGAGCTAACCAACCAAGACCAAATACATATCCACATTTGCAAGAATCAAACTTAAAGTCTAGTTCAAACACTTGAGTATCAAGCTCAAACTTAAAGTCTAGTTCAAACACTTGAGTATCAAGCTCAAACTGAAGTACTTTTTACGCAAGCCCAATCAAAAAAGTCTAATGAGCTCAAGCTTGCAAGTCTATGGAGCCATACATGTTAATTTGTAGATTCTTTTACTGAACCGAGACTAGATTTTAGATTTAAGAAATTTAATCAACAAATTTAATTGAGTTTAGTTAAGCTTGAATTTGTCAAAGACTAACTTGGATTTTCTGATCGAGCAATGACTATATCGGCCGTACCAAACATTAGGGCAAAAAAAATGAAGAACAATAAGCAGAAAACAAATTCAATAAATGTAAAGAAAATGGCAGGGTAGTCGGATATTTACCCCAACACTAGCATCGTTCAAGTACGAAACGTTAATCTCTACCAAAACACTGGTGATCGAAGCCTCTATCGGCCCGACAATGTCCACCAGAGCCGTCGTGGCTCCGCCGTGCAACGTATTCCCAGTGTTCTGCACGGAGAGAAAACTTAATTTAACAGTAGAGAAGAGGTGGACAGAAAAAGGAGCAGAGAAAAATTGAGAGAGAAATCCATGGAGCAGATTTTGAGCAAAATGCATGTGTATAAGATTCATTGAATCTTCCCCAAACAATCTACTCGAAAAACAACAAAGTGACTATAATTTTCTTAACAAGCCTAAACTAAATTTTCTTTACGGCATTTTCACAAACACCTTGCAACCAATTAAAACTCAAATACAAAATTCCACCAAACTATAGTTGGATCACGTGTAACACCCCACTTTTCAATAAGCTTTAATAAATCTTATATGACTTATTATTATTATTATTATTATTATTATTATTATTATTATTGATTTGTTTATGAAAGGGTTCAGTCTTTATGTAGCCCAAACAAATTAATTTGGACCTGAGGGAGTCCAAACTTGTTCCCTAACTTCAATAATGATTATTGGATTTAAACTCTTTGGGCTTAATCTTGTTTCCTATATTTATCCATAACAAAATAATGTAATTTGGGCTTTTAATTTGTGATGGACATCAAAGGACGATGGATGTAGAGAAATCTAGTGGGGATGTGATAATTTTCATAATTATTGATAAAAAAATATATTTTGATATTTCCTAATGACCTAGATTAGAATTAAGATTTGGTGGTTAACTAGGAAATGAATTCTACGCAAAACCCTTAACCCACACATCTCCTACTCCTATTCCATTCAAACTCTTTTCAACTCTTTTATACCTAAGCTCCGCACAAAAGATTTCATGAGAAATATTCAAAGATTCTTGAACTTATAAAGTTTTCGATCGGTGGCTGCATTTCAAGAGAAATCGGTTTACACTCTCATCCCATCACCATACACAAAAACTAGTCGGATTTCCACAGGTGAGATTTAATTTTAAAGTATTTGTAACTCATTTTTTTTATATTTACAGTAGGAATTAAGAGGTGGTAGACATAAAGGGTTGTATTTGTGTCGGTAAGAGTCGTAATTAAACTAAGAATCTTTAAAAGAGTTTTCGTGATGTATTATTGATAACGGTGTCCGGTGCATTATGGCAAAGGAAGTTGAGAGGATTGAGGGATTTGTTTTATCCTCTTGTTATAATCTTTTAGATGTCGAATGTTCTATCAGATGGGTAACAGTTAGAAAGAAAAGAAGGATTCGAGTGTATAGATCGGCCAAAAGAGAGAAAATTGAGAGAAAGATAAAAAGCTCTAAGAATAGTATGTGTGTGTGTGTGTACGTAAGTGTGCAGATGAGAGAGATAGGAGAGCATGAAAAAAAAGGGAATTTGAATGAATATAGTAATTGCTATTATTATATACATATATACGTTTATACATGGAATACTTAGTAGCAGAATTTCATTGATAACTTATTTTATATA
This sequence comes from Agastache rugosa, assembly GCA_031470985.1. Lineage (NCBI taxonomy): Eukaryota > Viridiplantae > Streptophyta > Magnoliopsida > Lamiales > Lamiaceae > Agastache > Agastache rugosa. The sequence goes on from CM062602.1 coordinate 9,321,909, forward strand.
TATATATATATATATTTTTTTTTATTTGATCAAATAAGAAGATGTTTTGGAATTATAATTAGATTTTATTATCCTAACAATAGAGAAGAAATTATTGAGCTAGAAAGTGAACTTAAATTAATATTATAAGTATGCATGTATGTATAGTTATAATTGTGTGTAGTGCTAATCCATAAAAATACACACTTTCACTTTACACAAATGAAAAATACACACCTCCTCCAAAACAAATGAATTTTACATACTTTTCGTTTGAAGAGCCGAAATGACCCTTGATTGTGATTTATTTTAATCAAAAAGTGACTAATGATTGCTAATCACTTACACATTGTAAAAAAAGTGTACTTGTGTCTTGCATGAAAGTTTGATAAAGTAGTTAATCATTGGTTATTAATATTCTTTTATATATATTATTAATAGTAATAAATACCTGCTGCATATTTAAATGAAGGCGAAAAATATATAAATCATACCAAAAAAGACAATAACCCCATGAAGAGCCAAAAAATGAAGATCCCACTCGACAAAATGAATATCCCGCTCGAAAAATGTAACATCCCGCCCGAGCGGGATATTCAATTCCCTGAGCGGGATCGTCATTTTGTCGAGCGGGATATCCATATACTGGAGCGGGATCTTCAGTTTTGTCGAGTGGGATCTTCAATTCTCTTTAGGGATATTCAATTTTTTTTCTGTGCACCGCGTAAATTACTTGCACAATGCAGGCACGCCACACCTATTCTTTTTGGACTGTAGTATAGCTGTAAATTAAATTGTACATTTTACGTACAATTTTCACGTGAATCCATACCAGTTTTACTTTTCACTTCTATATATTTCTTACATTGAAGCGAAGATCAAAACACATCTATGAAGAATTAGAAAATTCACTACAAATATCTACAAAAAAATTAGAGAATTGACTTACAAATTCACTCATCTTCGGAGGTTGTTGATTGAGGTGATTTTTTACAGCATTATAGTTTATTTAATTTCTAATGTTGATCTTTTATTAATCTATTTAGTAATTATACAAAATAAATCGGGATTCGTTACTAGATCAATCTATAATGAGCGAAAATTACATTTTAAGATATAAATTATGCAACGCATTAAATGGAACTATTTCCCTCTCGCATAACTCATTTCCCGCTCGGTACATCATAATCCCGCTCGAGCGGGAAATAGGTATACCGAGAGGGATTTTGGTGTTTTGTATTCTAATTTATTTTATTAATCATTTTTCGTTTTTAATTTTATATAGATGGATGAATGGAAGTACTTCACTATCAAATAGCTGAGTTAAAGGTTGGTTCTATTTTTGAAAGCAAAGATGATCTAAATATTGCAGCCGGCTTGTGGCACATGGAGATTGGAGCTGAATACAAAGTTGTATCATCTGATACGAAGCGTCTCAGATGGATTTGCTGGCATTTGCAAAATTGCCCTTTCGAGTTGCGAGCATCATCCCGCAGAAACTCTGATGCTTGGATAGTCCGCCAATTTAATGGCGATCATGCATGCACCCGTCATCTTGGACGTGTGGCGCCCAAAAAAGTCCACATGAATGTTATTGCAGCCTACGTTGCCAGAAAAATACGGAGGGAGTGTGAAATCATGAAGCCGAAAGCCATTGTGGAGGAGGTGCTCCGCGAGTTCGGTATCACAATCCAATATGATTTGGCCCTGAGAGCACGACACACTGCGATACAGATGATATACGGAGGGTATGTTGAGTCCTTCCAGATGTTGCCTGGCAATCTTCACATGCTTAAGGAATCAAATCCTGGCACGGTTACTGATCTGGCAGTTGGAAATGATGGGAAGTTCCAGCATCTATTTGTGGCTCTCGGCGCTTGCAGACTTGCTTATCCACTCAACATGAGACCTGTGATCGCAATTGATGGCACTCATCTCAAGGGCAGAAATAGAGGTATCTTGTTTGTCACTGTGACGAAGGATGCCAATGTGCAGGTATTCCCATTGGCGATAGGTGTTGGACCAATCGAAAATGATATCTCTTGGAAGTGGTTCCTCGAGCGTTTTAGAGTTGTATATGGGGAACTGACGGATACAGTCATTGTCTCTGATGCTCATGTCTCGATAGGTAACGCTATTAGTGAAGTGTTTCCTGATGCAGTTCACGGTCTGTGCTACTATCACTTACTCAACAAGTTGAAGCGGTTCGGAAAAGTGGTTACTACCTTGTATGAACAAGCTGCATATGCATATCGTCATTCAGTTTATGAAAATGCAATGAACAAAATCCGTCGAGAGAGCGAAGCTGCATACCAGAAATTAATGAGTGTTGGACCGGAGAAATGGGCTCGGAGCTGTTGTCCAGTTCCACGTTATAGCCAACTGACATCAAATGCAGCAGAGTCGTGGAATGGCAGATTGTTGTGGGCTCGACGGCTTCCCATATGCTCAATGATTGATGCAATCAGACATGTCATCGAGAAATGGTTTGATGAGAGACGTGAAGAGGCGAATGGCGATGACGACATATTAACTGCTGAAGCATCTAAAAAACTGACGCAACAGATGAATAAAGCATTGAGGTACAATGCAGCTCGTGCACCGGGATTGATCTTCAACGTACATGATGGTAAGAGATATTTCAAAGTAGATCTCCATATGAAGACATGCACCTGCTGTGAATTTCAACTGGATGGAATGCCTTGTTCTCATGCTATTGCTGCAATACTGTAAGTTTATCACATTGATTTTGATAATTTTATCACTTAAAATCTCTAATTGTGTGATTGGTTGAAATTGCAGCAAAAATAGAGAGACGATATATGATTACGTGCAATTGTACTACAAAAGAGAAGCTTGGATAGACGCATACAAATATCCTATACTTCGTGTTCCGCACAAAGAAGATTGGACTCTTCCAATTGAAGTAGACAATACATTGGTCTTGCCTCCAGCTATCACTTCTCTTCCCGGACGTCCGAGAGTTAACCGGCGACGCGCTGTTACGGAGAGTCAAGCTCGTAAGAGATGTAGTGTATGTCATGAATATGGCCATACTCGCCGAAGTCATGTATCACATAATTGAATAAATATAATCTAATGAATAAATAAAGAAGTTATTGCATGGAAATAACATCACAAAATGTAAAGATCCCTCTCGTGTATATACAGATCCCGCTCGCAAAGTGAAGATCCCTCTCGAGAGGGATCTTCACTTTGCAGTCGGCTTTTAATACATAAAGTGTGTATATAAAGATCCCGCTAGTGCATATTAATCTCCCGCTCGAGAATGTGAAAATCACGCTCGAAAATGTGAAGATCCCTCTCGAGAGGGATCTTCACATTTTCGAGCGGGATCTTTCTGTTTCCGGTCGGTTTTAGTCAGTTTTGAATTTCTCTTAATATTTATAATAGTGGCGATGAAAATTGTTAGGCTAGATTAATATATTCACGATAAAACTGGAAATATATAGCATGAAAATAATAAATAGTCTGCGTACATATCAATTCGGATAAGTGCCATTACAAAATTTAATTTCTGGAAGATGAAGCAGCTGCCCTACATATTTCTTGATATTGTTCCCGTTCCTGCTCCGTTGGTGGATGACACATGCCATAGATTGCGGTCGCTACCCTCTTCCTATACTGTTTGGTGTGTGTATTACCCCAAGGTATAGAGGGCGAACCACTAATTAATCGCTCAATAGTCATCAATGCATATAGCCCACAACTGTAATTGTCTATTTGCTTGAATTGATCCACTGCAGGAGGGACAACGAGCTTCAATGGATCTTCCTCGGCTGCTCTTCCAATCCGGTTATGCCTCCAATAAAATGAACAATCGAGCACCCGAGCCCACAACTTCAGAAGTGGTGCTAATTGAGTAACTCTCCCCTCTTGCACTTTCCTATCCTTGCTGTAATAGAGGGGGTCATACAACTCGGCAGTCCATGCTAACATATCAATTCGGACTACTACGTAATGGCCTCCTATGAGACATACCATAATGATCTGCATTAAATGTACACATGATAGTTAATTTAAAAATAAATAATTGCAGAAAATCCAAAATAGAGAAGTTATTTACTTACGTGATGTGCATCAAAAAATGACGACTGCTCGTCACCTGCATTGAGTCCATGCGCTCCAAAACATATGCTCTTAGGAGCCTCCCAGTCTGCATACATTGCCCAAGTTCCCCTCAACGGCGTCTCGATCTCTATGCTTAAAATATTTTTTTCCCATTCACCTTGGAGTTGGAGCTGTTTGAAATTCACATCATAGTTATAGACAGAAAATAGAAAACAAATTGGAAATAAGAAATGAATATTAGTTAGAAAATACATGCAATAAAACTTACGAAGACATCACAATCCAAGAGTACAGTGTTTCTAGCCGTGACATTCTCCAGCACGTTGTCACGGTGAGCAATCCGTTTCCTCAACCATAGCAGGTACAGGTCTAAAACCTACAAACACAAATACAATTCATATGTCATTCAACAAATATAACCAAAATAAATAAATAGACTAAACAAGTGAAGTAAATATAATAATTATATTTACTTACCCCAACGATTATGTCAGTGTGTGGATTTTCTAACACCCTCCACCACTGATGCGGAAGATAACCCCCACTCGCAAATACAACTATAAATTGGTCAAAGTGGGCCACTTAGAAACAACTCGTACGCCCGAACCAAATATCAACTCGCCTACTAGCAATCATGGGTGTACGGATCATGCGGCTGCATGTTTCTTCTTCCTATTTCCTCTTCGAGGTACCCGGAACGGCTCATCATCTTCATCCACCGAAGCACCCACCTGAGAAATAGGCACTGCATCGATGGGCATTCTCATCACAGCTTCTTGTCCAGCATATGATGCCTGGACGTTCTCAAATGCTTTTCCAATTGCCTAAATTTATACGGAAAATTAAATTAGTACAAGTGCTAAATTAAATGATAAATAATTGAAAAATACGTGCTTATTAAATAAAATGCTTACCTGCCCCCTGCCACAAGGCTTCATCACGACCACTGGGGATTTCCATCGAATGACGATATGGATCGTGCAGAAAACTACCATACTGCTCAATCGGGGCAAACGAAGATCCAAGCTCAGGCAATGAATGACGGGCAGGAACCTCCGGCTGTACAAAGTGTGTCTCATGAACAGACGGCTCTCGTGGAGGAACTTGTTCATGAACAGACGGCTGACGTCGAGCAGTGTCGTGTGCAGGTTCATGAACAGACGGCCGGCGTGATGCAGGAGTAGGCATTCCACGAAAAGTGGGCTCGTATACGGGGCTGCGACGCCGTGAAGATCCACATCATATATTCTCAAACAAATCTTCAAACCACTTTTGAAATCGAGGCAACCATCTCTTATCCATTTTTTCAAGCAAACGATCTTCAGATTTCTTCAACTCCTGTCTCATCCACCGACGGTCACTGTATCGACGGTGGTGATCTCCTCCGCTGCTCGAAGATGATGATCCCTTTTGACGAGTACGCTTTCCCTTATCTTGAGGAGGAGGTTGACGTTCCTCCTCAGAATGATCTTCATGCTCAACAAAATCAGGCGCCTCTCTCTGTGCTCCTCTCCTTCGAGGGACATGCTCCACTGCCTCATCAACCTCCTCAGCAGCATCCTGAAACTGCCTTGCCTGATGCTCATGACGGGGGAATTGTTCCCCATGCCGTAACGGATTGTGCGGCACCACAAAGTCCACTGCAAGGGCATTTGGGTACAAAGTGGACTGCATGTACAAACTCTGCGCCTCGTCGCCATATGGTTCCAACAGAGTGACACGAGGGACCTACAATAAATACAAAATAAATATTAAATACAGAATAAATGTCCATATAAATTTAATTAATTAAATAATTAAATACCTGTAGAGAAAATATAGGCTCAAGCTCCATTCCAGTTCTGCTCTTAAATTTCCATCTAAGGCATCTGGGTCGTGCATTCGGCCAAGACTCCCTACAGCGGTAGCTAAATCTGGAAGTACTTCTAGGGACCAAACGTGGAAAGCCCACACTGAACCGTAGAAGTGGTACTTCGGCGAGCTCTGTATGTTTTGAACGTAGTGCTTCAGATTCAGATAAGTGTAGGATCCCCAAGGAAATCTGTGAAACGCCTCTAAATCGTCCACCAATTTCCACACCCACGCAGCAACAGACCTCTTCGGATCGTAAGTAAGTAATAACAGATATAATACTAACACATGAGCCACCCGGAGATACAGTTCACCAGTTTCATCTCTAACCAGTTCCCGCGTGTTGGTGAACCGATCCAGTAGGGCTGCGACACTAATCGGCATCCCATTACAAAAATGCCGATACACCTCCACCCTTCGTACGTCATGGTTGTCCGAAGGTCTAAAGTCGGACGACCCGAAGACCAAGCCAGTAATAAGGGCATACTCTGGATAGGAAAAACGGATGTTTGCCCCATTTATATGAAACCACATGTCGTACTCTTGAGCGCCCGGATAATTAATCTCACGTGACAACACGTGATGCACGGCCATACTGCACTTCTGCCCCGGCTTCGAATAAATAAAGTGCCCAAAGCACGCTGCTATAAACCTATCCAGTAGCTCCTGCCCACCAACGAACAACAATGTCTTACGAACATCTTCTAAAACCTTGGTCTTGTAGTACGTGCTAATCATCGACTGTCGATTAATCGTATCAGCCCTATTGAACATAATCCGAATCAACAGAAAATCAATCAAATTTACGAACATCAGTAATTATTTATTTAAAATTTAAAAAATTAAATTCACGAAATTCACGTGAAATTAACTGCACAATTTAAAATTCGCCAAAATCAAACTAAAATTCACGAAAATAATACTAAAAAATGACTGAATTAATACATGAATATAAGACAAGTTCCCGCTCGAGAACAATATCCCGCTCGAGCGGAAAATAGGTTCTGTCGAGCGGGAAATAGTACATTACGAGCGGGAAATAGTTCTATCTACATGAATCATGATATTACCTACTGAATTCTAAAAATCACGCAACACAAAATAATTATACCCACTTTAACGAAATATTACTAAAAATTACGAAACAATTATGCACGTAGTTTAAATTCACCTAATTAATACGGAAATTCCACGAAAATAATACTAAGAATGAGTATCATGCATTTAAGCCTATTTCTCTCTCGACAAACCTATATCCCCCTCGACTACGTAATATCCCGCTGGAGCGGAAAATAGGTAAAATGAAGTGGCAAATAGTTAACTAAATAACAAACCTATATCCCGCTCGACCATACTATATCCCGCTCGGGCGGGAATTGTGTGTTCTCGAGCGGGAAATTGTTGTATCCGAGAGGGAAATAAAATTAATATAGATCCCGCTAACCTGTTGTCCCGACATGATTTTGTATCCACCAAACTTTGAAGATCCCTCTCGGTGCTCTTGAAGATCCCTTTCGGTGCAATTTGGGACCACCGGCGTCGGATTTTTTGGGGTGGAGGGACCAGCACGAGTTAGGGGTCGGGAAATTGGGAATTGGGTGGGGAGAGAGGGATGGTGGCTGTCGGGATTTAGGGTTTGCAGTTTTTTTTTTGATGGTTTTTATTTTACACACGGTAGGGGTCGGGAAATTGGGAATTGGGTGGGGAGAGAGAGATGGTGGCTGTCGGGATTTGAAGGGGTGGGTAGGGTTTGTCGTTTTTCTTTTTTTGAGATGGTGGGGGACCTGGGGGTTATTTAATGTAGAAAGTGGGTCAAAAAGTAGTTTTTTATTCAAAATCCTCATGACCGAATCTTGGTCGTTTTTTTCTTCTCTTCCTTCTGCCGCGCACAGTTTTTTTTTCTTTCCCAAGGCATGAGCCTTGTTTTTTGTGGAATGAAGTGATGTTTTGTGGGCCATTGTAGGGTTACTTTTGTAGGGTTGTGTATTTTTCATTTGTTTTGGAGGAGGTGTGTATTTTTCATTTGTGTAAAGTGGAAGTGTGTAAAATAAATTTTACCCCATTGTGTGTATATATGTATATATATTGGCAGGATTTCACTGGTGACTTCACGATAATTTGTTGGTATTAATTAGAAATAGAAACATAAGTAATTAATAAGTAATCTTATGTTAGTTTCTATTTGTATCTAATGAGTAGCAGGAAGAAAGAAAGAAATCATGGGTCAGACTTTGGTTGACGAATTTTGCTTATAAGTTTAATATTTAATAATTATCTTGCTTTAAAAAAAAAGGCGTATAGATTATGAAATTTGGTTTATTAGCAGAACATAAGCAAAGTAATAGGAATAAGAAAAGTTGTTTTGTTTTGTTTATTTTTTTTATATACTAAAATGATTTGGATATATGCATTTGTTTGAAGTCAGACAAGAATTAACGTATGAGATTTGAAATAAAGATATTTTCTAAATAGTTTAATTAGTCTAGTTCTTTAAAGTGATTTGTTTAATGCCCAGTTATAATTCATAGATTTTAGCTAAGTTTAAAGAATTTACTTAGTTTATTATAATAGTAAATTATGTTACTTGACTAGGTGCGGTGCAACTAGGACCCTCGTCTACTATTTGATTTCTTGGATCGTTTGTGCTCAACTTTGAGGTGGGTAAAACTTCTTTCAAACTCAAAAGTTGTGATTTGCTATGTGATGTGGGTAAAATTCTTCTAAACTCAAAAGATGATTTATGATGACATGTGGTTTCAAATGTGAAAGTTGATTGTGAAATGTTTTATGTCCAACATATTATATCGTATGGAATGTGTGCTTTGTTGAAATGTGAATAACGCATATATCGCCTTGACTGCCTATAGCGCTTGTGGGTTATATGGTTATGGATGTCATGTGCACAGTAATTGAATGTCCTATAATCGCCTTGTATGCCTTGAGCTCTTGTGGGTTATAGATGATTATGTTTTGTTCTATATTCGCCTTGTATGCTTGAGCTCTTGTTGTTTATAGACAAACATGATGGTATATTTTACACTTCCTGCGTTATGAATGTTGTTGGACAAGAAAGTAAAATGATCACATGAGTAACCCACCACTGAGTACGTTTTATGAGTACTCACCCCCATATTTTCAAATGATTTCAGGATAATGAGTTTAGAGTGGCGTGGAGGAAACGGAGGTGTTAGGTTTTCATGTTTAAAATTTTAAGTATTAATTATTAATAGATAATATTTTGAAATCTTGAATGTGTCTTGATTTCGAGTTTGAACTAAATATAGTTTAATCTTTTTGAAATATTATTTTGAAAGTCAATTTATGGAATGCTAGAAGCTTTTAAGATTATTTTAAAAATTTAAATTAATGGTCTTGAAACTAGTTGATGAAATACTTAAATGTGTTGGGGTTGAAAAGTGATTTCTATTTGTTGGTTTCTCTAGAGAATATATTCATCTTCTATTTTGGAAAATTGTCGAGATCAACTATTGTACAATTGTTTTTCCGCATTAAAGAGTTTTAGAAAGAAAATTTTTAAATGGCTCGATTTCTTTTATTTTAATTCCGCATTTTTGTCAAGAAAATGTAATATTTTAAATTAGAATTTAGGGTGTTACATTTCGTCAACAAAACCCAAAGCTTAAAATCCTCCAACAATGAAAAACAGAAACACCCATTCAATTCATTTGTAACAAGAAGCATGAAATATGAATCCAAGAGTTGAAACAGAGATTAATTCAGATAAGAACAGAAAAGAGAAAGAAATTTCAATTTCAACTTGAAACGAGAGAGATTAGAACCTGAAACGAGAAAACCTTGGAGTGAGAACTGGAGGATTGCTGTGAGAGAATTGAAACAAGCGCCATCGTAGGTGGACTCACTCGGGCAGGTTCCACCTAGATCGTAGTTTCCAGCGACTGCTCCTCTCTTTACCGCCAGGGAAATCCTTGTCGGTATCGTTGTTGGATGAGTCTAGGGTTTTGTTGAAGGTTTCAATTTGGGGAATTTCGGGTTCATCCTCTGAAAATCATTTATCATTAAAGATAAAAAAATCGAGGGATACAGCAGGGACAGTGGCGCGGTGTCGGTGAGTGGGGGTGGCCAGAGAGTGAGAGTCGACACTCGAGAGAGATGATGAGAGTTGCAAAAATCTACTGTGAAGAAGTCATTAATTTAAACACTCTTCATTTTTCTAGCTAACAGATTTCGTAGAAGTTGGTGATGATATTGGCGGCGGCTCTGATTCATTTCGATTTCCGCCAGTGAAAAAAGAAGAGAGGAAGAGGTTGTAACGACGATCTAAGGAGGGAAGAGACTGCTGCGTTCTTTTGAGAGAAAATAAAGTGAGAGTGAGGGATTGAGGGTGAAGGGTTTAATTCATTTTATTTTATTTTATTATGTATTAATTGATTAAAAAAAGCGTTCATATATAACAGATGGCTTAACACTTTCGTAAACCGTTATATATATGACTAATACATAACACTCAAACATAACGGAATACTCGTAACCATTATATTTACCAATAGATAACACTGCATACATAACGGATATTTAAAAATGCGTTATCTTTACAAAATATGCGCTCATACATAACGGTTTTTAATAAACTCCGTTATGTATGCAGTGTTATCTATGAGCATTTTTCTAGTAGTGAAAATAGGATAAGATTCTTCTTTCTCACCATCAGAATCTGAGTTATAAATTTGTTTGGGCCCCTATCTTAGGGTGGTTTGCAATATTGGGCCACATTTCTTCGAGCCGATGAAATTGGGCCATTCAAACTAAAAGTTTGGCTGTTATAGGCCATTTTTCGGCCCGATTAGTGAAAACAACATACTCACAAAGCCCATTCATAATAAGATTACACATCCAAGTTAAAAACGATAGAAAATACCCAAATTTATCATTTTCTTCAAATTTTTGATCCATTTTTCAATTTGGAGATAATTCATTTAATGCAATCAGGCCCATCACACTTCCATATAAAAATTCTTAGAATACCAACTTCATACCTTTTTTACCGTAATGCTGCCGGGTAAATATCCGCCGGAAGTTTTAGGGACCACGTCCAACCACACGATCACAACCGATGGTTTCCCGATACAGACTCCTTCAGCAGCACTCAGCACAACCTTCAATCATTTCCTACCTGAGGCGTAGGGTATTTTAGTCAGTACTCAGAGAAAGTTTAGACAGTGGAAGGGATGGACAAAAGCCCGAACTTTATTTAGGAATTATATACAATTTATTACAACATAAGTATATCTCCTTTAGGGAGGAGACAAACTTGTTTAGCTACCTATGGTAGCGGAATTGAAATACATAAAAATTAAAGACACGAATATTAAAACTAAGAACTATGACAATTTTATTTTTGGAGAGAGCAGAGAAGATGTTGTGTAGATTTTTTGATGATCAATGCTCTCTTCACTTCTTGTATATATAGAGGTATGGAGTGACCTCTCTTTCTTTCATAATTGCCTTGGATACTCTATCCTTGACTTGCTTGCTTTCACGTGGATCGGGTCCTCCATTATCTTCCATTATTGGATGCGGACAACCAACTTTCGGTGTGAGGTTCCTTTCTTGTGACTAATGGACCACGTTCTTTTAATGGTAGTGGTCTTCCTGTAGCTTTACCCATCTGTCACTTAGTGGGTAATTCCTGTTCATCCACATACTATTGTCGTTTTCTTTTTAGTGGATGGCTTTCCAGCTTAGAGTCACATGACTCTACCAACTTGTGTAGGGAATCTACTTTTTTCCTGGGGCCCTGGGCGTCCTTACTTTTGGCAGCGTCTTGTGCTCGTTGGACCGAACTTTTTCTTTTCCCATTCTGGGTAAGAAGCCTTTCCCGAACTCTGGCTCCTTCTGGTTCTGACAGTCTGGACAAATACGTTCAGACCAGTGCCCAAAGTGAGCCATATTGCAGTATTTGCGTGAGTTTCTTTGCTCGTCGCAATCTTGTTCTCCCAAAGCAAAGTCCTCTTTCTTTCAAAAGCCTCTTCTGCAAATTTTGTTGATTTTCCTGTCATAGTATTTAACTTGATTGATCCATTTACCGAATTCTGAAAGAATTTAAACGGAAACTTGACTTTATCCATCTCTGTGAGACAGACCCATAATCTCCATGCTCTTCTGGTTGAGATGAGGTCTTCTGATAATGTAGAGACTAGTGTAGTCTCTTTCTCAGTAGGCACCTTGATCTTTTCGAGGGCGCGTCCATCTGGTCTCCGAAGCCTAATGTAGTGAAAGGCTTCATGGTTACCTCTTTCTGCTGGTTCTGGGGCCGCACTGATTAAATACAGCTCCAAAATATCACCTCGGCTAAGTTGTGGATTATTAGCTCAGGTATCATAAACCGCTTCTTGAATCCACTTGGGTAGATTCTTAATCTCGGTGAATGATGGTGACATTGTATAAACTGAGGCGAGTGCCCCAAATTCATACCATCTATTGACTTCGTGTGGATCTGAGTTTGGCACCATCCACACCCGAGGATACTTCCCCGAAACATCAACCCTTATATTTTCTGGGTTGATCCTCATCCTTGTATGGAGCTTCTCCCAGTTAGCTTGATAAATCTGCCAAGAAGAAGAAACTTCGATCTTATCAGTATTAACCTTAGAAGTGTCAGTCATTGGCCTAAGATTAATCTCTTCCTTTTTTACTCCAGAGGTGTCGAGTTGACATGATGTTTTTAGAGTGTGACCCATGAATATCATCTTTTTCTTGAGGCAATGGTTCCAAAGAAACCATCACCTTAGAACTCGGGCAAGAGGTATTGGAATCTTCTGCTACAGGTTTAGAGCCCTGTACTCGAAACACTTCTTTCACCAAAGGATCTTTGGTCACCCGAAGGATTGGTGTTTGGCATGCAGTCCAGAGTTGATCCTGTGACGGTATACAAGCTCGTATTCTCTCGGTGACTTTTGTCTTGTCGAGATTTGCAATCTTCCCGCTTGTTCAGCGTTCAAAACACACTCGTCCCGCTCTCCCATTAACATCTCCAGATTTTCTCTAAGATGCCTTTGGGCCAGAAGGATGGAGTTCACGTCAGTTTTCTCCATCTCTTGTTAAGAAATCTGCAAGAACATTTTCATGAGATTTCACAATGACAATATCAAAACAATAATATTGACATTCAGCTTGCCATCTAACTAATCTAGCCTTTTTAGGCTTATATTCCATCTTGTTTTTTAAGAAAGCCTTAACCTATGTGTTATCAACTTTCAAAGTAAATTTATTTGCTAATAAAAATAAAGGCCATTTCTTTAATGCCTTTCGAACTGCAAAAAATTCTTTCTCGTTAATGTGCCTTCACACAGCTTCATCTTCTAAGAATAAACCACTATAGTATCTGCATGGTTCTTCTCCATTAGGATGATCTAGGTTAAGACTGCTGCCCACCAGTAATCACTTGCATCTGTATACAGGACCAAATCATCTTCGTCCTGTGGTATCGAGAGTTTTGGGAGATTTTTGCAAACCTCTTTTAACTCGTTCATTCCTTGTCGATGTTCCTCTGTCCAGATGAACGGAACATCCTTTTTCAGTAATGAACTGAAATCATTTTTATGTTTTGCGAGATTCTTAATGAATGATCCTGCAAAATTAACAACTCCCAGAAAGCTCTGCAGTTGTTTCTTTTCCTTTAATTCTTCAGGAAAATTCTGGACCTTCTGAACAATATGATCATGTAGAATAATTCCTGCTTCATCGATCTCGATACCCAGAAATTCCATTTTCCGAGTTGCGACGACTGCTTTCTTTTCAGACAGTACTAAACCTTCTTTGTAGCAAACATGTGCAAAGATCTCAGGATGTTTGATATGTTCTTCCATATTTTTTTTATGCAATTAAAATATCATCAATATAGACGAACATAAAAGAAAAATAATCTTTGAACAGATTATCCATCTTTCTTTGAAATATCCGAGGAGCATTAGCTAACCCCATCGGCATCACGATCCAAACATAAGAGAAGGCTGTAAACTTCTTACTATTTTCCTCCATGCGAATCTGGTAGAAACCTGACTTGCAATCAAACTTAGAGAATACCTTAGCATTTCTAATGCAGTTAATAAGGTGTTCCCTACTAGGAATAAAATATCCATCAAACTCCAGAATATCATTAATTCCTTTGTAATTAATAACTAATCTAGGTTTACCTCGTTTGATCTCACCGTGATTCCTTACCAGAAATCCGGGACTGCTGTAAGGCAAGTTCCCAGGTTTAATCAACTTCAAATCAAGGTGTTCCTTGATTATCTCCTTCATATCATGTTGATCTTTAAGATTCATCAAGATTGGCCTGAATCTAACAAACTCGTATTTCTTATCTGGCTTCACCTTCAAGGTTGCTCTGAGCTTGTTTCTGTGCCACCATGCCAAAGGATTCTCATTGTAACTCCTTATAATCTTTCTTTTAACATCTTCTAGGGACACATGTGTCTTTTCCCTAATATCTTGATGAGATATTAAGGATGCTTTAAGGATCTGGATCTCTTCTTCTTCGAGATTTTTTTCATGGATACAACTTGGCCCTACTTCGCTGAATTGTCTTTGATCATTCATTTTTGGGTGTCAAAGTTGTCCTTCATCACCACGCTTGCTGCGAAACGTGATTGGTATCTGGCGATTGAAAGCCCCATTTAGCCTCTGGACAATGATCTTGTGATCGCAAATAGTTGTGAACACTAGTTACCTCCTTTCATTATCCTGCATGTATCTTTTGAACATCTGTAGGAAATTGTTTCCTAATAGTATGTCCGCTCATGTATTATGGAAATAAATTGCTGGAGTTTTAACTTATACCAAGGTGTACCTCTTGCTCCACCAATTAAAATTTCCGTCTCTTTTACTCCCTTAGTCAGGAGTAAAATCTTTTTTGAAAAATCTCTTCCTGCAATACGGGGTAGATCTTCTTTTACTTCTGCTGGGAAGATTTCTCGTTTTGCAGTGCATATACCTGCACCTGAATCAATATAGGCAGCAAAATACTCTGTCTTATATTCTTTATATAACCTCCCAATAGAGTTATATATAGAGAATGGACTTGTCATTCGATCAATAGCTTTTTTTCATTAATCGTGATTTCCATTCCATCTTTTTTACTTGTCTATGATTTATGACTTTCGAGAAAATTCAAACCTAGCAACAATATTGTTATGAAATCTGGCTCTGTCTTTGATCTCCATTACTCGTCCACCAATCTCCAGGGTACCTATGTAATGGTTGATCTCTGACTGCTGCAGATAGTAAAGAACATTACAAGGGAAGTTGGTTTCCCACCTTGTAGTGTCAAATTTTACTATCACTCATCTCCATCCTTCAGGACATTTCAGATTTACTGCAACTTTATTACTCTGAGATGTCTGAGGTTGAGCTTCCTGGATGAGACTCCTTCCATATGGTAGAGACATAATTCTGTCTCCTTGGAAAGATAATCTTCCTGATGTTAGCCTGAGACTCTGGTCGTGTCTCATAACTTTCCAATCTCGAATTTGAATATCCACATTTCTCAAACGAGATATTTCTACTCTATCGGGACAAATTGTCGTTGTCACATTCTTGAACATATCTGGTATCTCGATGAACCGCTTTCCTAGAAATAACTCAGTATGATGTGAGTTAGAAAGCGCATATGATATCTGATATGTAATGGAGTAGGGTCTATTTCCTTCCTCCAATAGATCCTTGCGTTTGAAGTCCTGATATAGCGTCAGGGCTTTGCTGAAATGGGTATCATTAAGATTGTATGCAATCTTTGGATATATGATCCCCACAACTTTTCCTGCACAAAGATTTCCCGCAATTGTTCCCATTACGGAATCTTTTAGATTTCTAACTCTCTTATCGCATGTTGCGATATCAATTGGCGTATCAACTCCTGTGTATAGAGCTGATTTGAGTACCAACTGGATTGCTTCGATATGGATCCAATTCATCTTTTCTGTGACTTCAGGCTTCATCTTCTTGAGATATTCTCTGACGTTGCTGGCTGGAATCAACTGCATTTCTACTTCATTCCCAGTAAGCTCGATAGGAAGCGACATTTCTCGTCTGGTAATTCCATAGATGATATGTTGTTTCCTGCTCCTTAGATTAAAGTTTCTTAGAACTTGATCTATACTCCCTACTGAAAAGCTTTGATACTTTTGTATATTCAGGCTCCTCTTCATAATTTTATCAATCAGGCTTTGTGAGATCAATGTATGACTAGAATATCCAGATCTATCTTCGTTCTCCTGATGGAAAATCTCTGGATTAGTCTGACTCAGATCTTGATCCATCAGACCATTCTAATTCCTTTTCACTGAAAACTTCTTCTTGTTCTTATATAGTCTCATCCGAGGGTATATCTTCGAACTGATATACTTGTACCAGTTGTTGGTAGTAGACTGCATCTTCGATATTCGGAGTGGATTCGAATTTGTTGATACCTCTTCTCTCGTTATCGGGGCAATTTGTAGAAATATGCCCTTTTGCACCGCATATCCAGCAGTTGCAATCCTTGAAACTTTCATTAACTCTGGTATGAGTTCGTCTGAAAGTCTTCTTTGCAGGTGTTCTTCCCTGGGATTTGTTAGACCCTTGGAATGAATACATGTTCCTTGATGGTCAACTTCTTTGCCTGATTTATAAGATCTGGCCTTCTGTTTTGACCATCTGGTTCTTGATCTCCAAGAATTTCTTTTTGGATCTCCACCTTTGTGATAGGGCTAAAACCTATTCTTTTTGCTTCTTTTCAGCCTTGGTGGTTCTCCTCCAATGATCGTTGGTAGATCATTGCCATCACAGTTTAGAGGAGCGTATTTATTGATTCTCCTCAATTTCTTCATGTTCCCTAGAGTTGTTGCTTGTTGACACCACTCTGAGAGCTTTCGATGTACATATGACATCCTTCTTGCGACATTTTCAGGATTTCCTGGTTCGTAATCTCGAATTAGCATCTCCTTCCATAGGCTTGGAAATTTTAGAAAGAAAATTTCCAATGCGACTCTTTCATCAACTTTTGATTGATGTTAATAAAGTGAAAAAAACTGTAGAAACTTATTAAGCGATTGTTGGTCTAAGACTGCAAGTTTTAGATTATACAATGCCATCAAGTATTTCTTTCTTTTTTCTTCATCAAAACCTTCAAAATATCCTTTCCCAAGAAAATGACTTATAATAATAACATCCATTCTTCTGACATGTTCGGTGAAGGATTCGCCTTCGAAGCATGCGTTCTTTATCTCAAGAGACATACCATCCCATGCTATCTTCAGCACTCCTACAATACTCATTTATAAGATTTTTATAAATCCTTCCTTATTTAGATCGATAGTTGCTGTTGCAATTCTCATTGCTGTTGTGCACTCGTCAATCATCGATTCTTGATCTTTGAAATTAACTTCATCAAGATCGAGCATAACCCTGTATGGATGGATTGAATCCAAGATAGCTTTAAGAATAGGGGTATTCTGCATTCTTGGTTGTGGTCGCCTTGCTTTAATTCTTCTTTCCGCCATGTATGCATCATTTGGTGTATGATGATCAAATCTAGCTCCGGTCTGAAAATCCTGGGGATTTCCAATAATAGCTCCTGGTGGTAATTGATTTACCGTATGTGGGTTGTGAGCCATTATAACTTGTTGTTTGTTCTGATTCATCTTCAGATCGACTACGGCAAGATTAGCAAAAAATTCTGCTAACTCTTGGAGGTCATCAAGATTAATTCTCTCGGGGTTGCTCATCGTTTCTCACCTCGAATCATTCTTGCCATTGCTTCAATCTTTGGATCCTTCTTGGCTTCTCCCATTGGTAACGGATAAGTGGGTTCATTGGCAAAAGGATTTCTTCTTTGACTAGAACGAGGTTGGTGTTCTAGTTTCTCTATACTGTCTCGAATATCTTTCAGGATGTTGTATATCTCTTCCTGTTTCTTTTCGATTCCGTAAAGATTCCTTGGTACACCATATAGGCTGTCGCCATAATGTTGTACCGTCTTCTGCACTTCTCTCAGATCCATCGAAAATTTGGAGGAATCTGGATTAATCTCTTGATAAAAAAGAGTAGAGGATTCTCCTTTATCTTTCTTTAGTTCCATCAGAGATGGTTTCAATGATCTCTTCTCATGGCATGTTCTATCTCCCATTCGAGGCAGATACAACTATAGAGGAGGTTTTCTTTTCTTTTGATTCCTTGGGAACATGAATCAATTAATTCTCCCTCCTTACTTTGTTGGACCAAGAGGTCCAACTGCCTTCTCCAGTGTGTTAGGACACTCTGGTATCTCGTTCTTCTTTTCTCCAAGATTTGGAGAAGTTTTTGGTGATGTCTACACTCTGGACATTCTTCAAGATCCATCAGTCAGTCTGGTTCTGATGTTTTTCTCTCATTGTATCCTCCACTTTTAGTAGGAGATACCTCATATCCTCAATGAGTCTCTCTCTTCTCCTCATCTCTTGGTGGCAAGAGATAATTGCTTCGCAATCAACTCTCCTTACTGTGGAGTGAAACTCCATTTCCCAGTGTGCAATAGCACTCAGGGTTTTTGTTTTCTGTATCTCCAAATCATGGAGATAGTTCATGTAACATTCACATCTCGGACAGTTGTCCGGATCCATATTTTCTTGATGTTTCCTCCGTTAGGATAATACTTAAAGCAATAAATAAAATATAATTTCTAAAAAAACCTAGGGCTCTGATACCATTTTGAAAGCGTGGATCTTAAAGCATAATGTTAGGGTAAAATGATAACCTTGAGTATATTCTATCTTTGATGTGTATTCCAAGTTTGTTACAAGGCAAGTGAATATTGATGACTTCGGGCTTTTTAAATTGCAACTTTTAAAACTTTATGGCCTAAATCTGCAAGTTCAAAATCCTATTGTCCTTTTCTTGCAGGCCCACAGGCCTTATCTTGCAAGCCTGCAGAATTATGGCCTAAATTTGCAAACCGCCATAAGTTAGTGGCCCATTAAAACTTTGAACTCTCAGAATCCTTACCTTTGTCAAAATCATTAAAAAAATTATTAACCACGTCTACATCACAACTCTCATCAGAGTCACTTCATGATCAACCTCCTTAGACACATAAGAATCAAACAGTGCATGATCCTCATTATCACTTTCATCTACCATGCTATAATCACTATCATTAAAATCACTAAAATCATCTCCCTCATTATCTAAGTTAGCCTCCCTTTTTTTACTAAAAGTTTCCTGAAACTGACTAAGATTGTCTATTGGATGAAAAACTGTACCCAATATAGGTGCAACTTGTTCTTTCTCTTGAACAGTCTCTTTTTGCCCTTTTATAGTTTCCAACTCCCCTTCCCCTTGTTTGTTCCCTTTTACTTGTTTTTTCCCTTTCACAATTTCCAACTTTCCTTCCCCTACATATAAAACAGCCTGCCTACTACCCATGGAGGCTTCACAGTATTGTTTAACATCTTCATCACTTGATAACTCCTTCACAATATTATCAGACACAATATAATGCTTGATATCCCCAACCAATAACAACCATTGTTCAAGTCCGTTTCTTAAAGTTCCCAAGCTTAGTTTTCTAGCTACAACATGATCTAACACCAATAGACTACCCCCACAATATTATGGCATAGGAAATATAATAATCTTACCACCATGATAAATAACCAATGTCAAACACATACCAACAGGTTCAGCACAAAAAAAGAAAAAAGATCTCTCATAACAACTTGCCATTAGAATAAAACTCTTGCAAATAGATCAAAATATATGGATACACTTAGAAAGCATATCCCATAATTCAAACCGAGTTATGTAGGCACTAAAAACTCAAATTGCTAACTGAAAATTAAAGCATATGTTGGGATTAAAATATGTTGAAAATCAAAGCATATGTTCAGTAACTGGATTTTTCGGTTTATTCGAGAAGCATTATGGGGTCAATAAATAGAGAAGATGAAACTCCAATTCCTATAGAACTCAAATTTAAAATCCTAAACCCATGAATGCATAAACACTCTTCCATAAAAAAAAAATCATTTTAGACCACAAATAATTCGCCAAATTAACATGCTTTAATGTTAAGAAAAATGACAAAATTAGGCTACTTACTGTACATCGGAGGAGGGCGATTCCAATGCTTCTTGTCTTGCATTTTTGCCATGAGTCCAGGTTCTTTCCCACATCGGTGACGTGCCGACGAAGCTTTGGAAAATGACGGTGATTTTGATTCTGCCGCGAATGATTTTCAGGATTTGAGAGGCTCACAATTTAGGATTCTTGTGAATTCGGGGAAAATGAATTTGGAAATTTGGGAGAAAATAATGGAGCATCCTCATTTGTTAGTAAGAGAATCTGCACAAGTGGATGCCACGTCAGAAACAGGTTCCAGATAGCGGCTGCACGTGACATTTAGCCCGAACTTATGAGTTTGGGCCGAAATTTGTCCCACGGATACTTTACTTATTATTTAGTGGCCCATATCAAAGCCCAGATGAGCTTGACCTTTGAGGATTAGGCACCACATTCTAAGGAGTCGAGCCAATCGGGCCAATTCAGGGATTTACTAGCTCAAATACGATTTATGCCTCTTAGTTTCTAATTTCTTTTATTCAGCCAGAATAATAAATTAGAACACAAGTATTAATTTATTCCACTATGATGGTCTCTGAGCTGAGTCTTTGGTGTAGAGGGGGGTGAATACACCAAAGGTAAAGTTCTGAAAACTTTTTCGAGTTTAAAACAGAGTTGGTGAGCTCAGTTATGAATCCAGCTGAGGAGAGTCATCTGGGCAAATAACTCAGCTGTCGGTGCGGAATGTGGTGGTTTGAAAGCTTAGCTCGGTTGGTTAGAAAAACTCAGCTTGAAAAGATTATCTTTATGTTTTCGGCTTAGTCAAGTTGTGCAACTTTCAGAAAGACACAACTGTCTTTGGAGAGCAGCTGTGTATGCAGTTTTAATAAAATATGCAATGAGATGATAAAGTTAGTACTAAAACTGAATTTAAAGAGTAATAAAGAACACGAGATTTTTACGTGGTTCGGAGTAACACCTCCTACGTCCACGACCAGGTTCACTGGTAATTCACTACCACTTGGTTTCCAAGTACCAAGCAACTTCACAACTCTAACCCGATAAAGTTTTCTTTAAACTATGTAGAACTGTTTGAGAGCTTTTGAATGCTTGAGATTTTCAGATAATGAAAGCTTGTAGAGAGTTTTTCGTATTTGATCCTGAGGTTGAAGACGGGTTTATATAGGTAAAGATTCAAGACTAGCCGTTGGAGGAGCCGTTTGAATCTTACCTACTCTTCTTAAATTCGATATCTGCCGTTGGGCGATTCTGCACCTGTCTTCATTTGTGTCACATCCTAGGTTCTGAAGTCTAGGATGCTGATTCGACAATCCCTCATTGGTCGAGGCATGTTGACTTCCTCTGACACCGGGATCTTCTGCCTCTGGAGCTGGCTTTTTAGAATCAGAGCTGGATTGGGCAAACTGACTTGAAGTGATGTCTTCAGAGTTAGTTCCATTTGTTCTGTACAACTGGACCAGCTGTCTTGAACTCAGCTCGATTTATCTTCAGCTTGATCTTCAGCTGGATCCTGCTCCGTTTTGTGGATCCTGCTCCGTTTTGAACTCAGCTCAGCTGGAAAACTCAGTTGATAGCTGACTTCTGCTATAAATACAGCTGGGTTGTCCGCTGTCTTCTGCTTCCGCTGTCTTCCGCTTCCTGAACCTGTAAACCTAGAAAATCTAGAGCTCAAACAGGCGAGCTGGAAAACACTACTTAGGTTGATGCGATCATCTATTCGGTTGGAAAATCAGTTGGGTTTTGGTATTAAATCAAAACTTCATAATTTTCCTAACAATTTCTCCCTTTTTGATGATGCCAAAACCTAACTGAGACAACTTATGACGCAGAGAAAATTTTGTTTTATTAATGTAAAAAAAAATTACATCATAAAACAGGAAAAAGAAAGAAAGAAAGAAAATTCTTCAATTCTTCAGTCTTCAATCCCAGTTGGCTGGGTCCTCTCTTCTGCATCCGCTGCTTCTTTCTTTTGACTCGTTTCTTCTTCAGCTGGTTCCTCTAGCTCAGCAGTTTGCCTTCTTTCTCTCATTCTCTTTCCCCTTTTTGGCATGATCAATCAAGGTGGGAGATAGACAACATCAGCTATTGTGATGTCTTAGTTTGGCAATACTGTGGTTTTCAGCTCTGAGCAGCGAGGTCTGGAGTCTCGGTGGCTCAGCTGTTGCATTAGCTGGCTCTTCTTCAATAGCATGAGCCTCAGCTGTGATTGCGGACACAACGTCCTTGGCTTGTTTCAGTTGTGGCGGTTCAGCTGAGTGCTTGAAGGTATGAGTTGGCACTAGAGATGACATCTTTTGAGTAGGGCACAACTTCATTCCTTGCAATTTTGCTTCTTCAGACTTCATTAGATTGAATGAGAAAGTCTGATTCAGCACTTGAGGGACTTGAGTATTCCCCTTTACTTCTGAAGTGGTGGGTATTGGGTTCAGCTCATGTTTTCATCATTCAGCTGCAAGTTATAATTGGCTGTATGATGTTTTCCACTTGAGCTTGGTGCAGGGGCTTGAGCTCCAACTTCCATGAGTAGATCTCAAAGCTGGTGTCCCTGTTGAGCTGAAGAAAATTGAGGAGAAGACAGTTGAAGTATTCCATCTGTCGTGGGGTTAAGCTTAGTTGATCAGCTGGAATACGTTGTTACGGCATTGATGATGACGATGTTCACGCAGGCGCATGAACTTCTTCTCCATCGTAAGAAACCACCGCTTGTGGGCCTTCTGCTCCTCGAAGAGTAATTACGAATTCTCTCTTAATGTCAGCTGGCTTCCCGGCTGACTGACTGAGCACCTTTGACTTGAGTCTTCTGTTTGAAGACGGTGCTTCAGCTTGTTTTGTCTCCTCAAGTTGTTTCCGATTCCCAGCTGAAAAGGAAGTAGATGCATGCTGCTTTGTCTCCTGCATCTTTTTCTGTGCCTCCTGTGATGGAGCAAGAGCTTTGTCATATCTGCTCTTATAGACTCCAGGTTTATCAACATCTCGTCCAGTTCCGTTGACGTTGATTTTCGCATCCCAGGGAGTTGTATGTCCCGTTCTCTCTTTTATTTTAAGAGAAACAGTGGGGCGGAGGAGGTCTTTTTCCTTTGACATTCCCAGGAAGATTTCTGCAGCTTCCTGTTGAATGTTCTTGAGCTTTGCAATCCCCCACGGTGTTAGACCGGATCTGTCGATGGGCTTCACCTTCTCCTGGAACTCTGTCTTCTTGTGGTTCCTGAGAGATAAGCAACTCTCATCTTGAAGCTTTGATAGATTCTTCATGTTTGATTGGCTTCTGGAGATATCTTTCTAAATTCCATGTTCTTCTTCTGCAACTTTTGTTAGTAGAACAAATAATACCAATTGATGGAAGAAGAAAGAGTGCCGAAAGACTTTTTAGGGTTTATGCAAAATTTTGCGTATCTTTTCTATCATATTTATATCAACTTTCTTGATGAATGGACGATCAATATTTGTAGTTTGATAAGAAGATCTACGATTGGAAGTAATTCTCGCGTCATGTCAGTTTCTTGATTAGAAAGTGCGAGTTAATGCGCGAGAGGGGACAGTTGGGGCATTTTTACTTTTGCCTCGAAACTCCCGTGTTTCAGTTCTTTGCAGACTTTTAATTAAGTTTGATTAGAAATAACAAGATATGATTTGACTGAAAACAGAGTGAGTACGTGTAGTTAATGATGTTGCAAACCTCTCAGCTGATCATTGTAGTCAGCTGATACCTCGGTTAAGTGGTTGTGCTGAGTGATCGTTTTTCCAGTTGGTTCCCCCTCAGCTGAATAATCCTTCATCTTAGGCGTCTGGCTGAGCTTGATTCTTTCTCGGCTGTTACCAGTGATGTTCATTCTGAATTCCAGTTGTCTGCTTCCATTTGGCTGGGTCTGCTTCCATTCAGCTGGGTCTTCTTCCATTCAGCTGGGTCTGCTTCCATTCAGCTGGGTCTTCTTCCATTCAGCTGGGTGATGCATCGTCTGGGTTGAGTAATCCAAGTAATCCGCACAGCATTTTGAATCTTGTTTCTATCAGCTGCTTTGTGAGTATATCAACCCGCTGTATGTCTGTGTGAATTTTCTCAACAATCACATCCTTGTTTTCCACGTGATCTCTGATAAAATGATGACATACGTCCACATGTTTGCATCTTGTGTGATGTACTGGATTCTCTGATATAGCAATCGCACTTGAGCTATCACAGAAAATTGGAACTTGTCCAGTTTTCACTTCATAGTCATCCAGCTGATGTTTCAGCCAGAGAATTTGAGAGCAGCAGCTTCCAGCTGCCATATATTCTGCTTCAGTTGTGAAGGTTGCGGCGCATGTTTGCTTCTTTGAAAACCATGAAATCAACTTGCTTCCAAGAAACTGACAAGTTCCTGAAGTTGATTTTCTGTCCAGCCGATCTCCAGCGAAGTCTGAGTCTGAATATCCAGTCAGCTGTAAATTGTCTTCAGCTGGGTACCACAACCCAACATTCTGAGTTCCTTTGAGATATTTGAGAATGTTCTTGGCTGCTTGCATGTGTGCTTCCTTTGGATCAACTTGAAATCTGGCACACACTCCGACTGCGAAAGAGATATCTGGACGACTCGCTGTTAGATACAGCAGGGAACCGATTATCCCTCTGTATTTGCTGGAATCAACTGATTTTCCTTCTGTTCCAGGTTCAATCTTCCAGTTGTTGTTCATCGAAATCTTTACAGTTCTGCTGGATTGAACTCCATACTTGGCGATCAAGTCTTTCACGTACTTGGATTGATTGATAAAAATCCCTTCTGCTGATTGCTTGACTTGAAGTCCTAGGAAGAAGCTCATTTCTCCCATCATAGACATTTGGAACTGTTCTGACATCATCTCTCCAAATCTTTGGCATAAGAGTGTTGATCTTGATCCGAAGATGATGTCGTCTACATAGATTTGAACAACCAGGATGTCTTCTCCTGACTTGATGGTGAAGAGAGTTCTGTCTACTGATCCCTTCTTGAATCCTTTGGATACAAGAAAGTTTGATAGAGTATCGTACTAAGCTCGAGGTGCTTGCTTCAATCCATAAAGCGTCTTCTTTAGCTTGTAGACTTTATTTCCTTCTACTTTAAATCCTGGAGGTTGATCAACATAGACACCTTCTTTGATTTCTCCATTTAAGAATGCACACTTCACATCCATTTGATAGACCTTGAATTTGTGATGTGCTGCATAAGCGAGAAAGAGTCTGATTGCTTCCAATATCGCTACTGGAGCAAATGATTCTTCGAAGTCAATTCCTTCCTGCTGGGTGTAGCCCTTGGCAACCAGTCGAGCTTTGTTTCTGATGATGACTCCAACGGTATCCAATTTTTTTTTAATATCCCTTTTAGTCCTATGACTTTGACTCCTTCAGGTCTGTCGACCAATTCCCAGACACAATTTCTGAGGAATTCATTTAGCTCTTCCTGCATGGCATTTGTCCAGGGCACGCTCGTTAAAGCTTCGAGAATTGATTGAGGCTCCGGAACTTGAGCTACATAACACGCCATTAGAGCTGTGTCTTCATCATAGACCGTCAGTTCTAGCTCTACTGAGAGTTGAGCTGTGTCAGCTGCTTCTTGATGATCTAAAGAAGCTTGAGCAGCTGAGCTTCTGGTTTTGACTTGGTCAGATGGTTCTCCAATGATTGCTGATGATGGATGATCTTCAATCCATCTTCTTCTTTTACGAATTTCTTCTTCCACCTGATTGATGCTAGAAGTGGCAAGATTTCGTCTGGCTTGGAGTTGCTCTGGAGTTAAGTCTTGAGAAAGACTCTCTCTTTGGTTTGAGTGTTGAGGTGACTTCTGTAGAGGCTCTACTGGAGATGGAGCTGGGGATTCAGCTGTGTCTGGATTTCCAGCTGATGATATTCCCCCTTGATTTGGCATTGGAGGTTCCTCTCGATTTCCAGTTGGTGGAGCTTCCTGATTGATTTGAAGTTCCTCTTCTGGCTCATCATCCCAAATTAATGGTTCGGCCAGATTCCTGATTCGATTTTCTTGAGCTCTTGTCTGAATCTGCCTTGAAGTTTCTCCTTCATTTCTTCGTTTGATAGAGTCTCTATATTCGAATGATGATTCGTCAAAGGTAACATGTGGAGTTACTTCGACCGTTTGAGTTCTTCTGTTGAAGACTCTGTAAGCTTTACTCACAGCAGAATAACCAAGGAATACTCATCGGTCAGTCTTCGGGTCGAATGTCTTGAGCTGTATTTTTCCATTGTTTAGGATATGACATTTGGATCCGAAGACCTTGAAATATCCAATGTATGGTGTTCTGTTGTTCCATAGCTCATACGACATCTTTCCTTGCCTTGATGTGAGTAGGGAGCGATTCTGAGTGAAGCAAGCTGTGTTGATTGCTTCGGCCCAGAACTTCTTTGGAATGGCAGAGCTGGCTAGCTTTGAGGTAGCTGCTTCTTTGAGTGTTCTGTTTCTTCTCTCTGCTACACCATTCTGCTGAGGTGTGTGTGCTGCTGAGGTTTGATGTTGAACTCCGTTCTTCTCGCAGTATTCATAAATAGTTTCATTGAGAAACTCCGTTCCTCGATCTGATCTGATTGACATTATCTTGCACTCCTTCTGAGTTGATAATCTTTCCAGCAGGATTGGCAGCTATGTCCTTGTTTCTCTCTTCTGGTACAGGAATGACACCCATGTGAATCTTGAGAAGTCATCCACTACGACCAGAGTATATTTTCTGCCATTGAAGCTTGCTGGAGTAACTGGACCAAAAAGATCCATGTGAAGGAGTTGAAGTACTCGATCAGTTGACTGAACTGGCTTGAGAGAGAATGAAATTCTTGTCTGCTTTTCTTGTTGACACGCGCTGCACATATGACTTTTGTCATATACTTGATCTGGAATTCCATTAGCGAGCTGGTTCCTAGCCAGTTTGTTGATTGATGATTCACCCGTCTGTGCCATAGCCAGCTAACTTCATTGCTGCTTTTCGATACAAGATAAGTGTCCGGAGGGCTGCTGTTCCAGTCAGCGAAATACATGTTTCCTTCTCTTTTCCCTCTTAGTAGTATCTGCTTGGTTTCCCTGTGCTTCACTGTGCATCCCTGTGCATCAAACTTGACAGAAAAACCGTTTGTAGAACTGCTTGAGAGCTTTTGAAAGATTGATGATTTCAGTGAATGAAAGCTTGTAGAGAGTTTTTCGTATCTGATCCTGAGATTGAAGACGGGTTTATATAGGTAGAGATTCAAGACTAGCCGTTGGAGGAGCCGTTTGAATCTTACCTACTCTTCTTAAAGACAAGATCTGCCGTTGGGCGAATCTGTACCTGTCTTCATTTGTGTCACATCCTAGGTCCTGAAGTCTAGGATGCTGATTTGGCAATCCCTCATTGGTCGAGGTATGTTGACTTCCTCTGACGCCGGGATCTTCTGCCTTTGGAGCTGGCTTTTGAATTCAGAGCTGGACTGACTTGAAGTGAAGTCTTCAGAGTTAGTTCCCTTTGTTCTGTACAGCTGGACCGGCTGTGTTTTGAACTCAGCTCGAATTCTCTTCAGCTTGATCATGCTCTGCTGGAGGACTCAGCTGAAGGTTGACGCCTGCTGTCTTTCGCTAGCTGACTCCTGCTGTAGACACAGCTGGGTCGACTGCTGTCTTCCGCTTCCTTAACCTGTAAACCTAGAAAATCTAAAGCTCAAACAGGCGAGCTGGAAAACACTATTTAGGTTGACACGATCATCTATTCGGTTGGAGAATCAGTTGGGTTTTGGTATCAAATCGAAACCTTATAATTTTCCCAAAAGTCGTAAATGTAGAGTTGAGCAAATTTTGGTGAAGAACCTTCTGGTCGTGTCAAACTAACGATTAAATGGTAATTTTGTCCATGAAGACGAAACAGTGGGTTTGAATTTCCAGTATTCAAGCTTCGATCAATCCTCCCTCCCATGGAAGTGAATCCGAACATATAATTATATGAACAAATATTTTCGGTAAAATGCTTACTATTGGCATCCTTTCCAAACATCAATTCATGCAATGTTTTGGGGAATCTGATATTTTGGGATGTTTTATTTTACCATTAATACAACACCAAGAATATTTTGGATCCGTAGTATGATGATCTTGTTTCAATCTTGTTAATTCAACCAACTGAAAATTAATTAAAATATTATAATGTTTGAACTATGATAAATAGAATACTTGTTGTACTATACCTCATGATTGTGGATAACACATTCATAGCTAAGTGCTCTATTTATAGTAGGTGATGTTACTTCATAAGCTCGCACAATTCGGACCTTGATTGTAGATTTTGCATTGCTTGGATGTAGCTTTTGGATCATGGCCCACATAAGAGTCATGATGTTGTTATGAAGATGCCACCTATATCAAGAAGAGAGTTCTACAGTTTAAGCTATTATTGAGTGTGTGAGTTTGTCAAATGTATCAATTGACTTAATTAGTATACAATATTCTAGATACATATTTCCATTGAAGACACAAAGAGTCTCTTCAAATTCTTTGGGTGAGACAAAGTGTCTCCAACATGCTTCCAACCTTTGCATTTGATTTTTTTTTTTTTGAATCAGCATTATTGAATGTTGGGTAATTTAAATAATAAATTTATTAATTGATTTGGATAGATTGTGTATAATATTCATCATGGGTCTTTTTATTGAAGAAACACATAATCTCTTCAAATTCCTTGGTAAAACAAAGAGTCTCCACCATGCTTCCAATTCAATCCTTACAATCAGTTTTTTTAATCGGCATACTTAAATTTTGTGTATATTAATAAATTTATTAATTTTCCTTGTTTGTGTTATGTTTTTCTCTTCCTTTAAATTAAATAATATACATCAACCGTGCCATATTAATTAACCATGTGGGCCAAAACAAATTAAATCAATATTTTGCAACTAAATTTGATAATTAAATTAATTAGACTATGCAAAAGTATGTCATTAATTAAATAACTAATTCTCAGTTTGACAACTAAATTTGAAGCGACAACATGAATTAAATAAAAAATTGTATTTCTCACCACTTCCAATTAATTAGACTATGCAAAGTATGTCATTAGACTCATTACTTCCTCAAAAAAAAAAAAAACAAAGTATGTCATTGCATTATTGTAATCCTTGGAATTGATGAAATGAAATAACCAAGAGAAAATAGATGAGGCGGTTTCGGAAAAAGTAAAACTTTTCGGAAACGGCTTCACAGTAAATGAATTAACAATATATATACAAAAAGTAATGAGGTTGATCAGTTCCATGTTTAGATAGTAAATAGTTTAATTAAAAGAATAATATATAAATGTATTGACGCTTAGTTGACATGTTTAGGCAGGAAAATAGTTGTGTTTGTTGGTTTTGCTTATATATATATATATTATATATATATATATAGAGCGCGGATCAAATAAGAACACTTTCTTAGGTGAGAAATAAGAACAAATCTGGACCCTTGATCCTTGTTGATCTACGGTCCAGATTTAACTGTGCATTTAATTACTCTAATTTATGCATTTAAATGTTAATGCATTAAGTTATTGTAGTTTGTGCATTAAAATATTTATGCATTTAGTTTCTGCATTTTATGCATATCCGATGTAATAAAAATGCATTGTTCTTACGTTCTCATATAAAATGTGTTCTTACCAGATCCGCATATATATATATATATATATATATATATATAT
The DNA here is from genome assembly GCA_031470985.1 of Agastache rugosa. Classification (NCBI taxonomy): domain Eukaryota; kingdom Viridiplantae; phylum Streptophyta; class Magnoliopsida; order Lamiales; family Lamiaceae; genus Agastache; species Agastache rugosa. Next base: position 9,351,564 of record CM062602.1, read on the forward strand.
ATATATATATATATATGGATTGGTTCATATAGAAATTATTTCTAATGTGGGAACTAGGAACCAATCTGAACCATTGATCTTTGTATGATCTATGGTTGTCATTATTCGAAACATGAATATATATAGATTTAAGCATGATTTTATATAAGCATTATTGTTTATGCAAAAAAGCATGAATCTTATTAAGCATAACTATATATTGATTTAAGCATGAATATATATAGATTTAAGTATGTTCTCAAGTTCTCACGGGAGGAATAATTTCTATAATAACTCATCCCTATATATATATATATAGAGATAGATTGATTGCATTTCATTCATCTCAGGGACTTGAGAATGTTGTACACAATTAGGCTCTACATGCATGGCACTGGAACTGTGGTAGACATGTCTATATGAATTGGGAGAAGCAGCACAAAAGGGTTAGATTGAAGAACTTGAAAGAATTCAGTGCCCGAATTACTACAAAAACTCATATTGTGTATCAAAAGAGTAACGTTAGATCGTATGTTAAAAACATCCGATCTAACATGCAGCGAAATAAATAAAGAACACAATGAAATACTTTTTGGCAGGTGATTAAACCTGTCGGTGCCTTACAGTAAAAAACTATATTGAAATCAAATATTACAATACAGAAAATAAAATAACATTCAACCTTTCGCAGCACGATCTGCTCAAGGATTGAATGCCTTAGAAGATTAAATCTAATTCTAGACTAATCTACTAAGTAAGATGAACATCTCTTTACAGCCATTAGATCTGTCTAAGTATCCGAACATCTGAACAAGACTAACCTATACAAGATCAATCTAAATAAGATTACATACTTTCGTTATTCGCTCCTTCACAACCCAATCCTCTAAGGCTTTGCAGATTTCACAATCTGCTGCAGAACTTGTGTTGGTTTGTGATGTCGCTAACACTCAATAGGCAGAATGGCGAACATCGAACTGGAATTTGCAAAGTAAATTCTTGGATCAAAATGCGCAACCTTGAAAATGGAACTCATGCAGTATTTATACTTCTCCAAATGCTGAGCAATTTATTTCCACCCTCTCATCATTTGGATGTTCATAATCTATTGTCCACTTCATTCCAGCGGTAACGAAAGTAGTGGTACAAGGTGGTTACACAAGGTAGTTATTTCCATGATCTCCTATCATGCCAAGGGATAAAACCTCCGTCTACTTCACTTTAAATTCCACTCTTTCTTCTAATAACCATTCTTCAACTGTTTTTTTATCTGCACAAAACACGTGCAAAGGAAAAACAAGACAAGATAAAATAATATACAATTAAATAAAAATAACGGTTTTCACTGTCATCAGGCATGTTGGTAACACATGTTACCAACAGTCAAAGTAACACTTATGCCAACGAAAACTTAACAAACTTCCCCTTAATTGTATATGTATCTTTTCTTGTACCAAAAGATTTTTCCTGCAAAACAAAAATAAATAAACAGAAGTAAGAGTAAAATGTAACTCTTACATTATTAGAAAGTAATTTAAAGTGTGAAGAGCGAAAGGAAACTCTTCACTTATTTGAAAGAACCTTAAAGAGTGAAGAGCAAAATGAAACTCTTCACTTTATTTGAAAGCATATAAATCTTTGAAGAGTGAAAGGAAGCTCTTCAAAGAAAGAATAAAGAATTAAAAGAATAATAGAGGGCATATGGAAACCCTCCCCAAAATAAAAATTATGTACAAAATAAATAATAAAGATTAAAGAATAAAAGAATACTTTCAGAGAAAAATAAAAAGCTCCCTTGAAACGAATATATACATATTTACATATTTACAGGATATTTACATATTTACATATGTACAAGAGTAACATGAGAGATGTTAGACAACTCTCAACAACGAAATAAGAAGAAGTAACATAACTTCCCCTGAAACACAGAGGTTCAGTGTTAGTAACATAAGCTCCAAAGAAACTTGAGAAAGACAAAACTCCCCCTGAAACTTATAAGAGAAATGTTAGTAACATGTATCCTAACAGACAAAAAACATAAACAACTCAAAAGAGACTGAGAGATAAAAACTCCCCTTGAAACTTAAAAGAGTTATGTTAATAAAATTAAATCTAACACAAGATAAGAATGTTAGAAATATTTATATCAACATCATACTGCTTCATTGTTTTCTCGAATCCAACATCGACTGACTCTCCAATACAACCCTTAGCCTATTGCAAGAGTAGAAGTGTTAAGATCGATGTTACTTCGCAGCAGCAACAGAAAGACGTGATTGAAGATTAAATTTGGCAGAAGTTCTTCGTACTCCAACTCCGTCTCATACGAAACTAAGATGTGATCATACACACCAAATATTGAAATCAAAATATGTTCAAAACATATTCAAATCATTCATTCAGCAAAAACATAACTGTGTTCAACACATTTAAAAAATAAAGTGTTCAACACTTGAAATAGATAAACTCCAGCTAATATCGACAACATCCAGTAACACCAACATGATTGCAACCAACAACAACAACAGAACACAACACTGACACTTACTCCCCCTTTTTTGTTGTAGGAATGAACTGGTTGAAGTTAGCTTCAGCTGCAAGCTTTTGAAAATGTTTTGGTGTGTCTATCCACAGGAGTTGCTAGATTCTTTGTCTCTTCTATTAGCTTTTGAAAAGCTAACATAGCACTTTGTCTTGATCAATTGTTACAAGTCATGTGGCAGAATCTACATCATGAGCTGATGGTTGAGCATGTTGTTCCTCGTGTTATGACCACTGCGGGAGGATTCTGTCACTTCAACTACAACTTGTACTGGAGTTAGTAACGATAACTAAACATCATGGATAAAGAACAAGGTATGATAGAGGAACGTACCAAAACTAACATAACGAAGAAGTTTAAGGTGTGAGTAAACACAATCCTTCAAAAATAAAATATGTCCAACATATTTAAACGTCGCCCAAGATAGAAAAATAATTTGTGTCCACCACAAATAAATTAACAAGAATAAAAATACATGTGTAAACACATAAATTTCTATCCAACAATTTAGAATACTTTTTCAGAAGAAACTGTTGGAAACACTTCTTCTAACATAAACACAGAGACGTTCTAAACATATAGACAACTCCCCCTAAATCAAGTAATTGTACCCAAATACTATTTTAGAGAGATCATTGAAACCTCTACTTGTAATATTGAATATCGTTCAAAGGTCAAGACCTTTTAGTTGCTTGTATTCGAGTCAATAATCAACCTGTTAATCTGTGTTGGAACAAAATAGTTCAACCAATACAGGAATAAGGTAAACACATGATGTGAAAATACATAAATAAGAAATGGTCCAGATATGTATTAATCATAAAAACATGAAACATTCAAAAATGACTAAAGTCAGATATGTGATATTCACAATCATGACTTTATCATAATCGAAATAAGATATACCTCATTGCATATCGAAAACCATGTGTCAATCACATTGCCATATTGAGCTGTTGGAATCATGTCTTACTTGTTGGAAACATGTTCTACTTCAAGACTTTCAGTCTTCTTCACTTGAGCTTTCTCATCCTCATCTTCTTTAACTTTTTCTCCAAATGTGAGACACCAATTTAAACATCTAGGAGCTTGTCTTCTCATCCATTTCATTAAAGTCAGATTTGACTTTTTGTCTTCACTAAAGGTATGAGAGATCTTTAACTCTTTCAAGTGTTAGCAAGATTGTTGCATACACGAAAATGCTCCATGTTCTCCAATTATTTCAGCATTGGATCTCTCTACAAGCTCTTAGTTCTTCATAAATGAGTAGATGAGACTTGGATATGGAAACATGTTGATTTCAAATGGTCTTAAAAACTGCACGAATAATGTTAGATAACACAAAAATATAACAAACTTTTTAAAAGTAAGGGTGTTACCAACTTTTTATAGAAACGCAGTTTGTTCTCCAGGCAACATTGTTAAATTTTTGTTGAGCACCAACTGTGCAAAATAATCTTGTGTTGTGTGGCGTATTTCCATATGTGAAGAGAACCAACAAACATGGACTTTTACTCGTCAGTTTCCCACCGGTTAGGACCATTGTCATGTCATCTTTCCTTCAAAACTCTCAACCTCAACGGGACCCATAAGGTCCATGTGAATCAACTTGAGACATCTGTTGGTACTGCATGTTCCCAACATAGGATGTGACATTCTGGTCTGCTTGTCTTGTTGACATGGTCCACAAACAAATTCCTTTTTTAATGTTTAAGCGAGGAAGTCCAACAACAACATCGTTTGCAATCAGCTTCTGCATGTTGGTCATGCTAACATGACCCATTCGTTGATGCCACAGCTCAGCTTCATCAATCTTGGCTGCCTGACATGAATTTTCATTGTCAGTTTGAAAACAATTGTCAGTTGATATGCTTCCTAACATCACAGAATGGTTGAATCGATCAAACACTTCACAGAAATTTTGATCAAATCTAACAGTCATATCATCATCACACAATTGGCTTATGCTTATCAGATTTGCCGTTAGTCCTTCAACATGAAGGACATTTTTCAAATTGGGAAAGTTTGGAATATTTAATGTTCCTTTACCAATTATGTTGCCTTTTGCTCCGCCACCATATGTCAATTTTACTCCATTGATCGGTACATAGTCAATGAGATAGTCTTTAACACCTATCATATGTCTTGAACAAGCACCATCAAAGTATCAATTTCCTGCAACATCAACTTTCAATGAAGTATAACTTTCCTAGTGAGAAGAACTTCAAGTTTCTTGACACGACTCTTCTTCAAGATCTTCAACCGGATCAAATCTATTTTCTTGGTCAATCAGAATTGCAGTGTTGACACATTCTTCTTCTCGGACAGTCATATCATACCACGTTAGATATGATGTTGGTTCAGTAGAGTTCACACCATCGGGATCAATACTCTCATCAGTGCAAACTGAATGTTAGTTGCATCTGTTACTAACATACGATAAATGAACACTTCATGAAAAAAAAATCAGATTTAACACATGTTAAGTCAAACTAGAATGTTAGTAACAGCATGACCAACAATAAAGGAGAGCAACTCATAAAAGAGAATCAGAAGTAACATTATGTTGAAGGGATAGAATATTACACTGAATACTTTTCCAATCATAGAGTCTTCAAAAAACTAACCCATAATCTGAGTTAAATATGCCATCGAAGCTTCTGTGAGGACGAGATGATGTCGGTGAAAGAGCAGATGCCGATGAAGAGAGCCTTCTCTTTATGTTATCAACATGAAAGGCGAAAGATGTTGTTTTCCTGTGTTGCTTCGAGATAAGCCCCTTTTCTTTTCTATTTCAGCCTTAGAAACACTCTTTGGACTGTCTTCTTTAGGTTCATCAACATTGATGATCTCTTCAATATCGTCAATGCTCTTTAATAGAAAAAGTATCATGTCTTGACTTTGAGCTGACTCGCCAACGAACTCATCAACATGGTTTTACGTTTGACTGGTGTTATCAACATCAGTATCAACATCAATCTTCTTCTTTTCAGCAGCATTCACAAATTCTTCGTGAGTTCAGTCTCCAATTTAGGCTAAGCTTTTTCCAAATTGTTTATATCAAGAAGAATCCTTGACAAGAGTAGCATCTTCTACGGAAGTGAAAAGTGAGACTTGATGTCATGAAACATGAAAGCAAGATGTTTGACTGCTTGAGGATTTCTCTAACACAAATGTTGAGGAATTTCAACACTTTGGAGACATGTGTTTGGCTGCAAATTCTGGAGTATCAAAGCTTGATGAGAAAGTTTTCAAAGAGTTTAAAAACCTCACTTCTTTGTCGTCCAACTTGATATTTATGCCAGAAATTTTCTAAAATAGAAAGAGATATGATATATGGTTCTAAAGATCACAAGCATGATATAGCTACAGTTTTGAAAGTCCAAAACTTAGCAAACTCTTTGGGATCTCTATCATTAAAAAAAATCATATCCAAATCTTTATATATAATTATGAATTGAAAATTCATATTTATCAAATCTGAAAAAATATCTTGTATAAAATATTCAATTTCATGAGATTTATCCAAAAATAGAACAACAAATCGAATAAAATCTCAACAAGATATCTTAGAAAATTTCAGAAAATTCTTCAAATGACTAGTTGAAACTCATGTTTCAAACACATCGGCCAACACCCTATCATGTTAGAATAATCTCTTCTAATATTCTTGCAAACACTTCATCATGAAGAAATAATCTTAATATTCAACACACATTCTGAAGAATCTGTGTGTTGAAATAACTAGCATCGACACAAAGTTATTAACTAACATCAACAAGTCAAGAAACCAACATAGGTTCCGACATAAGAAACTAACATAGTTTCCAGTATTCAGGTCCTTCATTTTAATGACAACAAAATTCAAGATGTTAGCAATTTCCTTCTTTGTGAGCACTTACTTCAGACACATAAGCATTCTTAATAGGCCATCTCTTAAAAAAAATAGTGTCTGATATTAAATGTGCTTGATATGCGAGTGTTGAACAAAATCTTAGAGATTTATACTGCACTCATATTATCACACATTATAAACAGTACCTCACATTCCATGTCAAAGTCGTTCAGCAGTTTCTTCATCCATGCACATCCATTCTCAGTAGCAACGTACTCAGATTTAACTATTGAGTAACATAGTTCTGCTTTTTGCTTGACCAAGATACCATGTTGTTACCAACGAAGTAACATTCTTGACTAGTACTCTTTATGTTAGTGACATTAAATTAACATCATCAACTGGTACTTTTCATGTCGGTAACTTCACAGTGACATCTTTCACCGGTGCTCTCTCTTTCATATAATCTCTCATATCTTTCACCGGTACTCTTCATGTCAGTAATTTTATCAACTGGTATTCTTCTTGTCAGTGACATCTTCTGTCGAGTCTGCATCATTGTATCCAACAGGATTGGAATTTGGATATTTTGTATACCACATACCAAGATCAACAGTTCTAGCAACATAGCGAATGATACATTTGATCATTTCAAATATGACTCTTTAGGCTGCGACTGGTACCTAGTACATACACCACTTTTGAGCAAGATATATAGTATGCTGGAAGTTAGGAATAGAAGACTTTCAGTCATCTCTTGTTACTATGTTGGATAAGAGAGTCTCCAACATCGTGTCCAACATAGGTTCCAACAACAGCAGAGTCTGTCACTCAATTCTAAATGGGTCTTCATATGCTTTTACAGATTCTTCAACACATCTTTTGCAAACTGTCTTGCGCTTCCAAACAAGTCTTATAATTCCTCATGGAATTGCTTCACTTAAGTGCATGTTACTTCTGGAGATGAATCTGATGTTAGATTAGATGTTGAGATAACATCTCTTTTTTTATGGAATTCAAATTCGTGTTCAGTTTCTTATCCTTCTTCATGCAACATGGCACTTCTTCTTTGTCATCATCGACAGCAAGACTTGATGAGTCATCAAACACACTATTGATTGACTCATATTTGATGTTAGTGCGCAGGTTGTCCACTTTGAAAGCTCGAATGGTGAAGAGTAGCCTAAGACATTCTTTTGTTGCTCCTTGAATCAAGTAGTCCGACCCTGTCAAATTCAAGTTGTTGCAAACACATCCAAATCGAGTAACAAGAGCATAAACAAAAAGTTGTAAGCAACAGTTGCTTGAACAAACAACCAAACCAACACAGCAACCAACACCAATTTCAACATAGTTGACTCCAGCACAGCTGACACAGCTCAACTGACACACACAACTGACCACTCTCCATTTTTGGTTGATGGAAATCATATTCAGGATGTAGCAAACACATACAAAATTGTGAAAGTGATTAGCATGTTACGTTATAACAACAAATACAATATCCTTGAGTATCAAACCAGATGCTCACATGGCTTCATGCGTCGAGCATATAACGGAGTGTCACTTGACAAATTCTGCTATCAACAACATCGTGTGTTGGCAGTATCAAATTTTTCATGTTGGTACCTTCAGTCTGTGTTGGCAGATTCAGTTTTTCAATGTTGGTAGTTTCAGCCTGTGTTGGTAGCTTTAGTTTCTGGATGTTTTCAAGTTCATTCTAATGATGAGTCTTCAGTGTTGAACTTCTTGTGTAATGCCTCTTTGCAAAAAAAAAAAATCAGAGAATGTAAAATTCTCAAATTTTCAACCATGGTCAGTCAGATTTTGACAACATTCTATTCACTCAAAATATAAGTCATTCAAACCACTTCTTGAACATAGAGAATGTGTCAGACTTTTCAAGCATAAATTAAACCAGAGTAAAATGATAATAGTTATAAGCACATTACCAAAACACAGCGTAACCCTTCATTAATCTCTACTTCAATAGGTTCAATGGGGTCCATGCAAAGTAGTTCATCTTATAGTGTTGTGTTGGTAACACAATGTGTAACATGCAAGTCTCTTTTTCCTTCTGACATGCACCATACACATATTCATCTTTGAATATAAGAGCTTCGTAAACCTCTGACTGCTTCACTTGAGAAAAGTTTTGTAACAGATATCACATGATCTGCTTCCAAACAACACATACTTGTGTAAAATGTCAAACACTTTACAAGTGTTAGAGATAAGACAAATATGTCGTTACCACACAATTGGCTAAAATCAATCAAAAAATATAGTCTTAATTTCTTTTGCATGTAGAACATTCTTCAACTTGGGAAAGTATTTCACGTTTTGTGTACCTTTTACCAACATTTTCATTATTGGCATTTTACTCAAACTATTTTTCCCGTCCATAGTTGGTTCATGGTTAGCAAGATACTCATCAAAGCATGTCATGAGCTCTAAGTATATGCTGTTAAAGAACTTGTCTCCTGCAATATTAGTCTGAACGAAGTATGGACACCATTGCAAGTTTCAACAGATAACATCATGTTACTTCGTGAACCAACACATGTTCTATTCAAAAATTATTCTGAGGAATGTCAGAAATCAAGACATTTAGGAATTTAGCACAATAGCTAGCGTATAAAACATGTCTAGAAGCACAACCATCATAATACATATAAGATCAAGTCTCAGTTCAAGACTTCAACTTTAATGTAATTCTATTTTAATCGGCTCATAAACACATAAAAACAACCTTCCCTCACAAGCATAGAAGCATAACGAAAATATCAGACTTAAATTTCAAAACATATTCATTAGTTTGACCATAGAAAAAATATCAGACTTAAATTTCAGCACATAGAAAAAATATCAGACTTAAATTTCAAAACATATTCATTAGTTTGACCAATATAGTGCATCAAATAAATTCGATGTACCTTTGTTCAACGGGACAAAATTCTTTCAACATTTCCAACTTTGCTCTTTAGTTGACATACTTCAAGATCTTCTTTTGTGAAAAGAACTCCAGTCTTAGCACATGATCTTCTCAGCCTCTGACTCATCTAACACTTCTTTGCACTTTACATAACGTGTTGATAAGATTATACAACACTTTGACTTCTTCAAGAGGCAGTTTGTCGTGGATGTTGGAATAGGATGTTGGCAACGTTGAACATGTTGGTAACCCTGAGACTATGTTGATCATATTAACAACATAATCGCTATTGTAGTCTGCTTGAACTTCAACATCATCTTCATGTACTTTATGGTCTGAAACTTCGTCTGAAAGAATACTGAAAACAAAATATAACCATTAACAGAACTTGTTGTTCCGTTAGTTCAGTATGAGTATCATCACTCAACAAAACTTCCAGATTTAGTTCTCTCATCCTCTCAATCTTCGATCATTCACCTGCATAGTACCTTATGCCAAAACATTTTCAGCATTGTACATATTCAAACTAAAAAAAAAATGGAATTATTTCACACTCTCTTCGAGAATGCGGGAGATATGCGCAACAGAAATTAATTGAAGCATAGATAGATTTTTGGAAAAGAATATCCTTCTCCTCTACAAAAATCTCCGCACAAAATTTTTCGAATTCGAATCAAGATCTTCATAGATCCAGACTGATTTCGAAGGAAAAATTACCAGAATGCTAACTAGCTTCATTGATCTCACCGTTGAAACGCCTTTGATCTTTATTTGAGAGAAACGAAACGAACAAAAATAATAAAAAATCATGTAGTAATCAGCAGCACTCAGGACCAAAACTCAGTGGGTCGAGTCATGGCTCTGATACCACTTGAAAGAATTCGGTGCCCGAATTACTACAAAAACTCACATTGTGTATCAAAAGAGTAACGTTAGATCGTATGTTAAAAACATCCAATCTAACATTGTAATACCCCACTTTTTCATAACTAATCTTAGTAAATAATTAAGATAATTATTTAGAATAATTAAAATGCGAGAACTTATAAAGAAAATAAGTTCATGCAATTAAAATTTTTCGGCAGTACTAATTTGCCGAATTCAAAGTTTCTAAGATTTATTCTCATTCCGGTTAATCCGAAATGAGATAATGAAGGTATCTATGATTACGTGCTTATATATTTGATATTATCTGAGATGTATGTGTTAGTTTTGGAAGATTTGATTTCTCCGGAAATCATAAAATTTCTCCGGCAAATTATTTTAGTTCCGGATTTTATTTCCGAAAATTTCTTGAGAAAGCTTATATTAGGGTTTGAGAAACCCAAATAATTTTTATAAGTTCGAAAGCTTTTTAATTAAAGCTGTGATGATTGTTTATTGGATGTTTGATTAATTAATTAGAGAATTAATTAATCAATTAAAGTAAGATTTATATGCTTAATGTTTAATAAATTAATTAAGCTAATTTTTGAAGCATAATATTCCTAAGAAATAAAGCTTGTCTTATAAGCTTTATTATTAATTTCTAATTAATTTAATCTAACAATATCTAAGAGAATAAATTATAAGATATTGTTAGTATTAAATTTAATTCATAATATCTTAATTTAGATATTATAACACTAAGTCAAATTACTAACTAATAAGGGAGTGACACCACACCTTATCCAAAATGCAATGATGATGAAGAGATTAGTCAAGATTAGCATGCTACATACGTGTGTTTAAGTTCAATGTATTTAGACTTAGCTATTAGTTAAGTGTGTTGCATCCATCTTCATCCTCATTTGCTCTCCCTCAAACTCTCGACACACACACGGCAACACACACTCAATCACACACAATCTTCATTGAAGAAGCTTCACCAAGCTCAAGAAATCAAAGAAACTAGCATTCAAATTAATCAAGAAGGTTAGATCTTTCACTAATCAAGTTCTTAGCTCAAGATTTAGCATAAAAATCCATCTTCTTTTTCAAAATTTATGAAAAATATGGAAAGATAAAGGCTTTTTAATTTTGATGCTTGATGATTAAATTGATGGATTATTTGAGCTTAGAAAATTATTTTAAGCATGTTTAATGTTGGAATTAATCAAAGATTCAAGACCGTTTTATTTATTTTGGAATTACCGAAAATTAATAAATAAATTAGGGATTTTTGATTGTTGAATTTCATGATCAAATTGATGATTTATATGAGTTCATGTGATGTATATAAACACGTTTAGTGATTGAATTTAGCCAGCTTGATTAACTCGAATTTGGACCCGTCATTGAATTACCCATGAACTCGATCATTGGATTCACTCAAATTGAATTACCTAATTGAACTCGATCAATTTGGATTTACTCAATGGACTCGATCATTTGAATTACGCATTTGGACCTCAATTTGGAATTACCCTGAACCCACATTGAATTACCTGTGAACCCGATCAATTGATTTACCTGACTCGGCCAATTTGGATTTCATTGGACCCGGTCATTGGATTAACTCGGTATCCGGGCTCGATTTCCGGCCACTCGGTTTTCCGGCCGGCTCGGTTTTACTCGGTTTTCCACTCGATTTTGCCATCGGTTTTCCGGCCCGGCTCGGTTTTCCGGCCATTTCGGTTTTCCATCGGTTTTCCGGCCATTAGTTTTCACTCGGTTTTCCGGCTAGCTCGGTTCTCAGATAACTCGGTTTTTCCGGCTAGCTTTGATTTTCCATCGACTTGATTTATCCAGTGATCTTTGCTCAACTTGTTTTCGCTGTTTCTTCCGTAAACTCAAAAGTTAAAATGTTAGCTAATTTTTCCTAATGATACGTTAATGATGAGTTTAAGAATTAATGATACGTCATTAATGAGCTTACATGTCAAAGACATATATTGATAATATAATGTTAAGCTTAAATGTTATCAAAGAGCTTAAGTATTTTTTTTTTATGCTAAAATAAAAAAAAAAGAGCTTAATGATTAATGAGATGCTTATATGAAGAAATGAAATGTTTATTTTTTTTATGATATGATGTTATGAATGATATGATAAGCTTAAGTGTTTAATGATGTAAATAGTATGAGTTTAAATGTTAATAAAGTGTTTATATGCTTAAGTATGAGATTAAATGATGAAATATGTGATTTTATGTTTCTAAGTGTTTCCTGATGTTGTGATCGATTAGTTATCGATTAAAGAGTTAAGTAAAGTAGAAAAAGTAATTAGAAAAGTTAAGTTTTACTTTGCCGTGAGAAAATCCTAGAAAGCCGAGTCGAAGTAGAGAATTCGTATTATGGTAGCGGCATCCCTCATTTGAATATTTAATTTTTCTCGCTCTTATGTTTAAATTTAATTATTAAATGAAGGAACGAGCGGGACTGAAAAGTGAGGGAAAAGCCGAGAAGTTAAAGTATAGATAAAGTAGCTTCAGTCCAGGTGGGCTTTCTGAACTAAAGAAATAAAGAATGTGATATTATGATTATATATATGTGTGATGATTTTTAAATTGATTGACTTGCCAATGTTTAAAGTGTTTTTGTATGATACCCTCTATTAAGGAAAGACGAATTCGGTCCTACTTAATGTGGGATTTGTGTACACTATGTTGTAATCGGGAGCCTTCCTTTTTGGTGGGACGATTACAAGTGTTTGAGAAGGAGGCCTACTTCTCAACACTCAAAAGTTATAGTAGATGTGGTACATACATGATAAGTATTTTGACTGCGCAGTCACTTATAATGAAAGGAAAAGGTTTGAGCTTGCACAGGTTTGTTTATTAAAGTTACTTGTGCTATGCTTTATGGCAAGATTCAATCTATAGCTCTAAGCAGCAGTTTTCAATTGTTTTGGCATGTGTCCACTGAGTACAAAAGTACTCAGCCCTGCATGTTATTTCTAAAATGTGCAGGCTAGCTTGGATGAAGATGGAGTGTGCTGGGCGGACTTTTGTTGTTGACCTCTTGAGGCATTGTTGATGTTAAGCAGAATTATATGTCTTCATACATATAATCAAAGATATGTCATGTTGGTTTCCGCTGCAACACTTTGAAGTTATTCAGTAATTGTTGTCTTAGTGTGATGTTGAAGCTATGACTTGATAAACCTTGTTTCCGTTGCTAAACTCTGATACGAGATGGTGTTGTCTTTTGACCATTCTCGGCTATTTTGGTTTGACTTGAAAGTATGATTTATTGTATGATGGGTTTTTGTTGGATAATTGGGTCGTTATCTTGTTCCTTGGTTAATCATAAATTGTGTACGTCGTGGGACCCACCGGCTTGGTTATCTTCATTCTAAGTCGGGCTGCGACAAACATGCAGCGGAATAAGTAAAGAACACAATGAAATACTTTTTGGCAGGTGATTACACCTGCCGGTGCCTTACGGCAAAAAACTATATTGATGTAGTATTCCGATTTCTCGCGTAATTAATTCTAAAATTCTTTAATTAATTAAAGAGGATTAAGAAGAAGAAATATTCCCTTTTTAATAATTTTTCTTCGGCAACCCTAATTTTGCCCGAAAAAGTGGAATATAATTATTTTTGTTTCGTCTCGGGTTATCCGAAATGAAGTAGAATTTATGTTTATCAATGTGCACATTTATGCTTGATTTTTAATTGAGAAAATTATGAATTTAATTTTCTTAATTTATTTTATTAGTGATTATTATTAAAAATAATAATCTTTATTAATTCATAATTAATTCGTTTCTTAGCATTTTCTTCCGAGAATTTGCATTAGGGTTTGAGATGCCCTAATTAATTTTTCTAGATTACGAAATTCGAGATTAAAGTTACGATTAGCAAGATTAATAATTAATTGATTAATTAAGAAATTAATTAATTAATACCTATTTATGACATAAGCAGTGACATCATCGATGACCTAGGTGATGACTTATTAATGTTGACTAAATTGGTGATTAAGTGTATTTAACCATTCCTTCATCTTTCATTTCCATTTCTTCTGCAAAAAAAACAGAGCACACATACGCATATACATACATCTCTATTATCCTCCATTGTTGTTAAATTCTGAGCTCAATTTCAAGATCAAATCACCTCCAAATTATATATTAAGGTAGGATATATGTTTATTTCAAGTATTTAGCTTTAATTCAAGCTTAAATCCTCTATTTAATTATTTTAAAATTTTCAAAATTTATGTCAAATAATGTTAGATGAGCTTGAATTTAATTTATGATGTTTAATTCATGCTAGATGCATGATATGTTATTAATTTATGATTTATTCAAGTTTTCATATAATTTCTTATATTGCCGAAAAAATGAGAAAAATTTGAGAATTTGATTGTGATGTTATATGATTAATTTGATTGATTATTTGAGCTTAGATAATTATTCTAAGCATGTTTGATGTTGGAAGTAATCAAATAATCCAAGCCCTTCTATTTATTTTATTTTTGGCCGAAAATCATGCTTAAAAATTTGGGTTTTTGATTTTGATATTCTTTGATTAAATTGATGCTCAAATTGATCTTATATGATGTTATTAAGTATGTTTATGCATTGAATTAATTGATTGAATAATAATTATTCTAATTTTGGGAATTTTCGAAATATTAGGGTTCTTAGATTTAGGGCTTTTTAATTTTGATGTTGAATGATGAAATTGATGATAGAATTGAGCTTATGGTATTTAATTAAGCATGTGGGAATTTTGTTAGAATTTTTGGAGCTCAATTATATATATTTTTAGAATTTTCAGATTTTTAATAAATAAGAAATAATTATATTAAGGCCTAAATTGATTAATTGAGATTATAATTAATCTCTAGAATATTAATTAAGCATGTAGTAATTTGAAGTGGATAAAAATAATCAAATGTGCCCTATTTCTCATAAAAGTCGAATTATATATATAATAGGGTTTTGATTTTTATCCAATTAAATTAAGTAATTAAGCTATAAATATAGTTTATAATTTAATTTAAGATGTTTGGAATTGATTAGAATGAAATTGGATATTTATTTTCCAATTTCCAAAAATGCCGAAAATAATTAAAGAAAATAAAAGTATTATTTGATTTTTAATCAAGAAAATAATGGCATATTTGAATTCTACATGAAAAATTAAGTATTGTAGAATTTTTCAGAAATTAATTGCCAAGTATTAAAAATTTTCTATTTCTCGGCTATTTTTCCAAGTTGAAGGTTTATACGTGTACGTGATCTGAATGTGTAATCTGATTGCGTAATTGTGTTTATTATGCTAAATGATGTAAGTAGAATTAATTTCATAATTTTTGGATATCGTTTGACGAGTCGAAAATGATCTGAGTTGAATGCTTTGGATAAAGTGCAATGTTGATAATTTGTTTTAAATGTTTAAGTGTTTAAATATTTATATGTTTAATTTAGAAAGTTAATTAGAAGCTAAGTTAGAATTTTAGAAGTGATTAGAATGTCTAAGTGTTAGTATTAAGTTAAGCGTTAGAAAAGTCGAAGCGAATTAGAAATTAAGTTGATAGAGATGTCGTATCTCTTCGTCTGTCGTTTGTTTCTCGCTCTGATGGTTGATAAACCAATTTCAAATGAAGGAACAAGTGGGAACTTAAAGCTGGGAAATCAGAATCCGGAAGGGTAATTAAAGCAGCGTACGACATGTGGGCTTTCTAAACGAATAAAGTGATGAATGCATGAATATATTTATATATATATTTATGTGATGCTTTAAATTAATTGACTTGCCAAATGTTTTAAGTTTTGTATGATACCATCTAACAAAGGAAGACGAATTCGGTCTCACCCAAGGTGGGATTTGTGTACACTTATTTGTAATCGTGCGTCTTCCGAAAGGTGGGCCGGTTACAAGTGTTTGAGAAGGAGGCCTACTTCTCAACACTAATTTATTATTGTAGACTTGGTACATACTCTGATATATATATTGTCTGCGCAGACACTCATGCTTTTAAATAAAAGAAAACATTTGAGCATGCACAGGTTTGATTTTTAAAACTTATACTTGTGCTTTGCTTTGAAAGGCAAGTTTAATTTATAGCTGTAATCAGCAAGATTTCAAATTATTTTGGCATGTGTCCATTGAGTACGTAGTACTCAGCCCTGCATGTTGTTTTCTAAAATGTGCAGGTTAGCTGGTATGAGGATGAGGGTGTGCTTGGCGGACTTTTGTTCGTTCCAATGTAATTAAAAGAAGTCGGTCTAGAATTATATGTCTGCATACATATAATTTCTTTTGTTATTCCGCTGTAACACTCTGAAATGTGTTTAAATTTTGAAGTATGAAGTCTATTCCTATGTTCTGAAGGCTTTGACGTATCTTTTGAATGATATGTTAGCATGTCTTATTTAAAACCGTTGTTGTTTCTATCTTAAGTATTTTAAGTCATGCGACCTCTTTATCGTGCTTTCTTGATATGATAAAACGCTTCGTTGTTATTGATCTTTTGACACCGTTGGTCGTATGATTAAATTGATATCCAGTTGAGCATGATTCTTTGGAAATGTTGAATTTGACATATTTTGATCAACTGATTCTACTGTTGAGATCATTTGGTATCCGTTGTGGATATTCAATTTTTGGTTGGAAGTGTCGAGCATGATATTGATATTGAATTCTTGTTATGCATGCTCGATGAAAAGTTGATCAAATCTTTACTTAATTCCCGGTATTTCTGAATATTGAGAATGTTTGATGTATGATTGGTTTTGTTGGATAACTGGGTCGTTATCAGTTCTTTGGCTAATCATAAATTGTATATGTCGTGGGACCCACCGGCTCGGTCATCTTAATTTTGAGTCGGGCTGCGACAGAGTGGTATCAGAGCAAGGTTGTTCATTTGTCTGCTCTGAGTCTAAATTTTAGTTTAAGTCTAGTATGGTTTGAATTCCTAGACTAGTTGAGTATTCTTACAACAAAAGTCCAGCACCTCATCTCATCTCATCCAGCTATTCAGGTATGAATTTTTAAAGTTTTATAGTTTTAAAGTTTGAAAGTTTTGATATTTTTGATTGCTGGTTTTGAGTTTCTAATGAGGTTGTTTTATGTGATGATGGTTGTAAGCGAGACGATGGAACTTTTGTGCAAGCAAGTTGGTAGTTTGTCGTTGGAAAGTAACATGAGCTTGGTATCACCGTGGGAAAGCGATATTGAGTATGTGGAGAATGTGGTTTCCTGGAGGCGGGTTTTCTTTCGTCTCGGGGTGATTAATTGTTAAATTTTATTTTTCATATAGGATGGCATCGCCACGTGGTGAGGCAGCTATGAGAGAATTTCAGCATATCCGAATGAGTTACCGAGAAACTTTAGCTGAATTTCTGGCACGTTATCATCAGGTTTGGATTGATGTTCATCTGATGGATCTGACAGGAGTGAACGGAATTATGCACTTGATTCCCCTTCTTCCAGAAGTATGGCGCGAGTGGGCTTCTTCTTTGACACCTCATTTTTTATCGCCGTAGCTCTGGACTGACGATCTCCACGGAGATTGCAATGGATTCATAGCAGAGATCATCTCCCGATTTATTCGTTATGCTAATCCTCCACCTGGCCCTTACGATCCGCCACCTCACTATTATCTAGAAGGAGTGCAGGAAGAAAATGTGCAGCAAAATGATCCTATTCCTCTTTTTATTCCTCATGTGGAACCTGAACCTGCTGTTGATCCTGAGCTAGATAATTATGGCCTTGATCAGGGATTCTTTGATCCCAATCCTGTTCAGAATGGTTATTATTCACCATCTTCTCAGCCTGATGCCTTAGCTTTAGTCCCTGAGCTCTTTGCTCCGCAAAATAGTTTGGCCACAGCCCCTTCTTCCGAGCTAGTCCCTTATGATCTCAATGATATTCCTCAAGCTTTTAATCCTTCAAAGCTTGAATCTTATTATCATTTTTATAATAGTTCTGTGAGACCAAATGAGGCTAGTTCGTCAGGACTTCGTCGTTTTGATAATGAAGAAGAGGAGGTTGACCCTGCTGCTAATGCTACAGTTGGGTATGGTTAGCTTTGGAGTATTCCGTATGGCCAGCTTGGTTTTCAGCCTGAGTATCAGCCGTCGTCTGGTGAAGAATACGAGAGTGCATCTTGTCCGAATGAAGAGGGTGAGGAGAGAGTTGCTGAGAGTCCAGAGTGTGAGAATGAGGAAAATCAGGGAGAGGAAGAGGAACCGAGTGAGGAAGAAGATCCCAGTGAGGATGAGCAGTGAATCGTGAGAGAAAGTGAGAATTTGGTAGTAGTAGTAAATATGTAATATGTCTGGCAAGAGATAATTAATGTGCTTTATGTTTATTTTATGCTTGTATGTTGTAAATAGATGCATAAGTATAACTCTTAGGTGATCCGGTAATGGTCTAGTATGCTATACCGTTAGAAGTGCTTTTTGTGTGATGTAAGAACATCACAGCTGACGTAGGGAAAATTTTTGCTGTAGATAATTCCCCATTAGGATTGTAAAAGCCCTCAGAGAGGCAATTTTCCGATGTTTATATGATGACGAATGGCCAAAGCGGTCATTGTTTTAATTAATGAGTCCTTTATGCATAAGTTGAAAAAGACTTTAGATGTAATGTTTTAAGAAATGAAAAGCAAGATGAAAAGAAAATATGAAGATAAGGTTATTAGATTGCAAATTTTATAAGTACAAGATATGTGTGAAAGTTCTTATCCTTCTTATTTGTTGCTTAATTGCTGAGCTGTAATGATCTAGAGCGTTTAACGTGTATGTCCTACCAGCTGAAAGAATCGGCAGATTATTGGTGGGAAGCTCGTCAGAAGACGTATACCCCAGAGCAATTGGAGAATCTCTCCTGGGAGCAGTTTAAAGATGCTCTTTTTGAGAAGTACATTCCAAGAAGCTACCGTAAGCAGAAAGAGAACGAGTTTGCAAGTTTAAAGCAAGAAAAGAAATCTGTGTCGGAGTATGATCGAGAGTTTTGTGACTTTGCTCGTTTTGCCCCAGATAAGGTGGACACCGACGAAAAGATGTCTGATCTTTTTTGTGTAGGTCTTCGGCAAGACATAAGAGTGGTTCTTGCTAGCCAAAGTGCGATGACGTATGCAAAGGCTTTGAATCGAGCCTTACACATGAAATTGGCTATGCAGCCAGAAAAGCCAATCCAGTTTTCGATACCTCCTTCGTTGCAAGTTTCAGCCCCAACTGTTGTTAATCCCCAGCCTTTAAGTCAAGGACAGTTTCAGAAAGGAAAGAGAAAGTGGAATGCTAGTTCCCAGCCAAGTAAAAAGCTGTGGCAAGGTCAGAGTCAGCAGCCACATTAGCTAGTTCCAGGAAGGTTTAGACCGCCTTTTGTCGGTCACGGCAGTTCGTCTCAGGGTTTTCAAGTAATTCCTCTGTGCCCTAAGTACAATAAAATGCACCAAGGAGTCTGCAAAGCTGGAAGTAATAGCTGCTATGCGTGTGGGCAAGTAGGTCATTTCTCTTACCAGTGTCCAAACAAGCAGCAAAGTTCGGGAGGAGGAAGACCAAATCAGTTTCAGCCTCCACGTTTGAAGGCAATGGAAGTATTTCCACAGCCGCTGCAGCAGCGTAATCGTCCAGTGCAGCGACTTCAGCAGCATCAAAAGCAACAGCAACCGCAACGAGAGCCTCAGCAACAATATCAGAGAATCTTTGCTCTTGAGCAGAAGCCGAGCATAAAAGATCAAGGTAATCTTGCAGGTATGGGCCAGTTAAGAGGTGTACTTGTTATTATTTTATTTGATACTGGTGCATCGCATTCATTTATATCAAATGCATGCGTAAATACTCTTGGCCTTAAAATAGAAAAGTCAACCCAAAATTTAAGAGTAACTACTCCAGTAGGTAAATCTACAATAGTTACTCAAGTTTGTCCTAATCTAGAGTTTGAATTAGGATATCTTAAGAAGTCAGCTAAAACTCTTAACCTAATTCAAATGTGGGACGTAGACTTAATTTTGGGAATGGATTGGTTGATGGAAAATTTTGCGTCGATTAAGTGCGAGCAAAGGAAAATTTCTTTTCAACCGCCTGGAAGAGAAGCAACTCAATTCTTCGGAATTGATCAAAGTTGTAAAAGAGTTCCGATGATTTCGTCCGTTCAAGCAGAAAGATTGCTAAGAAGAAAGGATACGCAAGTGTATCTAATCTACCTTAACAAAGATAAAGATCAAGAGAAAAGCATAGAGGATGTGAAGGTAGTCCGAGAGTTCAAGGACGTTTTTCCAGAAGATTTGCCAGGATTGCGGCCAGATAGAGAATTGGAGTTTACCATAGATCTTGAGCCTGGTTCAGCTCCAATATCAAAGGCACCATACAGGATGGCCCCTAAAGAATTGCAAGAATTGAAAATTCAATTGCAAGAGTTGTTAGACTTGGGTTTTATTAGACCTAGTGTTTCCCCTTGGGGAGCGCCAATCTTGTTTGTCAAGAAAAAGGACGGTAGTCTGAGAATGTGCATAGACTATCGAGAGTTAAATAAGCTGACGTTAAAGAACAAATATCATTTGCCAAGGATAGATGATTTGTTTGATCAGCTTAAAGGAGCCAATATCTTTTCAAAAATTGATTTGAAATCTGGTTATCATCAGTTGAAGATTCGGCATGAAGATATTCCGAAGACAGCTTTTCAAACAAGATACGGTCACTACGAGTTTGTAGTAATGCCGTTTGGATTGACAAATGCTCCAGCAGTATTTATGGATCTCATGAATTGAGTTTTCCATGAATTTTTGGATAGATTTGTCATAGTTTTTATTGATGATATTCTCGTGTATTCAAAGAATGAATTAGAACACGAAGAACATCTCAGAATTATTTTAGAAAAGCTAAGAGCCGAGAAGTTATATGCCAAGTTCAGTAAGTGCGAATTTTGGCTAAGAGAAATAAATTTTCTCGGACACATTATTTCTTCTGAGGGAATCAAGGTTGATTCAGCAAAAGTGCAAGCAGTTCAAGAGTGGAAGACCCAAGCTTCGCCTCATGAGATTAGGAGTTTCTTGGGTTTAGCAGGCTACTATCGGAGATTCGTTGAAGGATTTTTTTCCAAGATAGCAAAGCCAATGACCCAACTCTTAAAGAAAGAATCAAAGTTCAAGTGGTCCAGCGAGTGTGAAGAAAGTTTCCAAGAGCTTAAAAAAGGCTAACCACTGCCCAGTTTTAGCAGTTCCAGAAGAAGGCAAGAAAGAAAAGTCATTGCTTATGCTTCAAGGCAACTCAGACCTGATGAGCAGAATTATCTAACTCATGATTTAGAGCTAGCAGCAGTTGTGCATGCTCTGAAGATATGGAGACATTATCTTTTTGGAGCTAAATGTGAGATCTTCACAGATCATAAGAGTCTCAAATATTTCTTCGAGCAGAAGGAGTTAAATATGAGACAAAGAAGATGGCTTGAGCTAGTGAAAGACTACGATTGCAAAATTTCCTATCATCCAGGAAAGGCAAACGTAGTAGCTGATGCTTTGAGCAGAAAAGGAAAATCTGAGTTAGGATTTCTTCTTACTCAGGAAAAATAACTCATAAAGAATTTTGAAGAATTGAGATTGGAAGTGGTTTTACCACCGTAATCGACAGAGCATTTAATTGCAGCTCTGGAAATAATCCCATATTTGAGATCAAGAATTGCAAGTGCTCAAAGAAAGGATGAAAAATTAGAGAATTTGCGTCTCAAAATTCGTGAAGAAAAAGTTGAAGATTTTCAAGAAGCTGGAGATAATGTTATTCTGTTTAAAGGAAGGCTTTGTGTGCCTAATAATGAAGAGTTAAGAGGTGAGATCATGAGTGAAGCTCATGACACCCCTTATACAGCTCATCCTGAAAGCACCAAAATGTATCAAGATTTGAAGCAGAAATTTTGGTGGGAAGGAATGAAGCGAGACATAGCTTCGTTTGCAGAACGATGCCTAGCTCGTCAGCAAGTAAAGGCATTGCATCAAAGACCTTATGAAAAGCTTCAGCCGTTGGAAATCCCAGAGTGGAAATGGGATGATATTACAATGGATTTTGTAACCCAGTTACCTAAGTCCAAAAGAGGAAATACGGCTATTTGGGTGATTGTGGATAGATTGACAAAATCTGCTCACTTCATACCAATTTCAATTTCGTATGGGTCAGATAAGTTAGCCAGCTGTATGTTCATGAAATTGTGTGTTTGCATGGAGTGCCTAAGTCGATCACGTCAGATCGAGATTCTAAGTTTACTTCCCGTTTTTGGAGAAGTATGCAGAATGAATTGGGCACTAAGTTAAATTTCAGTACAGCTTTTCATCCACAAACAGATGGTCAATCTGAGAGAACCATCCAAGTTTTGGAAGATATGCTCAGAACTGTTGTTTTAGATCGAGGAGATAATTGGAGCAAATCTTACCTCTCATTGAATTCGCCTATAACCACAGTTATCAAAGGACAATCGGCATGGCCCCTTATGAAGCTCTTTATGGAAGAAAGTGTAGATCACCGCTTCATTGGGATGAAGTAGGTGAAAGAAAAGAGTTAGGGCCCGATTATGTTGAAGAGAGGATCATGATCGTTCGTCAGATCAAGCAGAGAATGAAAGAAGTGCAAGATCGTCAGAAGTCTTATGCGGATTCCAGAAGATTAAAATTAGAATTTCAAGTCGGAGATAAAGTATTCCTGAAGGTTTCCCCTTCAAGAAGAATTCACAGATTTGGTGTGAAAGGCAAGCTTAAGCCCAGATATATTGGACCGTATGAAATTCTTGAGAGAATAGGTCAAGTTGCTTATAAGTTAGCTTTGCCGCTCAGTTTTGGAAGTTCGCATAGTGTGTTTCATGTTTCCCAGTTGCGAAAATACATGTTTGATCCTAAACATATTATTCGTCAAGAAGAAGTAGCTTTAGAGCCTGATCTAAGCTATGAAGAAAAACCGGAAGCGATTCTGGACCGAAAGGTTCAGCAACTTAGAAATAAGTCTATCGCATAAGTCAAGATCAAGTGAAAGCATCATAGTCTTGAAGAAGCGACGTGGGAATTAGAAGATAAGATGAGAGAGAAGTATCCCGATCTTTTTGTCGAGGTAAGCAAATTTCGGGACGAAATTTATTTTTAGGGGGAGAGAATGTAGTACCCCGATTTCTCGCGTAATTAATTCTAAAATTCTTTAATTAATTAAAGAGGATTAAGAAGAAGAAAAATTCCCTTTTTAATAATTTTTCTTCGGCAACCCTAATTTTTTGCCGAAAAAGTAGAATATAATTATTTTTGTTTCGTCTCGGGTTATCCGAAACGAAGTAGAATTTATGTTTATCAATGTGCGCATGTATGCTTGATTTTTAATTGAGAAAATTATGAATTTAATTTTCTTAATTTATTTTATTAGTGATTATTATTAAAAATAATAATCTTTATTAATTCATAATTAATTCAATTCTTAGCATTTTCTTCCGAGAATTTGCATTAGGGTTTGAGATGCCCTAATTGATTTTTCTAGATCAAGAAATTCGAGATTAAAGTTACGATTAGCAAGATTAATAATTAATTGATTAATTAAGCAATTAATTAATTAATACCTATTTATGACATAAGCAGTGACATCATCGATGACCTAGGTGATGACTTATTAATGTTGACTAAATTGGTGATTAAGTGTATTTAACCATTCCTTCATCTTTCATTTCCATTTCTTCTGCAAAAAAAACAGAGCACACATACGCATATACATACATCTCTATTATCCTCCATTGTTGTTAAATTTTGAGCTCAATTTCAAGATCAAATCACCTCCAAATTATTTATTAAGGTAGGATATATGTTTATTTCAAGTATTTAGCTTTAATTCAAGCTTAAATCCTCTATTTAATTATTTAAAAATTTTCGAAATTTATGTCAAATAATGTTAGATGAGCTTGAATTTAATTTATGATGTTTAATTCATGCTTAGGATGCATGATATGTTATTAATTTATGATTTATTCAAGTTTTCATATAATTTCTTATATTGCCGAAAAAAATGAGAAAAATTTGAGAATTTGATTGTGATGTTATATGATTAATTTGATTGATTATTTGAGCTTAGATAATTATTCTAAGCATGTTTGATATTGGAAGTAATCAAATAATCCAAGCCCTTCTATTTATTTTATTTTTGGCCGAAAATCATGCTTAAAAATTTGGATTTTTGATTTTGATATTCTTTGATTAAATTGATGCTCAAATTGATCTTATATGATGTTATTAAGTATGTTTATGCATTGAATTAATTGATTGAATCATAATTATTCTAATTTTGGGAATTTTTGAAATATTAGGGTTCTTAGATTCAGGGCTTTTTAATTTTGATGTTGAATGATGAAATTGATGATAGAATTGAGCTTATGCTATTTAATTAAGCATGTGGGAATTTTGTTAGAATTTTTGGAGCTCAATTATATGTATTTTTAGAATTTTCAGATTTTTAATAAATAAGAAATAATTATATTAAGGCCTAAATTGATTAATTGAGATTATAATTAATCTCTAGAATATTAATTAAGCATGTAGTAATTTGAAGTGGATAAAAATAATCAAATATGCCCTATTTCTCATAAAAGTCGAAATATATATATAATAGGGTTTTGATTTTTATCTAATTAAATTAAGTAATTAAGCTATAAATATAGTTTATGATTTAATTTAAGATGTTTGGAATTGATTAGAATGAAATTGGATATTTATTTTCCAATTTCCAAAAATGCCGAAAATAATTAAAGGAAATAAAAGTATTATTTGATTTTTAATCAAGAAAATAATGGCATATTTGAATTCTACATGAACAATTAAGTATTATAGAATTTTTCAGAAATTAATTGCCAAATATTAAAAATTTTCTATTTTTCGGCTATTTTTCCAAGTTGAAGGTTTATACGTGTACGTGATCTGAATGTGTAATCTGATTGCGTAATTGTGTTTATTATGCTAAATGATGTAAGTAGAATTAATTTCATAATTTTTGGATATCGTTTGACGAGTCAAAAATTATCTGAGTTGAATGCTTTGGATAAAGTGCAATGTTGATAATTGGTTTTAAATGTTTAAGTGTTTAAATATTTATATGTTTAATTTAGAAAGTTAATTAGAAGCTAAGTTAGAATTTTAGAAGTGATTAGAATGTCTAAGTGATAGTATTAAGTTGAGCGTTAGAAAAGTCGAAGCGAATTAGAAATTAAGTTGATAGAGATGTCGTATCTCTTCGCCTGTCGTTTGTTTCTCGCTCTGATGGTTGATAAACCAATTTCAAATGAAGGAACAAGCGGGAACTTAAAGCCGGGAAATCAGAATCCGGAAGGGTAATTAAAGCAGCGTACGACAGGTGAGCTTTCTAAACGAATAAAGTGATGAATGCATGAATATATTTATGTATATATTTATGTGATGATTTAAATTAATTGACTTGGCAAATGTTTTAAGACGAATTCGGTCCTATGCAAGGTGGGATTTGTGTACACTTATTTGTAATCGTGCGCCTTCCGAAAGGTGGGCCGGTTACAAGTGTTTGAGAAGGAGGCCTACTTCTCAATACTAATTTATTATTGTAGACTTGGTACATACTCTGATATATATATTGTCTGCGCAGACACTCATGCTACACGAACCAACTAGGTATACTCATGATTAATATTATGTGAATAGATATCTAGCTGGTTATCAATTTGGTATTGAGCCTGTAAGAGTAGTTCCAACGGTTGGGTTCCAAAAAATGGAACCCAACTCCCACCGTTGGAGTAGCTCCCAAAATATGGAAGCCAAGAGCATGGGTGCGGAGCTGGGTAGTCGGCTTCCAAGCAGAGGTGGGCCAGGGAGGCGCGTGAGGTGAGGAGAGAGTGAAAGAAACAGGTGGCGGTATGTTTGTGCGTGTGTTTAATGCGAGTGGGGGAGGGGGTGGTTGGCAGAATACTTTTTTTTTATAATTTTTTTATATTTTCTTTTCATTTCGTAGTTCATTTAGTTTTTCGGAATTTCGATGTCTAAAATTCCAATAAAATATATTCAACATATATCTTATATTAAAGATCACAACGAGAGCTTTCATTCGACATAAAAAATCATAAAAAACGAATTTCAAACGAATTAGTTATAATATTTTAAAGAAAAAAATTCATAATTTATAATAACAGAAATGTATTTTAATTATAATAACGTAAGTTTGATTTTGTTAGTGTAATTTTAATTATTATTTATAATTACAGAAATGTATTTTATTTTATTATTTTGTTATATTTAGAATTTAAATTTAAATATATAATTGAAGATATGCAATTAACATAAAAATAGTTGAGCAAATAAAACTAATTGGAAAAACCTATATATAGAGATATAAAATAGTATGTATTGCAGTGGGTCCCTTTTTTTTATTGGAAGCTGGGTTCAGTGTTGGAGTAGATTTATGAAAAAAAGTTGCTGGATTCCAAAAACTGATGTGGAGCTGATGTGGCAGGTTGGGAGCTGGAAATTTTAGCCAACCATTGTAAGTACCCTAAGGGGGCCAAAAAATTTGGCCTCATGTAAATGGTTTAACTGTGAAACCTCCATCAATGAGAAAAATGGTTGGAAGGCCAAATAAAAAGAGAATTCGGGCTCTTGAAGAAAGAAGAGAAATTAAGCAAGCATGATGTGGTAATGACGTGCAACAAGTGTCATTAGAAGGGACACAATAAAAGGGGTTGCAAGAATAATGATGCTGTAGAAAAGTCATTTGTTGAGAAGGTATATACATGCATTAAATATGTACAACGTATTCCTTTGTCTAATATTTATTTTTTTAACAGAGAGAGGGAGACCTGCAAAACCAGTTTCAGTAGCACAAGAGTCAAAAAAGGATAAGCAGCTTGCATCAAGATCAGAAAGGTCTAATGTTTATAAGGAGACAACCATTGCAATGAAAGATGTTGGATTTATACCTGTGAGGGGAGTGGCAACATATACTTCCATATATGTAAGCCATATATACATTTTTGTTCTACCCTATATCGCTCAAGCTTGACTTTTTTTAAGCAAAACTTATAATATGAGCTATGGATCGATCCACTCTCACATCCCGCAATCATCCCATTGTAAATCAAGAATATTATAAACTACCCACTAATTACAGTAATCAATTTAGGGCTAATAAGAAACAAAAGACTTTTCGCTCTGGGACTACAACAATAGAATCATCTTTTTGAGTTCTTCTCAATGTGCGATGTCCTCAATGCAGCAGGGATATCATGGTTGCACAATCTCACCTAGAGGTGTCAAAAGTTCGGGCTGGGCCGGGCCGACCCGAGCCAACGGGCTTTTTGAAAAAATCAGGTCGGGCGGGGCCAGCTTGAAAATGTGGAACCCGGCCCGGCCCGAAAACTATTTTGTAGTGTAATTTTTTCGGGCTGGGCTGGCTCGAAAATTTTTCGGGCCTGAAAATGGTGATGCCCGTCCCGACCCGAAAAATTTTTGGGCCTTAAATTGTGACGCCAGCCCGGCCTACCCGGCCCGAAACCAGGCCGGGCCTTATTTGACACCCCTAGCGGGTACAAACAAAGAAGCGATCAAAGAAGAAGTAGCCTCCACTGCAACTCGTTATGTTGCCCTATAATTTCAACCTTCAATTCTGATCAAATATATTATAAGGACCAACTTTAAATTTGGATTAAAATGATGTCGTTTGGTTAAGTGACAAACGATGTTGTTTTGTTCGTCGGGCGACATGGCCAACTAGGATTTTCAGGTTGTCATGTAAGCAGACAATTTGGCAAAATTCGATGGTTGAGACAAAATCAGAATCAATTAAAAGTTTGGCAATTTACGAGCAGAATTTTTAGGTAGAGAGTAAAATCAGAATTTGTCAAAAGTTGAAAAATTTAAAGATTATTAATCATTTTTTCAACAATATCTATAAAGAAGTAATCCGTGCACTCTAATATACTAACGTATTCATATAGATCAATTTAATTTAGACCATAAGCATATAAGGAGTTTATATTCTTTAAGATATATTTGATCATTTAAAATTGATTAGTTTTGTAATGGATCACCACACTTTTAATAAAAGCTGATAAAAAGTTGTTTTGAATGAAAAACGATCTCACAATTAATTTGATAGAAGGATTGTAAATATAAAGTAAGTAGTGGAGTAATATATATAAATAAAAAGGGTAGTGATAATGGGACATAATGTCCTAGACATAATGGGGGTATTTAAGTAAATTTGAAATTTTCAAATTAATTGAATTAATTAATAGGATTTTTGCAATTACTCTATTGTCCTTAGCACTAATTAAGGGATATATAACATGATTGATTTGAAATTTGGAAAATCAAATCATATCTATATATTCTATAATTAATTTCAAACATATCCATAATTATTTCATAAAATCATGCTACAATTAAGCAACTAAATCGAAATAAAATCATTTATATTAATCTTGATTGAATTTTGAATTTTTTTATGTATTATTCGAATTAATAAAATAAAAACTAAAAAATAGAAAGCCAACTACAATGAAATAAAAAACTATTAAAAAAATCGAAAAAAGTATGAAAAAATCGACATTAAAAAATTACACACACTAAAAACTAACAAATGATAAAAAAAATATTAATCTTGATGCAATTTTGATTTTTTATGTATTATTCGAATTAATTATTTATTTTATATCTAAAAAATAAAAAATAAAAAAATAGGAAGCCAACTACAATGAAATAAAAAAAATTAAAAAAATCGAAAAAAGTATGAAAAAATCGAAATAAACAAATTACACACACTAAAAACTAACAAATGATAAAAAAAATATTAATCTTGATGCAATTTCGATTTTTTATGTATTATTCGAATTAATTACGTATTTTATATCTAAAAAATAAAAAACAAAAAAATAGGAAGCCAACTACAATGAAATAAAAAACCATTAAAAAATCGAAAAAAGTATGAAAAAATCAACATAAAAAAATTACACACACTAACAACTAACAAATGATAAAAAAAATATTAATCCTGATGCAATTTCGATTTTTTATGTATTATTCAAATTAATTACTTATTTTATATCTAAATAAAAAAAAAAACCAACTGCAATGAAATAAAAAACTATTAAAAAATCGAAAAAAGTATGAAAAAATCGACATAAAAATTACACACACTAAAAACTAACAAATGATAAAAAAAAATATTAATCTTGATGCAATTTCGATTTTTTATGTATTATTCGAATTAATTACTTATTTTATATCTAAAAAATAAAAAAATAGGAAGCCAACTACAATGAAATAAAAAACTATTAAAAAATCGAAAAAAGTATGAAAAAATCGACATAAAAAAGTTGCACACACTAAAAACTAACAAATGATAAAAAAAATATTAATCTTGATGCAATTTCGATTTTTTATGTATTATTCGAATTAATTACTTTTTTATCTCTAAAAAATAAAAATAAAAATAAATAAAAAACCAACTACAATGAAATAAAAAAACTATTAAAAAATTGAAAAAAGTATGAAAAATCGACATAAAAAAATTACACACACTAAAACAAACAAATGATAAAAAAAATATTAATCTTGATGCAATTTCGATTTTTTATGTATTATTCGAATTAATTACTTATTTTATATCTAAAAAATAAAAAATAAAAAACCAACTACAAATCTACAATGAAATAACCTTAAAAAGATTGAAATAACCAACTACCCATGACACACGGCACCACCACGCCACGACACACGGCGCCTCGGCCACGTGCGCCCCAACCTCGTGCACGCCCCATCCCCGTGCGCACCAAGGCACACAACACTCCATCCCCGTGCACGCCACCACACACGGCGCCCCGGGCCCCCATCTCCAACACAACACATGGCGCCCCATCCCCGTGCACGCCACCACACACGGTGCCCTGGCCCCCATCTCGAACACAACACATGGTGCATCATCTCCGTGCACGGCACAAAATATGGCGCCTTGGCCCCCGTCTCTACCGATTAACTTTATTATAAGTAAATTGAAAAATTATATATGAAACGGTAACCGATTAACCACACCACTACTTTATAATTATTTTATTTTTTCTAAATGTTTATGTATAATATATTAGTTCAATTTATTTATAATAAATTTAATACTATCTATATCAACTTCTAACCATTTAAATTATCATCGATTAACCTTCTGATAAATTAATTGATCATATACTACAACAAATTCTCATTGATTAACAATATTATTAGTTGATCCATCAAATTATCCCCGATTAACTAACTACTATATTACAAATGAATTGAGTTTAGCTAGAGCAACTTCTCACTGATAAACTATATTGTTAGTGAAATGATCAAATTTTCACCGATTAACATTCTGATGAGTTAATTGATCATATACTACATCAAATTTTCATTGATTAACAATATTATTAGTGGAACCATCAAATTATCACCGATTAACTACTATATTACAAGTGAATTGAGCTTATACTAGAGTAACTTCTGACCGATAAACTATATTGTTAGTGAAATGATCAAATTTTCACCGATTAACATTCTGATGAGTTAATTGATCATATATACTGCAACAAATTTACACCACTTCAATATAAAATAAGTGAATTTAATCTATTATTTAAATTTAAAAGGAATTGATTTTTCTAAGCAAATTTTATCTATTAGTTTACTTTTATAATTTTTTTAATAATATCGTCACTCAATCCTATAGTTAAGTACAATTACTTGTCAACATATTTCGCGGGCTTCCACTTACCTTAGTGGCAAAGTACTCTATATTATGCTTTGATGTCTCGAGTTCGATCCTAGTTAGTAACAATATTTTAGAATTTCTTATAAATTTCATTTTTTATTTTTTAATTTATTTGGTTGTTTTTTCCGGTTTTTTTATTTATTTTTATTATTTTCTTATAAATTTCAATTTTTAATTTATTTTGTTGTTTTTTCCGATTTTTTTTATTTATCTTTATTATTTTAAAATGTTATTATGTATATGATACCATATTTATATGATCCAGTACTGTCATATATATCTAAACAAGATCAATTCGAAGATATTCTCAAAATTTTACGATATTTGTGGCTCTTTTAGGATTTGATCCTTTTATATAATGGGGATATATACTATACCAAATTTAAGTGATGGTCAACGATTTTTATACACAATAAATATTGATCGTATGATTCTCGATTTATATAAGTATCACACGTTTCTTTTATCGTGATTCATTTTTATTTGATACCCTTAGTGAATCTGTCTTTCATTTTTTTTTTTGACAACATGTCAATGCCTTCTACCCTATTGTCTCCGAGGAAACTAGTCATCAAAACGTTCGAATTCGGATACTCGAAAAATATATGGGCAAAAAATCGAAAAATGCTTATAATATAATTGAACTCGAAAAATATATGGGCGTAAAATCGAAAAATGCTTATTACTGAACTCGAAAAATGAAAAATGGAAAATGAATAACTGTTACTCGAAAAATGGTTATTTAAAGATATTATGAGAATTAAATAATTGATATGAAAATATATCTCTCAAAAATAATTAAAGATATTATGAGAATATTAATAGAGATGAAAATATATCTCTAAAAAATAATTAAAAATATTATGAGAATAATAATAGATATGAAAATATATCTCTAAAAAATAATTAAAGATATGAAAAGATAAAAGTTATTTTATCCTAAGATTTGAAATCACAAAGATTTTTAAGTAATATATTATAGAATAATTTCCATATTAAATTCCTACAATCTCGAAATATTTTTTTTCCAAGATTAATCATATTAAAGCACAATATTATTCAATAAAATATATGTATAGGCTAATTAAATATATTGGCTTTATAGTGTCATTTACAAAAAAATATAGTGTATTATATTGAATAATAATTTTTTTTTCGTTTAAAACAATAAAAAAAATATAGATAAACATAAGGAGGAAAAAAGATAAAGAATATGAAAAATGATAAATCATTTACTAGAAAAATTAAGTAAATCGTAGAAAAAAAAAGGAAACAAGATTATGTATATTTCGATTTTTTATTTAGTTACCTAATTTTAAGGGATCAAATAATATTTACCTAATTAAGATTATGATGATAATTAAAACATTACAAAATTAAATAAGGGTAAATTAGAGAAATGTATAAACCAGAAAACCGAAAATGAAAGAACCGGTTTTGGAAAATTCAATTTTTAAAATATATGGGCAAAAAACCAATTATGTCCAAGACATGATGTCAAAAAATCATTTCCCAAATAAAATATAGAAAATTGGTACAAACTTTTTAGAGTTAATCATGTTGACTAGCAAATCAAGTTAGTGGAAATTAATAGTTGACCACCAACTCTATTCTAATAAATTGTGGCCAACTTTGGGCTGAAGTGACTTAAATGCACTCCATATCACTTTACAGCTACTTTCACTTTCACTTTCTCTCTACTCGGTACTCTCTCTTTCACCCACTCCCACTCTTACTTTCTCTCTCCTCTCATGTCTCTTTCTCCCTGGACTCTCTTCCTCCACCGCCACTCCATCCCGTCTGCCGCTGCCGCCGCGTCGTCTTCCTTGGTCGTCTTTTCGATTTGATTTATTTGTACACTTTTTCGAACAGTTTATTATTTCTCTTAGTCTTTTTCCGGTCATCTTCTCCGGCGTAGCTTTCATCTCCATAGTGATTTATTTGAGGTATTTTTACTGTATTAGTTTTAATTGAATTTTCTAGATCTAGTCTGTCATGTTCTAGATCTAGTCTGTCATGTTCTTGTCGTATTTTTCAGATCTTGTTGTCCTCTTCGTGCATATGTTTCTTCCTGCATTTTTCACGTCACTGCGCGTCGCGACTTGGCACACCTGGTACGAATGCAACATATTCGTATCAGGTGTGCCAAGGCATACCGCGCCTAGACTTGGAACACCTGGTACGAATACACACCATTCGTACCAAGTGTGCCAAGTCTAGGCGCATCGCGACTTGGCACACCTGGTACGAATACGTTTTCGTACCAGGTGTGCCAAGGCATACCGCGCCTAGACTTGGCACACCTAGTACGGATATAGACCATTCGTATCAGGTGTGCTAAGTCTAAGCGCGGTATGCCTTGGCACACCTGGTACGAATACGTTGCATTCGAACTAGGTGTGCCAAGGCATACCGGGTTGCGGTTGACCAAAGACGACCACCATCCAGGACATTAGATCTGGAATGTGACGCCATGGATTCCGGAGAGAAAGCTGTGAAATAAGGCAACGGGATCTGGAAGAATCTAGTGCGGCAGCATATCTAGAAGAATCTGGTGCGACGGCAGATCTAGAATATGGCCGGCAGAATGTGAAAGTTCAAGGCGGCGCGGCGGACTGGAAGGCGGTGCGGCGGAAGGGAATGGAAGTACGACGACGCGGCGGCGGAATGAAAGTACGACGGCGGCGACGGAAGAAATGGAGAAAAATAGAATTTCTAGAGAGATAATATTTTGCAGAAACAGAGAATCTGAAATTTGAAAAATGAAAAATGAAATGGATAGATGGATGGTTAATAGTGGTTTCAAGGCCAAATTGGTCTAAATTTCTAAAAGTTGGCCAGAATTTCTACAAATAAAATTGTTGACCAACTATTAGTTTCCACCATCTATATTGATTATCTCAAATTTTTCCTCAACTTTTTATGGGCATCCAAAATAGAAATTGGGACAATCTTTTGGTCGACGGATAGAGTATCAATTAAAGTAGTAATTAATTTTAATCATATTATCAACTAATCTCTGTTGCCTGTTGGTTTAGTTTATCGTTAGCTGCAACTTCTAAATTTCAAGTCCTTCCCTCTTTCTAAAACCCCTATCCGTTCCACTGCGAAAGCTAAACCCACTCTCTCTCTCTCTCTCTACAGAGGAGCAAACATGCCCCTCTCTCTCCTCTATCTTCCACCCTTCCCTCCACCGCCATTTCTTTCTTACTCCTCAAACCTCAAACCCACCGCGCTCAACCTCCTCCTCAAGCCGCCGCTTCTCTCCACCTCCACCGCCGTCTCCGCCGTCGGTCCCGACGGCAAATACTACCCAACACCGTCGGATGAGGACCCCCCCGAAGCCCCCGAAGACTCCATGCACGGCGTCAACAAGTTCCAGCAAATCCAACGCCAGGCGGCCCGCGCCCGCAAGCTCCAAGAAGAACAGTACAAGAAAGACCAGCCCATCTTCCTCAAGGCGCTCGAGGAAACCGATGATATTCCTGATTCAGTCCTCAACCAAGACTCCGGCGACGATGTCTTCGGCGAAATCGACAAGGCCATTGTCTTGAAACGCCAGGAATTCATCAAGAAGGGGTTGATTAAGAAGAAGCCCGAGCCCGAAGTCGAGGTTGCCGATGAGTTGGAGCCCGAAGAAGTTGTTGATTTGGAGGAAATTGAGGAGCTGCACGGCTTGACTGAGATTCCTCCTGGTGATGAGAGCGATGAGGGAATTGCAGAGAAGTCCGATTTTGAGGTGAGTGATGATGGTGATTTCTCGACCTCATTTGATATTGATTTTGATGAGTTTGGTAAAACTAAGCCTCGGATTGTTGTACCCAAGTTTAAAATGAGCTTAGCTGAGCTGTTAGATGAAAGCAAAGTTGTTCCAATATCTGTTTATGGCAATTTAGAGGTGGAAATCAGCGGGATTTCGCATGATTCTCGTGTCGTAGAGAGTGGTGATTTGTTTGTGTGTTGTGTGGGGAAGAAGACTGATGGCCATTTGTATCTATCAGAGGCAGATAAGAGAGGTGCTGTAGCGGTTGTAGCGAGTAAGGAGATAGATATAGATGGGACATTGGGTTGTAAGGCCTTAGTTCTTGTAGAGGATACAAACGTAGTTCTTGCTGCGTTAGCAGCTTCGTTTTTTAGGCATCCTTCTAGGATCATGTCAGTGATTGGTGTCACGGGTACAAATGGTAAGACGACAACTTCTCATTTGGTAAAGTCGATGTATGAGGCAATGGGGTTGAGGACAGGCATGTTGAGCACGGTGGGGTATTATATTCACGGGGATATTAAGTTGGAATCGTCTACAACTACCCCAGATTCAGTTTTGGTTCAGAAGTTGATGGCCAAGATGGTGCATAATGGTACGGAGGCATTGGTGATGGAGGCTTCTTCTCATGGATTGGCATTAGGGAGGTGTGACGAGGTTGATTTTGATATTGCGGTTTTCACAAATTTGACTAGGGATCATTTGGATTTTCACGGGACGGAAGAGGAGTATAGGGAGGCGAAGGCTAAGCTTTTCCAAAGGATGGTGGATCCGTCGCGCCATAGGAAAATCGTGAACATTGACGACCCAAATGCAATGTTCTTTATTGGACAGGGGAATCCGGATGTACCCGTTGTGACCTATGCAATGGAAAATAAGAATGCAGATGTTCATCCTTTGAAATTTGAGCTATCCCTGTTTGAGACTCAGGTTTTGGTGAATACGCCTCAAGGTATATTGGAAATCTCATCGGGGCTACTCGGGAGGCATAATATATACAACATTCTTGCAGCTGTAGCTGTCGGAATTGCAGTTGGGGCACCTTTGGTGGACATTGTTAGAGGAATTGAAGAGGTTGATGCAGTGCCAGGCAGGTGTGAGTTGATAGATGAGGAGCAGGCTTTTGGAGTTATCGTGGACTACGCCCATACTCCTGATGCATTATCAAGACTCCTTGATTATGTGAGAGAGCTTAGCCCTAGGAGGATTATCACTGGTACTTAACTCTCTCCATTAACGTGTAAAAACATCCAATTTTATGTTTTGCTGCATTATCTTAATTATCACTCTTGCTGCATTATCTTAATTATTGGTTAGCTAGCTCTGGAATGCATGTACGAGTGAAGATGAATTTAATGCACATTGTTGACTCTGTTTTATAACCTATTTGAGCTTCTCGAACATTGATAAATTTGGGAAGTCGGATATATTTCCTGGTTATTCTTTTGAGTTGTCCCACTCACTGGACAATTTTAGAAAATTGAATAGACTTACATAGCATCTAGAGGACAATTTAGAATGGATTAAGGTTGGATGTCTTAGATCTTATAAAATGTAGGAGCGATGCACTTTCCCACAAGTATGACTGCAACATCAGAGAGAATCTGAAGATATTTTATGACACTATTGACAGAATTTCTAGGTCATCCATCCTAACTTGATGTTCCTGCCTTCATCTTTAGCACTAGAATCGAGCTCTCCCACAATATGCTCTCTTCAAATTTTGAAACCTACTGTTGAACATATGCAAAATTCATTACAAACCTCATGAATGCCAATATAATACGGGATGTTTACCTTGGCCTAGATATCTTGAAATTTCAACCAATAACTTTCCATAAAATGAATTTCCTTGTCAGTTCTAGTTTACATACTGCCTTACACTTTCCATCATCTTTTTTTTTTCCTCCCACTTGTGACATAAGAAGCCTGTTCTTGTTTCTGGCACTTATTTGGATCTTCTTTAAAGTATTGCGTATCTGATAAGAAACATGTTTGAGAATTGAGATGTGAACTCTTATCATAAGTCTCTTGCGGTTTCTATTGGTATTTATCTCTATTTCTTACCCATTTCTTCTTCTGTTCCTTGAAGTGTGTGGGTGCGGTGGCGAACGTGATAGAGGGAAGAGGCCGATGATGACAAAGATAGCTACAGATAAAAGTGATATCACTATCTTGACATCGGATAATCCGAGAAATGAAGATCCATGTAAGTATATATTTCGGTACTGTTTCTGAGACATAACGACATACTTCAATATGATTTTAGATTTATTTTTTTATTTTTGAGAAGTTTCACATGACTTTGCAATATATAGCATATTTTAGACGAGGAAAGAATCATTTGGATCATGTCAGATTTTTTTCGTGTCTGTATTTTAAGAAAGCAGACAATTGAATAAACAGATCCAAGGGTATTTGTACATATCCTTAAGGGCTAACATTCTTAAATTTCTTGTAGTTGTTAAGAAGATAAATTTTGGCTCTTCTTGGGTTCAAGTCTTCTTTCTAACTTCAGTGATGACTGATGATATAAAGGAAACACCTAATAATAATAATAAACTCTAGTTACAAAAATATATGTAATGGTCTTTAAGATTTTTTTCCTCTGTGCTTTCTTTTGTTCAATGGAATCTTTCATCATTCACCTGTTCTCTTACCAATCTTTTATCTTCATATTATTACCAGTGGACATCTTGGATGATATGCTGGCTGGCGTAGGTTTGACCATGCAAGATTACTTGAAACATGGAGAGAATGATTACTATCCACCTCTTCCTAATGGCCATAGACTATTTTTACATGATATTAGACGGGTAGCTGTACGATGTGCTGTAGCCATGGGCGAGGAAGGCGACATAGTTGTAAGTTCTCGGACATTATGTTGCTTGGTTTCATTTGCATTTCTGCACAAATTTGGGACAAGAAAACCCATTTCTGAAACAATTATTGTGAGATTGCATCAAACAAAGAACCTACTTTGTCATGATTCAATTACCTTGTCCATGAAAAAGGAATATCTTGTTTGAGCAGATTTATGATCTGTCAATATATGAGATTGCAACAGGTGGTGGCTGGTAAAGGCCATGAAACCTATCAAATAGAAGGTGACAAGAAGGAGTTCTTTGATGATCGAGAGGAATGCCGAGAAGCATTACAGTATGTAGATGAGCTTCACCAAGCTGGAATCGATACAAGTGAATTTCCATGGAGGTATATACCCAAAAATAAACTGTGTATCTGCAAATATCATTCTTCTTATAGATTAATTCTTCTTCCCACTTCACCAGTCAAGCAGAAAAAAAACAGCTCTTTCATGAAACTGACTTGACAGTTACTATAGAAAGTTTTGTCAATAAAACAGTGAGCTTATGAGAGTAGATTTCTGGATTTATGGTTCAATTACTGTATGTCGACTTGTATATATTCAATATTGTATTTGCACATAAAATGAATATATGAATAGTGCTCTTACTTTTCTCTGTCGCCACAGGCTGCCAGAGAGTCATTAGTGTATACCAACCATACAGAAAATGATCGAGGCTACTAGCTCAAGTAAAAAGGCTATTTTATAAGCATCAGCAGATTATAGTGCACCTGTGCTTGGAGAATCACATATCTGAAGAGTCTGATCATGCATTCAATCACCACGGCAGTATCACTTGAACGTGCAGACGGTAGGTACGTACATAAGTCTCTCTCCCTTGATGTAATTATTTGTGATGGGATTTAGCACTCACGCAAGAAAGTTTACTGTTTTATCATTAATTCAATTTTGATTCCACTGGAAATTAAGTATGCTTACTATGCCAATCTATTTCTAGCTTGCTAGTAGGGATGACAATTATACCCACGAGTTCGGGTACCCGCCCCTAATGGGGCAGGGGTATGGATCCCCACCCCGAACCCGCCCCAAATAAACATTACACATAAGTACTTTTTTTTTTTGGAAATTACACTTAATACAATTAATAATTTTATTAATTGTAATTTATGGGTTAGATGAAGTTTTTATGATGTTAGTATTTAATTCTTTTACTTGCAAAAAATCTTTGTTTTACCCAATGGGTATTCTTCCCCCACCGGGTAATCCCCGCCCCTCCCTGCCCCGATTTAAACGGGTATGTGGTCGGGGCCTGGGTGAATTTCTGAGGCAGGTATGGGGGTGGGAAAGCAATACCCGGCCCCGCCCCGCCCCGTTGCCATCCCTACTTGATAGGTGGAAACTAAGTTGAATCCGGACTTTTTTCGCATTCTTGAGTTGAATTCTGGGCCTACTTTCTTATTGCAGAACTAGGTCGTGTGGTTACTTAGACGTTGTGTCCTTGTCTTTGGCAAATGAGAAGCTCCAATTTTGTACGGAAGTTAATTACTTATTTCTATAATGTAAAGTAATTATCATTGATCATCTTACTATTGTCCCACTTAAATGTTTGAGGGCTGTAGATTAGCATATGTTAGACTCGAGCTTGACTAAAATTGAAGAAACTTAAAACATTTGTGTTGTCTGTTGTAATTATTGTCTTGTGCCATATTTTAGTAACTTATTTGGCTCATGACTTGAGCTTGAGCATGTTTGACGCCATATCTATGCTTGCACGCCGGCTTCTTTCCTGCAATTTCGAAGATTTGAACATTCCTCATATGTGGTTAATCTATGTTGCCATTTTTGGATTTATAGAAAGATAAAGAATGAGAAGTATGTAGGTTTTAATATTGCTTGATGAAGTAATTTTTTGTTTGAAGAAATATCTTCGAGGGTAGGACAAGAATTGCTTTAATTGTTGTGGGGTTTGTTTCACATTGTTTTGAATTGGATACTTTGTAACAGGAACACAACAGATAACATATCATGTTGGCTCGAGTTGTTTACGTTGTCTAAAGTTTCTTGGACTGGATTTTCTCGCGAATCGTGTTTGTGGATCTTGTTAGGTTTTCGGGAATGTCGCTTGTATCAGCCATCATGATGTGGTGAGTTCTTCAACTGCGGTATAACAGTTAAAGAACTCATGATGGTTGACACAAGCGACAACCTAACACGATCCTCAAACACGGCTCGAGAAAATCTAGTTTACAATGCAAGTAACAAACTGGAGGCGACATAAACAACTCGAGCGACCACAATAACTCATATTATTTGTATTATGTGATAGTATAAAGTTCATGAAAAAATAGGTCAAGATTCATGTATTTTTGGACAATTAAGTCTTTATTTCATAATTTTATAAAGCAATAATTATATGGAAACAGAAAGTAGATAAAACGCGGCTACCATTAATGGTCGAGTTGCCCATTAGCCACGTCACATGGACTTTCTGACTCCTTATGGCATTGAATTAAGGAAAAAACCTCCATAAAAAATTTAGCTTTTTATCTTATAGATATACATTATATGAGTATATGAGTGTTGACCAAGTAAATCCCTACAACCCTAGCTCTCTGTACCACTATAAATAGAGGTCTTTGGTCCTCATATTGAATACACAGAATTCTTATTCTCTCCACTATATTCTTTCTTCTCTTTAGTTTATAACACTTTTGTTTATTTCCCTTCTCCCTCAATTTTCTATTATTTTAACATCTAAAATGTGTTTTATCTTATTTTATATACACTCAAGAATATTCATTTATTTTTTTTTATTTTTTTTAGGAAATTACACGAGGTATATGTAATATCAAATACTCCCTCCGTCTCCAAATAAGTGACACGAGTTGTCAAAAATTTTGTCTCCAAATAAGTGCCTTATTGTAGTTTTCAATACAAATTTTAGACTAAATTGTCACATTTATCCTACTTAAGGTAAAAAAAAAAATTCATTTTTTTAGTTTTCTATGCAATAATTATGGGTAGAACTATCTTAGTATAAGTATTTTGCCATTTTGGTGGCTCGAGACACTTATTTGGGGATAGAGGAGTAAATCAGTATACCACCATACAGATGCGACATCTACATCACACAAAGGTGGACTACTATACCCCACACAAGGTGGAACCATTATACATATAATACTTTCCAATTGTATAGCATCCATCAATCATAATTTTATACTAGCAGAAACATTACGTGCGTTGCACGTATAACCACTAATTTAAAATAACTAATTTATTATATAATAAAATATATTTGTTGATATTTTTTTAAGTTATAATATTATTAATTATTAATTATTAACTTCAACAAAATATTAGCAAGTATATGTAAAGAGAGTAGAAAAAAAATCAAATTTCTTACTATATCATATCTTATGTATAATTATCAAAATTGTATGGTACTTTACTGATAGTAATCGTCTATTATAATATATTTATTCTAATGATAAATGAAGGGTCGTATATATAAAAAAAATTGAGAGTTCCAGAACCAAAACTCTGTGTATAACATGTTTATACTTCAGAGTCGAACCTAACTTTTATGGGTAAAATCCTAAATTAAGGTTCTTTTTAGGTCTTTAAAAATGTTCTCTTGATGTATTGTGAAACAACCTTTGATATTATTATTGTAAGCTATTATTTAACTTTCTCTTTCATACGAAAAGCGTTTGTCTTATATGTACACCGT
The DNA here is from genome assembly GCA_031470985.1 of Agastache rugosa. Classification (NCBI taxonomy): domain Eukaryota; kingdom Viridiplantae; phylum Streptophyta; class Magnoliopsida; order Lamiales; family Lamiaceae; genus Agastache; species Agastache rugosa. The sequence goes on from CM062602.1 coordinate 9,392,834, forward strand.
CTCGTGTTAAGTGAAGACATTCAACTCTCTTCTTGAGTTAATACATGACAAATTCGGTGTTGTAGCAAAACCAATGAACAAATTAAAGGGAATACATTTATATTTTCAATGATCTAACATATTGATTTTAAATAATAAGAATTACATATATACCTATATTCTAAGCTAAATTAATATCCATGAATACAATATATTTATTAATATATTAGTATGCATTGGTTGCTACGTACTATATATAGTGATAGTTAATATATCATTAAAAGCCTAAAAATTTCTATTATGCATAATTATATATTTAATATGGGGTTAATTATCGAAAAATAGTTGATATTTTTGTATTACATATGACCTTTGAAATTGGAACAACCACCCAACGTCCCCTACTCCTTCCTCCTCTCACAACCACCACCACCACCACCCACCACTATAACCAGTCGCGGCTACTAGACCCACCCCTTCCTCCCTCTCCCTCATATTTTTTTTAATTTTTTTCTTAGAAACTATTCTATACAATTAAACTTGAATAAATTCTTTAATAAATGAATTCTTCTTGAGCTTGATGGTCCTCGAGTTAATTTGACTCGATTAAAAATTATCAACAAATAAGAACAGTAAAATATAATAAATTACATAAATAAATTAAATAAAATATAAAATAAAATTTTGTGAAGAGATGTTTCAATGATAAAGAGAAAACATTGAAATATAATTATGAAATTTAATAATTAAGACGACATGTTAATTATTAGAGAAAATAATTATTAAATTGCTAACTTAGTAAAAGTATAAATTTTTACTAAAATTAATATATAACTATATTAATATCCCAATAAATCTTAACACAATTCTCAAAATTTATGTTTGTCTTTTTTCTTTCACTTTTGAGTTATATTACGAATAGGACTATATTATTAATTAATTCATTAAGTTGAGTTGTAGCAATGTTTTAAAAATCGGACCAGACAGGCCGGTTCAATCGGTTGGATCAGGAACCGGTCATGGTGCCGGTCCGGTCAACTAGGGGTGTAAATCAAATCAAATATTTTGATTCGATTTGCAATTCGTATTCGAATTTTGATATTCATATTCGAAATTTTACGATTCGAATTTGAATTCAAATATTTTTTTTTATTCGATTAGTTTTCAAATAATTATTAGTAATTACGATATTCGTAAAGATTCGATTAGATATTTAAATAATAATATTATTTTAATATATATTTATATAATATACTTTCTTAAGTTGATTATAGATTATATACTTAAATCTTTAAATATATGTTAAATGTGTTGATGTTAATTTGGTCATCTCCAAGCCCATTCCAAAATAAGGTCAACATTTTCCTTAATGGATATGTATTGTATTAATTCTAATATCTTGAGTGGTACAAATGTAAGTCACAATCTCTTTCTTTTTTTCTCTATCTCTTCCTAGTTTACATTGTCTCTCTATTCCATCGTTCTTACTATCGTTCTTCATCACATTCCTTCACAAATTTCCGACATGTCATTCTTCATCTCCTTCCTCTATTGATTCGAGTATTTGATTCGAATTCGTGAAATTATTAAAGTATTCGAATTCAAATCAAATTTAATATTCGACCACGATTCGAATTCGATTCGGATTCGTGAATAGTAATTACAAATTCAATTCGATTCGATTCGTTTACACCCCTACGGTCAACCCCCTAAAACCGCTTGTGGGTCAAAACCGGGAAGAACCGGTCAAAATCGGTCAAAACCGGTTAGAACCGGCGCCGGTTTTCAAGAACTGACCGGTTCATTTTTTTTAATGTGCAAAAATTTGTGTTTTCAATGAGATTTGAACCTTGGACCTCTAGAATGTTAGTCTAAGGTCTCAACCAACTCTCCCAACCCACACACTTGTTTAATATTCAACATTTATTATTATTATTATTATTATTATTATTATTATTATTATTATTATTATTATTATTATTATTATTATTATTATTATTATTATTATTATTATTATTAATTCAGAATACTATAAAAGTATGTCTAAATTTCAATTATAATTTTTTTTACGATTATCAATTACTTTAGATACCAAATATACTTTTAATGTATAAATTTTGAATATATATATTAAGAATATCAACACATGAAAAATATAAATATATTTATGATGGATTTTAATATGTATTTCTTATAAAATCATGAATATTTTAACATTTTATTATTTATTTAATTATTATTTTTATTTATTTATTGAACTGTTCAATTAAAACGATTCAAACACGGTTGAACCGGTTGAACCATGACCCGGAAGCCTCATCGGTTCGATCTCCGGTCCGGTTTTTAAAACATTGAGTTGTAGTAAGAGTAGGACTATTATTAATTTATTAAGTTTATAATAAATTTAATATAGATTTACACTATTGCCCTTAAAATAAACATAATAATAGGGACATATTAGGTAAACCTAATCAGCTATTTTATAATAGGTATAGATTATTATGAGTCCACTATTTTGACGAAGGCTTCGTTTCACACTTCGCACAAATAAATATCTCCTCTTGCCCAACAAGGCGTAGCTATGGTAAATGGGGTCGAACCCTAGGGAACCGGCGTAGTCTATTCTTCAGGTGGTACTCAATATAGGGTTTGTGGTCGAGATGTATCTCACTAACCTGTAACTCAATCAAAGAAACTATCAAATAACAAAGATGTTTAGATTGGATTTGAATCAATGATCCTAATTACTCTTACTCGTTCATCGATGCAATAATATTCAATTACAAGATTTTATCACTTGGTTTTAAGCAAAGATTAATTTAAGCCCTATGGCCACGAAGTCACGACTCAAATACTCTAAGCCTATATCTCTTCTCTTGATCAACAACGTCACGAAGACACTTCAGCAGCGATGTTACCCAAAAGGCATTAAGAACAAAAGATCCCAAGATAGCCAAGAGGTATTAAATACCGACTACTCTCCAACACTCATTACCTTCTTGGGCACGAGAGACTCTCTCGAGTTTAACCCCAAATCCTGTTAATGACTTAATCTCAATATCTAGATGGTGATCAAGCATATGTCAATATCAATTAAATCTAGATTAATCCTAAGTGTTTCGGGAATAAATTCAAGCAACGAACTCACACAATTAGATCTCACGAGGTTAGAACGAGTAACTAAGATCACATCATCTTCTCCAACCCAAACAAGTAAATTTAGCTAGACATAATCATAAACGAAAGCACAAAATAATTAAAGGAATTCATACTTGAATAAAACTGAAGACGACCGCTGCTTAAAACACAAGTCAACAACCAGGGTCTTGGCGTCTCGCCAACAACTACGAACTAAATGCAGAAAATGAAAATACGAAACTGAAAAGTAAATTGCAGAACTAAGCTATGAAAATCAACGTCCTAAGCTATGAAAAACCGTCTGAAAGCTCTATGAAAAAAAACTCTCCCGTACAAGATGAAGTTGGCCATATATATAGCCGATGGAATTAGGGTTAGGTTAGAATCCTTGACAAGGACTCCTCATCAAACTCGGCGCCTCTTTCCTTGTATATATCCGCTGCAAATCTCATTTCCTTCTTAGTAGATATATTCGTTGATAAGGTTTATCTAGGATAAGGAAAGAAATCTTCGATCCTTATGCTTTTCCTTGCAGAAAAAGAAATCTGCAGCTGCTCTCGACCTACATCTTGCCTTCATTGTCTGCATCCTGTTATGCTTCTATGTTTCCCAAGATCCTGACTCCTCCGGGTACTCTCTCTGTTGGCTTAAGGAATACGGGGAGGTGCTTCTCGACTTGTAGATTTACTGTTATCGTTGTTGCTCAGCTACAAGCTTCCAGTCCTTTGCCCATTTGCATCGTATTGCCATCTCAACATCTCAACAACATATTTTCCACCGGATTTGCCCAGCATCCCACCTGTTCTTCCCTGCACACCTTCTCTCGACTTTGTGTCATCCCAAACACACTTTGACTCGATAAAGACACAAAAAGAAAAGACAAAACACAAGAAATATGAACACAAAATTGGGTTAATCATATTTATAAGATTTACTCCCCCCGTCCCAATAGCAAGGTCCCCTATTTTTTGGACACGGTTATTAAGAAACAAGAGTAAAAAGATGAAAAGTGGTAGGTTCCAAGCCTTTTAAAGAGTTAATTATTTTCATTTTTGGAAGAGACCTTGCTATTGGGACAGAAGAAAAAGGAAAGATGGACCTTTTTTTTTTAGAAAGGAAAGATGGACCTTGCTATTGGAACAGAGGGAGTATCTCTTGATTTCAGAACAAAGTTAGACAATGTATAGTCGGTCTATTCTGCCACTTCATTTCTTTCAGTTTTTCACCCTGCTCCAAATAAAAATAATTCGATGTCCCTCAAAAGATGAAAATACTTTATTTATGTTGCGGAATAAATGAGTCGAAATATTCATGAGCTATTCAGATATCAATTGAATAAAAATTTCGTTTCAGCTTGTTTAATGAAGCTCATTAACTAAATAAGTCAAATTTGAATTTAATACCACTCAGCTTGTTATCTCCCGAGCAAACTTACTAAGCGAACTAGCTTGAAAATATAAAATCATTAACTTACTATAACTTATATTCTAATACATTACTTAGCAATACGCATTTTCAATCTCTAATTCACCTTATTTTGTTATAAGAAAATGATTAGTTTGAGTAAAGCTATTTATATTCTTTGAGAATAAGTATTTTTTTTTCTCTTTCAAAATGATGAATTTAGATTTGATTAGGTTCGAATAAGCTCGTGAGTGTAAATAAAATTTAAATTCGACTCGAGTATAAACGGCTGATCGGCTCGATTACAATCCTAAGTATATTATTATCGCCAGTAGCAATAATTTTGGATATGAACCCACCTTCATCCGAAGAACGAGTCAGCTAAGGAAAAAAAAAATCTGAGGTAATTGTTCAAGGTTTGTGAGGGGTCTCAGGCCTCTATTTAAGAATAGAATTCAAAAGAAGTAAAGATCATCGATCATTTCTAGCTTTCTTCAAAATAATGTAATAGTTTTAAGTTTTTTAGTGTATGGCTAATATAAGCTCAACTATCATTAGTAGCTACAACAAGTGTATGGCTATTATAAGCTCAACTATCATTAGTAGCTACAACAAGTTTGTTTCCTCCGTAAAAAAGATATTAATAAATCTTTTATAATTTCTAAATAAAAGTTCTTTTATGTGTGTCAATTTATTTTATTTCGTGAACCAACAACATATTATATGAGGAAGCAAACAAATGTTGTGATGTGTGTTGTTGAAGGAGTCCACGACTGGAAACCGTCGATTGTATTTTACATCACACCGACTAGCCACGAATAAAACTTAGGTTTTGATACCATTTTATAAGCATGGATTAACAAACAAAACACATTATAAAAAATTATTTTTCGGGCCAACCTTATCGGGCTATTTAGTTCGGGGCAATCGGATTGAAAAAATTTCGGACAAGAAATTTTCGACCCTAACCCTTATTTTTTTTTGGTCTATTTGGACCAACCCGTCGATTTCGAATTGAATTGATATCTGATAATTTCAGAAGAAATGACATAATTTTATAAAAGTAGTATTTTAAACTTATATTTTATAGCAAATGGATAGTTTTAAGTATTACCCTTTATTATATAGGGGTGAGCATTCGGATATTCGGTTCGGTTATTACATAAAAAATAGCTAAATTAAAATTTCGGTTTTTTCAAATCCATATCCGAACCGAATCCGAAATTATTTCGGCGACCGAACCGAAATATCCGAAATAACCAAATTGGTATTTCGGTTAATTCGATTTTTTCATTTTTTTTGAAACAGTTTTCCTACATTTTTTATAGTGGTAATACGGTCCTTTGACCAGACAAGTTTATCAAAATTAAATGTTGTCCGGAAACTTTATTTTTATAAATTCTGGCCAACTTTGACTTGAAGTGACTTAAATTCCCTTCCTTTCACCTCAACCAATTTTACCTCCCTCTACCTTATCTTTCTCTTTCTCTCTCTATTAGCTATCAGAGCTGGAAGTCTGTTTCTCTCTCTTTCGTGAGCTGCTGAAATTTCTCTCTCTCCATACCTCGTCTTCGCCGGCGTTTCTACAACAATGACCTGGTTTCCTTCGTTCGATGATACTCTCGTAGCTCGTATTCTCCGGCGGCGGTGAATTTCTTGGTTTTCTCCGTTCGACGATACTCTCACTTCTCACAGCTCGTATTCTCCGTCGGCGGCTGAGAATTTTACAGGCGACGTTCTTTTGTGTTGGCGGCGTGGTTTCTTCAATATTATTGAGGTAATTTTCCAGATCTAATCTGTCATGTTCTAGATCTAGTGTTCATGTTCTTGTCGTATTTTCCAGATCTGCCCGTCCTCTTCGTCCATTTGTTTCTTCCTGCATTTTTTAGATCTTGCCGTCCTCTTCGTGCATATGTTTTTTCCTGCATTTTCCACGTCATTGCGCACCACGAATGGTACGAAGGTACGAATGGAGTATATTCGTACCATGTGTGCCAAAGCATACCGCGTCGAGACTTGGAACATCTGGTACGAATGCTACTTATTCGTACCAGGTGTGCCAAGTCTTGGCGCGGTATGCCTTGGCACACCTGGTACGAATGCAACATTCGTACCAGGTGTGCCAAGTCTTGGAGCGGTATGCTTTGGCACACCTGGTACGAATATACTCCATTCGTACCAGGTGTGCCAAGTCTATATTCGTACCAGATGCTATATCCGATTGAAATTTGATTATCCGATTGTGCCTGGCACTTGAAATTTGATTATCCGATTGTTTCTTGCAGATGAGGCCAGATGCTATAATTATTGCGCATGGAGGTGTATGGAAGAATAATTTATACCATGGTGGACGAAGAGAGTATATTCCTATACCTCCTGGTGGCATAACATATGCAAATTTATTGAGTAAGATTGAATTGCGTTTAATGAAGGCCAAGAGTATATATTTGTATGAGATAGATGCATTAGTTCAGTCCCCCGCGCGTGAAACCCTGCGAATGAAAATAACAGATGATTTTGAGTTGTCATATTTGTTTGATTTGGAGGAGTTGCCTGTTTTATATGTGACTATTTCTCTTAAAAGTAATGAATCTCCACTTGTTGTTTTAAATCATCCTATATGTGAGCATGAGGGTTTCGTGAATTTGTTAAATGCTCAAAATAGTGAGAATGTGATAACTTCAAGGAATGTAAATATGCAAAATGAGAATCATGATCAGAGGTCTGATGGTAATGGTATTGATGATGAACCAATTGATTTTGGTCGTGATGAGGGTCATAATAATTTTGATGATGAGGCTTTTGATAGTGATGATGCGAACGGTTTTTGATGATTGTGATGATTTGGATGATTGTTGTGGTAGAAATCGTTTTAATGTGCCATCATTAGATGGTTCGAATGACATTATAGAGGAAAATCATGAACCTGGTCGACAGTGGAGCATTCCGGGTGCTGCATATCAATCATCTCTTCCTTGCAAAGAACTAGGTATTGTTGATGAACCGATTACTGAAACACTTTGTCGTGGTGCTATGTTCTTTAAGAAGGAGAAAATGATTATGGCATGTGGACTGCATCATCTCTTGAATCATGTGGAATTTATTACCAAGCGTTCATCAAAGTTAAGATATCATGTGGTTTGCAAACTTGAAGATAAATGTTCGTTCATCATGCGTGCGAGATCACTGGGAAATGCATGGAGAATTTATAGATGGAGCCCTCACACGTGTGAATCTGATTTGAGATACCATGCTGCTCCAAAAGTGAGTTCGAAGGTACTAGCTTCATACTTTGTTCCTCATTTAATGGCCGAGGGTGTTGTTCTTAGGCCGAAGGATATTCAGGCACAACTACTAAGGCAATTTGGTGTTACTGTCAAATATCAAACTGCTTTGGCTGGAAGAAATCAAGCACTCACCATGACATACGGCGACGCGAGTAAATCTTTTCAACTGCTCCCCAAGTATCTTTTCATGTTGGAGCATTCAAATCCTGGTTCCATTGTTGGATTAAATACAACTTCAGATGGTTCTTTTCAATATTGTTTCATGGCTATTGTTGTATGTGTTAGAGGATTTGGTGCATGTCGTCCCGTTATTGTAGTTGATGGTACACATTTGAAAGGAAAATACAAAGGTATCATGTTTGTTGCTGCTACAAAGGATGCTAATGAACAGATTTTCCCATTAGCTTTTGGGATTGGCGACGTAGAAAGTGATGCATCATGGATTTGGTTCTTTAGGGAGCTGAGACGGACATTTGGTTGCCCTGAGAACTTATTGTTTGTGTCTGATCAGCACCTCAGTATCAAGAAAGCAGTGGATTGTGTTTATCCGGGTACTCCGCATGGACTTTGTGCGTATCACTTGCAAGGAAACCTCAAGAAATAGGGTCAACATGCAATATCTGTCTTCAATGAAGCTGCAAAGAGTTATAAGAGACAAGATTTCGAGGAGCATATGAAAAATTTGTTATCGTTTGCACCTCGTGCACACGAGAAAGTGGTAAATATTGATCCAATTAGATGGGCTCGTTGCAAATGTCCTGTGCGCCGTTATTGGTTTTTAACTTCTAACTGTGCCGAGTGCTTGAATGGCCGACTACGATGGGCTAGAAAGTTGCCAGTTTGCACTCTTTTGGAGTGTGTACGTAGTTTGATCGGGCAATGGTTTGTAGAACGGCGTGCTATTGCTGCTGAAAGAACTCACGAGTTAACGGACTTTGCCTCGACCAAATTAGGAAGATCAATGGAGTTGGCCCGGTCCATGAGTGTTGAAACCATTTCTTCAATGAAGTATAAGGTCACGTCTGGTATGAAAAATTACATTGTTGATCTTGACAGTAGGAAATGCACATGTTTTGTGTTTGATCTCGACCTGATACCCTGTTCTCATGCAGCAGCAGCAATAAGGTTATTTTTTAAAGTTATTTTCTATTTTCTATGTTCTAGTACAACAGTTAGTTGGCACGACTTGTACGCGCCAAGGCTTGGCACACCTGGTACGAATACAACTATTCGTACCAGGTGTGCCAAGCTTACCGCGCCAAGGCTTGGCACTACTGGTACGAAACACCAATTCGTACCGGTAATAACACATAATACTATACTTTGTTTTTTTACTGCATTCTGTTTCTTTTTATGCAGTAAAAAGAAGCAAAATCCGACGTCATATGTGAGTGCTTATTATACAACTGAGACGTTGCGTGAAATTTATGCTGAAGAGGTGATGCCGATTCCAGATCCGGTAAGAGTGGTGTGTTCCTCCAGAGATCGCTTCAAGGGTTGTTGGGACGCCTCCCAATCCTAGACAAGCTGGACGACCACGTCAAAATAGGTATGCGTCTGGATCCAATTCAACAAGCAGTCGTGTGTGTTCTCGGTGCCATCAACGAGGTCATTATCAGAATACATGCACTGCGATTCTACAAATTACGCCGGAAGAAGTTAGTAGTAACGAACCCAGCGTTAGTAAACCTCGTAGACAGAAACGATGCAAGTTGTTTGTGGTGTGGTTGGGTATACTCGTCTAACATGCAAGGAAAGAGACTTGGTTTCTTGATATTTTCGTTCTGTGTATTTGGACTACGAACTGTTGTGGGTCTATTTATTTTGGATAATCAACTCGTTAAATTCTAAACTATTTACTTGTACTACATAAAATATTAAGGATTAGTACCAAATTCTTCACAAAAATATTAATATTAAGGATTAGTACCAAATTCAATTGTTCACAAAATATTACATGTCAATTGTTCACAAAAACTACTAAGGATTAGTACCAAATTCTTCACAAAAAACTACTGAATTGTACCAAATTGTTCACAAAAACTACTGAATTGTATCACAAAAATTACAAATCCAAATTACTAATACTAATCCAGGTCCATGCCAATGGCGAGGGTCTTTCAATGATCTTTGTAACGGTAGATTGTATCAGCAATGTGATACCGATAATCCTTGATTTGCTTCTTTGTCATGTTCTTTTTTAAGGCAGCACCAGTTAGTAAGAGTTCGGCGTACTTCAATGCACATGGACCACAACTCACACTGTCATGTTGCTTCAACACATTCTCCATTGGATACGAATATGAAAATGGAGCGTAATTGAAGCAGAGATATCCGATTCTCTTCAGGATCTGTGGGAATATGCGGGCAACCGGGGTGAAGATCTTTGCTCTTATTTCTTTGTGATGATCTTCGAACAAGTGTTGGTTGGAGTCGTATATCTCGAAATTCAATAATTCCAGGTCTAAGCAACATGTGGCCCAATGACCATTGAAGGGGCACACCATGATCACCTACAACAATAGTAAATTAATAACAACTACTGAATTCGTAACTGGTATCATAACAAGACTTGGCACACCTGGTACGAATACAACTTATTCGTACCAGGTGTGCCAAGCTTACCGCGCCAGACCTTGGCACACCTGGTACGAATACAACTTATTCGTACCAGGTGTGCCAAGGTTACCGCGCCAGACCTTGGCACACCTGGTACGAATAAGTTGTATTCGTACCAGGTGTGCCAAGTCTTGAACCAACAGTTTAATCCATACTTCAACAATTTGAAGTTTTAGTTAGTTACCTTTTTGACATCAGTCCATTTCTTCAGTTTGGGCCCCCATTCCGGCAGAAGTCCATCGGCAAATAGGCACAGTCTATCCAGATCTTCATCTGGAACAACCTCTTCTATTAAAGGATTATATATGGTATCTTCTGGATCATCTTTGTGCAAATTTTTCCAGACTTCTTCAATTCCCACCTATAATATATAGATTTACTGAGTTTAACATAATACAAAATTAATTTATTGAGTAATTAATATATATAGCAAATGTAATGAATTACCATCAGCGAGGTTCCAGTAACAACAACTCCCTCTATAACATTCGTCAGTCCTGCGTATTCTGGGGCTGTGGCTAGTACAGCTAGGTAGGAATCTATGTGGCTTATCTCGAGTTGTGTGGTTACATCCTTAATGTAACCAAAGAACTCTCTGTCTACCGCCCATGGTAATCCCACATTACGCCTGTGCATACACAAGTAAGATCAATGTTCACAAAACTAACTCATTAATAAGAATAATAAATCACATTAACTTACTTGACATCATCTTTTGACTTCATGAACCTGTCAAAAGTGGTAACTGCACGAATGTCATTGGGGAGAAATGGACTCCTGCATGCAGCAGATGGAATCTTTCTTCGAACTGGTCTGACTTGTGCTTCGGTCTTGTCTTTGGTTCCGATCTTCTTCGGAGCTATTTTTGGTTCCGCTTACAGTGTTGTTTCGGTCCTTGTGCTGGTGTTGCTGATGGGGTTGCTTCCTGAGAGTACGTCGACCATTGAGTACCCCCCAATCCTTCTCGAACTGTACTATACCGTCCCATTGTTCGTTTAATTGCGTGGCAGTTGGAGGAGTAGTCATAGGCTTCGAAATGAATAAATGAAGTTGAATACCAAGTGTCTGCACTTAAATACTTGGAACACCTGGTACGAATTGGAGAATTCGTACCAGGTGTGCCAAGTGTCTGCGCTAATATACTTGGAACACCTGGTACGAATTGGTGAATTTGTACCAGGTGTGCCAAGTGTCTGCGCTAATATACTTGGAACCCCTGGTACGAATTGGTGCCAATTCGTACCAGGTGTGCCAAGTATATTAAACGCGAACACGCACCTGGTACGAATTCACCAATTCGTACCAGGTGTTCCAACTTTCAAACTTTTACGCACATACCAGATCAAGCTGTGCATCTCCAGTGGCTGACATATTTGGATTTCCTGTCATCCGCGATGTTATGTAGTCCCCTACATCCTTCACTATCCTCTCACGTTCACGTTTGAGGTATTCTGCTACATCCTGCAACATTTTCACTCGTTCTCGTGATACAAGTTCTTGCATCTCCTTCATCATTTCTACCCGTTCACTAGATATTATCTCCTTCAACTCAATCCTAGCCCGTTTTGCAGACACTTCCCCGATGTCTTCAAGGAATGCTCCTCTTTGTGAATATCTCAGTGGGAATACAGGGTCTTCTGGTCCTAGGACAGGGAGTCTGTGAGCTTGTTGATCACGTCCATGTCCTTGACCTCCTGCATCACCTACTACTTCAGCTTCTGCAACTTCAGCTCCTGCATCACGTGCTTCAGCTTCAGCTCCTGCATCACGTGATTCTGCATCACCTGCTTCTTTAGGTGTCTGAATATCTGCTCCATGCATGTATACGAATTCAAATGGTTTCCCTTCCTCCTCGAGTGTGGTCCAATACCCCCTCTTCCTTTCCTTTTCATCAGGTTCCATTTTGGCTGCAATCTATTATACGAAATCACATTAGATATGAATGCATTCGTACCAGATTTCACACTGCCTTGGCGGGGTAAGTTTGGAACACCTGGTACGAATGCAACTTATTCGTACCAGGTGTGCCAAGAATATAAGAAACTGTTATATCATTTTGAAATTTACCTCGGAGTCCCCTGGTGTTTCCATATTTTTTTCATACGTAAACCTCAACATACGAGGTCTTCTGTGTTTCTTTATCCTACCGCCAACTGTGTCACCCACTTGTTTCGCAATACAAAATATCCAAGCTAAGAAGGCAACAATATTGCCTTTGATATGGTATCCTTCCCCCGATTTGTTTCCCGACAGAGTCGTTCTGACATGGTTGATGGAATCACAGAGTATCTGGTAAGAGATACTGCCCCATGGAAATTTATCCCATTCTTGATTGTCTTCAACCAACACCCACACCCATTCATGAATCCTGTACTTTGCACAATCAAATCCAAAAAGAAGATGAGTAGCAATCAGTACCTTTGCTACTTTTACATAGTCAGCCGCAACTGCTCCCTTAAAGGCCTTACTTATAAATTTTCTGTACTATTCATTGGGGGTAATCCTTTCGTTTTGTAGCAATCTCGTATACACAGAATCACCAGGAATTACATGTTCTCCGTATGGCTGGAACGTGCTCCCTCCAAACCTCAGTCCAGTAACTAGCGCAAATTCTATTCTGGAAAATCTTGTAATTTGTTCATCCAATTTGAACTATAATACCGTCTCATCTAGTTCTGGCCAGACGGTTACCTGATGCGATAACATGAAGTGAATAGTCTTTCCACTTCTTGTTATGCGATCTGGAAGCTCCATGAAGTGCTTGAACACAGACTTCTTCATTTGCTTCAGTGCATCTTCTCCGAAGCCGCTTAAAATTCTTTTTATATCACCAATTATTTACTCTTTTCCCATCACTTGTATTTTGTGAGGTACACGTATTAAGTGTGGTCTTTTATAGGTCCATTGCACCTTCACAAAATCAGAAGATCAGTTAAGTTATTATCTGGTACACTTGGAACGAATACACATTGTCGTACCAGGTGTGCCAAGCCTTACCCCGCCAAGTCTTGGCACACACGGTACGAATACGTTGCATTCGTACCAGGTATGCCAAACTATAGTAAGAACGATAACTCCAATATTTGGTACACCGCCAAATATAAACAACATTCACAGCATATATTACCACCAAATATTGCACAAACTGAACGAATGGAACGAATTAGGTATATTCATCCCTTAAAAAGTCGTCGGATTAGGAACGAACTGGACGAATGGAACGAATGGATCGAATTTAAAAAAAATCTAAATTACAAAAAAAATTAATTCATACCATCAATTCTGGGTAAGGATTTCGTGCTGAAGCTTGTCCTTCGTCCTCGGATCTACGTCTTTTACTGGTAGAGGCTTCACCTTGTTCCGAATTTTGACTTCTGGAACCGGAGTTCGATGCCATGAAAGCCGGATCTCTTTAGATCTACTCGACGAAGTTTGACGGAGATGAAGTTTGACGGCGAGATCTGGTCGGAACTGTGGAGATCTACTCGGATCTGTGCAGTCGATGGTGGCGGCACGGCGGTAGAAGGGTCGCGGCGCGGCGGTAGAAGGGAAGGGGAGGGTTTTCAGAGAGAGAGACTGTTGAAGAGAGAGAAGTTGTTGCGTGAAAATGAAAATGAGGGTGAAAATCTTAGTCAATGCGGTAAATACAAGTTTTGACCGCTGAGGGCAATTATGTCCGGATTTCTCAAAGTTGGCCAGTATTTCTGCAAATAAAGTTGCTGGCCAACTTTTATTTTTTCCTATCTATTTTGGCTATCTCCAATTTTGCCTCTTTTTTATATTCATCCAAACCATTGAAAATTAGAGAAATCGAGCATGTCAATACACATGAAAAACAGTCACCACCAACAACAAATAAAGTTTCAAATCTTCACAAACCACCAAACCACCAACAACAAAATGAAAATAATCCAACAAATAGTTAAATTAAAAATCCAAGTACCAACAAAAACTAATACAAAGTTCAATAATCAATATCTTCCAACAAATACTAGAGCACGAGCATGTTAATTGCTTTTAATTTAGAGTAGTATTCTATATTTTAGTTTTAATAAATTAAATATAAATTTAAAAAAATATAAATAGTATATATATATTGCGGATTTCGGATATTTCAGTTTTTTAAACAATATAACCGAACCGAAATCCGAAATATTAAAATTTTGAAATCCGAATTAACCTAACTGAAATTAATTTTCGATTTCGGTTCGGTTCGGTTTTCAGTTTTCGGAACAATTTGCTCACCCATATTATTGTATGTAGATAGAGTGACTACATATTCGTTTATCATAAAAAATGTAGTAATAACAATCATTGAGTCAAATAAGTTTTTAGTTATAAGATTGAGTTTTAATACATGGGATCAAATATTTTTTTATCATTAAAAGTAGTACTTTTTCTGTCCCATTTTAATAAGCTCAATTACACAATATGTCATTTGTAATTATCCCAAAAAGCTAATTTCTCTCTCTTGCTTAGAACTGGAAATCGATTCGTTTATGTATCAACCGAATAGATAATTGATTAATCGGATTTTTATAAAATTAGCACAGTTAATCGAACTGATGTAGATTATCGGTTAACCGCTAACCCCCATCTTTTAGTGAAGTGCGGTTAGCGGTTTAACTGAACAAACTGACTTTAAAAGAAAAAAAAATTATTGAGGCACACTCTCATGCAGCAAGTCTTATGGTATGCGACCGGATCTGGGGTTGATCCGGCCCGGTCAATCCATTGACTTTTCAGTTTAAGTTTTTTTTCTCTGCTTTCGACTCCGATTTTAATTTATAGATAATGATTGTGGCAACATTAATGTCTTTTAGCTCGCTCCGAGGCCTTCGACTTTCCTCGCTCGACTCTTTTAAAAAAAATGAAATTAAAAAAATTAAAAAATGAAAAAGATGAATAATAAAAAACTGAAAAAAATGAAAAAAAAAACTGAAAAATATACACAAAAATCAAAACAACTATTAGGACATTTATAAGTTTCCTATCACGTATTTAATAGGACACTTCAAACCGTCCTAACAGATGTAGACGGAAATATTATTTAAATAAGGCGCGTGTGTTACACACGCTAAAATTAAATATTCAATAAATGCACGTGGGGCGCGTGGACGTGCCTTTGTGGCGCGTATATGACACGTGTCTGACGTGTGTGGCTGTGAGTGTGGCGTGTATTACACGCGCCGAAGCGCGTGGACTCGGTCGCAGGGTATGCGACTGATCGCGTGAGAGTATTTGCGAAAAATATTTGACAGCATTCATACTTGTAAGAAATCCTTTTACTCAAGTAAATCCAACAACTCCGTCCTTGTAATCAGATAATTTAATAGTCCACATTGCAAGAAGTTGGAACCTTCAAATTTACATTGGAACGTTACATTAATTTTAGGGATGACAATTGGTCAGATTTTTACGGATATTTGCATTTATCATATTTTGATAGGACGGGTTTGAAAATAATTAAATGATATTGGAACGGGTTGGATAATTATCTATGAGTATCCATTTTTCAAACTCATTTATATATATGTAACTATGTAAGGTAAAATAATGAGGCCCAACTTTTTTAATACCAAAATATAAAAGAGACAAGTTATATATCCTATTCATAAAACTAGATCTTTTGCATACCAAAAATGTATTAAAAGACTAATATAGCCCCAACTCATACAACTAATAAAAAAAGCAACTAAAATAAATAACAAAAAAATAAAAAAAATTCAAATTGGTCCCCCCCAAATCTAGTCAAAGCCATCGGTCCCCCCCAACTACCCCACTTTCTCTCTCTTCCCGGTCGCCTCTCTCTCTCACGAAGGCGTCTCCCTCTCTCACGAAGCCGCCAGTCCACGAACGAAGCTTCTTCGTGTCCGTCAAAGATGAGCAACTGGGGCGAAGGTGAATCTCCGGCGTCGTCGTCGGGCTCCGATGAGGAGGATTTCGCCATTCCAATTCCACCGGTTAGTGCCCTAATTTAATTTTTTTTTTCGAAATTTTTGGTTAAATTTTCGTTAAATACAATGTTGATGTGTTCCCATATGTTAGAAATACTTGTTCATAATTGTTTTAATGGATAAGAGGATGAAAAATTGAAGAAATTCATGCATTAAAATCGGGTTATTTTGTTATTGAAATTTGAGAAATTGTTGTTTGGTTGGGTATAGTTTGACATTCATGGTTGGGTGTGGTTCATATGGGCTCGATGGAGGTGAGGAAGACAACTCCATCGAGCCCACGATGGAGGGTCCGTGGGGGCGATCGTGGGCTGCCCACGATGGAGGGTTATCGTGGGGGCGATCGGAGGGGTCGATCGTGGGCTTCCCACGATGGGAGGTTGCTATCGTGGTCACGACGGCCACCTCCCGTCGTGTTCACGACAGCCACCTCCCGTCGTGGTCACGGCAGCCATGGCTTCATCTTGTTGTGTTTTGTTGCTTTGGTTGGTTCAAATACATTATGATTGTTCTAATGCTTTGTACATTGATTTTGTAGGCTAATTGTGATTGGAAAAGACCTACATTGCTCTATGTCACTCGTGCAATGAACCTTTATATGAGGGTAGAAGTATTCAACAAGATTAAGAAGGTTTTATTTGAATTGGGCGACAATGCAGCTTTGGATATATTTAAATCCGGCGTTGTGGGGAGGTTGATTGATGTAAGGAGAAATCATAGTGCAAGTAATGCACTACATCACTTGATAGCTCGACAATTGAAAGGTGTTGATATACCGCGTGACGAAACTTGGTTTCAAATTGCTGGAAAGACCCTTCGTTTTAGGGCAAGGGATTATGCCCTCATTATTGGACTTCACTTCGGCAACTCTAGATTTGATCCACATGCAAGTCATGAAATTCCTAAGGGAAGCATTTACTACAGACATTTCAAGGGTGAACCTATAAAAGTGAGTGTGTTGCGCAAGAAATTCAAAGAAAAAGAACTTGGCCGAGATGTCGAAGATTATTTAAAGGCGGAAATTTACTAGTTTACTATTTATTCCTCCTATGCCCGGACAATCCCGTGATCGAGAATTGGGCATAGACATTAGTTGAAGACTTCGAGGCTTGGGATGCCTTTCTGTGGGGCTCATACACGTATGGGGCACTATGTTACTATATAAACAACGTGGCGTTGCTCCCTAACCAAGAAGAAAAAGACTACCACTTCTACGGTCCGATTTGGGCTTTGCAGATTTGGTCGTACGAGGTTGTTCCAAGTTTGGGAAACTACTGTGGATTTCGAGAGGCCGAGGAGATATTGCCCCGATGTTTGAGGTAGAGCACAAGACAGATGACGATTGATTTTACTCGTTTCTTGGACAATCCACGGGTGCGTTTAATTTATTATATATTTTGGGATTAATTATAAGGTTTTATATTGAAAATCTAATGTAACATTTTCATTATTCTTTGCAGCTCCAAGCATATATCGATTTGGAACCTGCAGAAAGTGAGCTAGATGAGTATTACATGATGAGTTTTGATAATGGAGAGGAGTTTGACGTTCGTTACAAGGCTCCTGTACGAATTGCATCGAAGAATGATCCGGCTCCTGTAGGGAAGATAAAGTCAAAAGCAATGGGAAAGTTGAAGAAGATAGTGGAAAAGATTTCTGAGGAGACACGACCGGTGTCGAAGCGTCGTCGTGAGAGTACTCCACCAGTCGTTACAGCCAGGCAGAGACACTCAGGACAGACAGACAGGGTCTGTTGTGTGCACGGGCGGCCTTGCCCAGACCACAAGGAGGGCACTAGTAGGGGTGACGACATCGAGAAGCTAAGTGAGACTGATCTTGACTCTTCTTTCTTAGATCAGAAGCCATCTCAGCCCAGATAGTTGGGTCTTTGCATTTACTCGAATGGATAAAAGGTACATCAGGTATTGGAAGGGCTTCTTATAGGCTATGAGGACTGAAGGCTGACAAATAGAAAGAATGCTTGCTCACTAGTACCCACGAGAAGGCACTGGCGGGAGAAAGCCGGTGACAGGGGCCCCGGGTCGCCGATTGAGAGCAGTTTTGAACGATGAGTCTGATACCGGCTTCCTTGCTCGACTGACTCGAAAAATGAGTCAATTCTTCATTCTTAGACGGTCTAGGAGTCCTCCACAACACTCGGTTGAGAGCCACATGATGATCCCCGAGCCACACCGTCGCTCTACGTCGGCCGTTGTCAGTCACACACGGTCTGGTGCACTCGAGCATGGCACGGATCGACCCCGTCACTCTTTTGCTGCCGGTTTTAGCCACCAGGGAAGGTCAGGATCTTACGAGTCGGCCCATGAACAGATTCAGACTTCTCACCACTCTCAGCACGAGCAGCGGACTCGTTCTCACCAGTCTCAGCACGAGCAGCGGACTCGTTCTCACCAGTCTCAGCACGAGCAGCAGACTCGTTCTCACCAGTCTCAGCATGAGCAGACTCGTTCCCACCAGTCTGAGCACGAACGGACTCGTTCTCACCACTCTCAGCACGAGCAGACTCGTTCTCACCAGTCTCACCCCTTTTCCTACCGAGCAGTCTGCTTTCCAGCACTTCCCGACTGATGAGGCTAGTACTTCGCTGTTACAGCAGGAGTTGTTTGTCCAGCTCTTTAAGCCCGTGCAACCCACTTACCAGCAACATTTTTCTGCCGATGGGCCATCTTACCAGACCGAGAAGCCCACTGATGATGATCTGGATGGTGATGATGATGGTGATGGTGGTGATGATGAGGAGGCGGGTGAGAGGAGCTTGGGTCTTCGAGAGCCCAGACCGTCTGCTGTTGTTCGGACCCCTTTTCAGGGTGAAATTCCGAGTAGTGATGAGATGTTGAGGAGGCAGTACAGAGCGTTCAGAAAGAGCGGACCTGGAGCGGTTGCAGCGATAATTGAGACAGAGTACATTTTAACTCAAAACTTCTTTGACGTTTTGGAAAATGTTCATGAAGACTTTATTGCAGCCGTAAGTTTTAATTTATATTGTGTCATCTACATAAATTATTAATATTTGTCTATTATGTGCTTTAGAACTAACATAAGTTTTTTGAACGTCAGATAGTAGACCAGTACGTGCTTTCTACTCGCACGAGGATCCGACGGGATATGAAAACTGGTGCAAATATCGGTACAACTGTCACGATCATTGTGGGCTCTGATTTTTATGTATGTTTTAATTTACTTTCTCCTAATCATAATTTTTTATGTATGTGATATTATTGATCATGTATGTTGTAACTTTTGAAAGACTGCTTTGCATGGTGAGCTAGAAAAGCTGCATCCGAAGGATCCATACTTCAAAAGAGTGAAGGGAAAGCCCACATATGCCAAATGGAAACTGCCGGACGGACTAGATAGGTTGGTGAAAGTGCTAGATACGCCGAACGCTATTCCATGGTCGAATGCCAAACATGCAAGTTTATAATAATAGTTACGTATATATTGAAGAACATGTTACTCCATTGCTTAATTTTAATATAATTTATTTTGAGCAGATTATTGCAATTTGTTGTCTCGGTGGGAATCATTGGGTCACTGCGAGGATTTGCCTTCTTGATTGGAAGGTTGAGTTGTATGACTCAATGTCACACCAGTATCATCCAACGGGAGTGACAGAGCGCGACTACCAGATGAAGCCCATTACTCGTCTCATGCCTCGTCTATTATCTCTCTCAAATTATTGGAAAAACAACTCAACACGGATAAGGACAGACGATGAAATGGAGCTTGTGAAGATGCCGATGAGTTTCCAATTCGCCCAGACTGACAGGCACAGCTGCGGCCCACTTGCTTGCATGTATTTGGATCGTCTAGTGAGCAGTTCAAAGCCAAAACATACTGGTCCGATCGACGAAAAGTACATTGCTAGATATCGACGACATGTAGGGAGTAGAATCTTTTGGCTTACCCTTGATCCACGCTAGATATGTATTTACACTTGAGACAATATTTGAGATTTGATTCATGTTATGTTTTGTTAATTTATGGAGTAGATGATAAAATATATGTTTGAACAGGTAAAAGACATTGAAACTGTCGTGGTCACGCAAAAGCCACCGTGACCATGATCGTGGGTACGCCACCGTGCCCACGAAATTGCTCACGATGACGCACCATCGTGGGCACCATCGTGGGCTGTCGTCGTGCCCACGAAATTGCCCATCGTGGGCACCATACTGGGCTGTCGTCGTGTCCACGAATTTGCTCACGATGGCGCACCATCGTGGGCTGTCGTCGTGCCCATGAAATTGCCCATCGTGGGCACCATCGTGGGCTGTCGTCGTGTCCACGAAATTGCTCACGGTGGTGCACCATCACCGTGGGATTATCAAAATTATGTAATTTTCTGCATTTTGGAGGGCAAATAAAACTCCTTTGTTTTTTCCCTTAAGATGGGTCCCGTCAACTACAATCACCGGCCGAAGATGCTCAAATGCTCGAATACTCTGTCCGAGGGCAACGAACATGTGACAGAACACTTCTTCACTAGTCATCTGCAAGTCATAAATAGTCCCCGGATTACGCTGCTTCAACAAATACAGATATGACGGGAGCCTCTGATACGACTTGTCAAAGTCGCCATACGTCTTCTCTATCGCTATGCTCCTCGTCCGAAGAGCGAAGCTGTATAGCATCTCAACGCTGTACATACTACACATCTCTGTAATCATCTCCTTTGGCCTCAAAGTGATACCCTCACCGACTAATTTTTTAGCAAAATAAAATGCAGCAACCTCAGAAGTCACCGACCGTCAACACTATTCAAGTCCGTGTGACAACTGTGATCCAATGTCAACTTACTAATTCTCCAAAGAGTTGCTCACTCACAAGCACACAACCTAAATGTGCAAATGAACACCACACGTTTTTCGGCGGAACGATCAGTGGCACATTCTAACATGTTCTCCAAATGATACATTCCTACAGCTATCCTCAACTCTTCCTTGGACCGAAATATAGACCCCACCTCGAGCTGACCAGTGACTGGCGGAGGCTGCTCAACCCAACCCAATGGTAGTGCACTGTCATAGTCGGGAAATGGAATGATCCAATTTCTTCTAATTTTATTATAAATAATTCATTTTCTTAATGAGTGATGCTATTCGCTATAATGTGGCTAGTCATAATTTGTTAGATTAAATGAAAATAGACCAATTTTGTTTGATATTTGATTCATATAAAAAGTATGATTATATATTTGAAGTTAGTGTTTATTTTTTACTTAAATTCTATTTTTATCCACTTAATTGTAATAAAATTTCTTTCTTATTTTTTCGACAAAAATCTTTGTATTACCTTTGTCATATCTATCGAGATTTATGTTGTATCCAAATTCAAATATATCAAGATAAATTTGTATAAATTAAATATTTTAAATATTAGAAGTCATTTAAAACTAAAATTTTTAAATAAATTAATTTTTTATTGTTATTAAATCAAATTATGTCTAATCATAACGTAGATTAATAGATTTATTCTTTCTTAATATAGGTGCTATCGAGGAAGTAATGACAATCATCGAGTGAAATAAGGGTTTAGAAGAGAAGAAAACAAAAGAAAAAATCCCGTCTCTCATGTCGTAGGCTACCTTTTCTTGTAAAATATGGGAAAATGTGGATGATGCATTGATGCTGACAGCACTACATAATTCCAAACTCAGTGAATCCTCAATCCAGTACTTCCCTTTCTTTATTTCATTATATAAATAGACACTTCATTTTATTACTATTCCCTCCGTTCCGTCATAAGTGGTCATATTTTTTTATTGGACTGTCCCATCATAAGTGGCCACTTTTCTAATATGAAAACACCATCTCTCACACAAAAGATGTGAGATCCACCACTTTTTATCTTTTTACCCTTTAAACACTCTTCTCCTAAATACCCGTGCGCAAAAGAAAATAGCCACTTATGATGGGACGGAGGAATTAGTATTTTTCAATCCTAACAAATCCTGTTCTCTCTCTCCAACTATTGAAAGAAAAAGAAATATTTAAAGCAGCTCTTTTACTGAATTTGGCTCCGTCGATTCCTTGAGCCTCATTTCTTTCTCCCTCTAAACTTGACTGGAGGTGGAGGGTAATTGTGGCGGAGATGCACAGTAGCAAGAACTAAAGGGGAATTGCTGATCATATTTTCTGAAATTCTGATGGATTTTCAGAGAATTTGCTTGTGGGCTGCTTTACTGCTTTTCTTAAGCAATAATGGTGGAGTGGGGGCCGGTGATATAGTTCATGATGATAAATTGGCTCCAAAGAAGCCCGGTTGCGAGAATGATTTTGTGCTGGTAAATTTCCCAATTTTGCTTCTTTTGTTGTATGCCTGCTTATTTTACTGTGATATGTTCTGTAGTTCTCTTTATTTTATGGGTTTATTTCATAAAGATTCAGTCTTGAATTGTGTTCTTGTCTTTGATTTGTGTGTGTTTATGTGTGGGTGTGTCTGAATGTGTGGTTTGGATGTGAATTTCAGCTGAATTTGGCTATGATTTGCTTCTTTTGATGACAATGATCTATTTATAGATTTGCATATTTATTTCATTTTATTAAATTTTCCGGGTCTGTTTATTTAGTGTGTTTTGTTTTACTGTGATTGCATTGCCATGCTACATGTCATTATAAATCCTTCAACTCTGTCTTCTAGATTTTCTTTGTTCATAAAATTCCTCATTGAGAATCAAATTATTAATTTCGTCTGAAATGTTATTTTTCATGTGTGTAAATACAAGCTTGAATTTACTTATAACATTTGTATATGGACTTAATGTAGTATGGATGGCATTGAGTAACCTTTTTTATGAATGGGGCTTAAAATCTACATGATGTTGCTTTTTTATTTGCTTTATACAAATTTATCTTTGTGGATTTATACATTTTATCTTCGGTAATTGGTCATTATTGTTGCGGCTGGCAAGCATATTTGTCTCAATGACCTTCCTAGCTCTGAAGTGAAATTGCATTCTTGTGGACAATCTGAAAAGCTTGTCCCTTTTTCCCTTTTTTCCTTAAATAAGTTTTGATGACATCTGATTTCTGCTCAAAATATGATCGTGATATATTTATTTTGAGTATGTATTTTTGTTTGAAATATATTCCTATGTTAAAGGCATTTTATTAGTCTGGACCATCAGTAGTTTCCCTGTACTGTCTTCCAGTCTTTTGGAGCTGAAAGAATGTAAAAAATTATAATTATGAAGAATATGTATTTCTGTCTGTTTCATGTGTCATTTTCAATTTTGTTGTATCGTTACTTTTGTCAGGTAAAAGTTCAAACTTGGGTTGATGGCATAGAAGATGTGGAATATGTTGGTGTTGGTGCCAGATTTGGTAAAACCATTGTATCAAAAGAGAAAAATGCTAATCAAACTCGCCTGGCTCTATCAGACCCTCGGGATTGCTGCAGTCCTCCCAAGAAAAAGGTTGTTGCTGTGAGTTTTTGATATGGATGGAGTTATTGTTCACAGATGCTAATTTTGGATTCATTCAAATGCTTTCAGTTTCCTGGAAATGTTTTAATGGTCGACCGGGGAAAATGCAAATTCACAGTGAAGGCAAATTTTGCTGAAGCTGCTGGGGCTTCAGCAGTCCTCATTATTAACAATCAGAAAGGTAATGGTTGCTTGTGTTTGTGGACAATATTGGCTAACAACACGCACTTCCTAATACGTGCATAAAAAATGTGAATGTGTTGGATGGTTTATGAACGTTCCTTACAATGGCCTTATGATTGATGAGAATGGTTTCCTCATGCTCGATTCTATGCGGTGAATCCCGGTGATGGTTAATTTCATAGATCTAATGCATTTCTTGTGCTGATAAATATTATGGCCCAATTCCTATATATATATATATATGTTTTGAGAGGGAATGGCCCAATTTATATAAACTAGGATAATCTTTGAAGTATAGTATAATCTGTTGTATGTCTTTCCTTCTAAAAGTTAGATGATATCATTTTGCATTTTAGAAGTATTTTTGATTGATGTCACCCAGACTAGATCACTGAAACATGGACTGAATAGATATCCTTAATAACATGTAAATTTTGGTATAGTTCAATCATGTTAATTTTTTTTTTGCAATTTTTTGAAAACTTTTAGCTTTGTGATAAAAAAGTTTCTGCATTTTCAGAATCACTATAATAATGCCGAGTAATTCCTGAATTCTGCAGAACTTTACAAGATGGTTTGTGAGCCTGATGAGACTGATCTAGATATACAGATCCCTGCTGTCATGCTCCCCCAAGATGCCGGTGCTACATTGCAAAAAATGTTATCAAATGGTTCGTCAGGTAAAAATTTTGTAGGCTATGCTTCATTGCAACTCAAATTGAAATTACTATCTATCATCAATTTCAAACACTTCTTATTTTTCGGTTGTCTTTTTCATTTACATTGTTGTTAACCGAAAGCTTTATCCTTTGTACAGTATCTGTACAGCTGTACTCTCCAAGGAGACCAGTGGTTGATATTGCCGAAGTATTTCTTTGGTTGATGGCTGTTGGTACCATCCTGTGCGCCTCTTACTGGTCTGCATGGAGTGCCAGAGAAGCAGCAATAGAGCAAGACAAGTTCTTAAAGGTTAGGCGTGATCTTAGTCGGTTCGTCTTGGTAGTCGTGTACTTCCGGAAGTTCAATTGTGTGTCCTTCAGTACCGTTAAGTTTGAGTTAATGGCTGTATGTATTCATTACTATTCATAGGATGGTACAGAAGAACTTCCGAGCCTTAAAAGCACTGGTGGAAGCAGTGTGGTGGATGTCAATACAACATCTGCAATCTTGTTCATCGTTGTTGCTTCTTGTTTCTTGGTCCTAATTTACAAGCTAATGTCGTACTGGTTCATTGAACTCTTGGTTGTTCTCTTCTGCATCGGTGGCGTAGAGGTACGGCCAATTTCTTTTGCATGCTGAATGAAACTTGATTTTCCTGCTATATGTTTAGCCTTGTGATCAAAAGTTTATCGGGCTACAATTTTTTAATTATGAATAGTTTTATCCTAAACTTCTGGGTTTTTCTTCTTGCAGGGTTTGCAGACTTGCTTGGTTGCCATACTATCTAGGTATAGTACTGAAGTGCGGTTTCCCTGTACGTGAAAACATGATATACAGAGGCCCAATGCAGCGTGGCTGAGGATTTTTTAGTTGGTTATAGACCAATGGCTGTCGGCTGAATATGTTGATTCACTTGTTCTAGTACAGAAAATGAACTCAAAGAAATAATGCATCGAACATCACCAGAGTCAATGACCATAGTAGTGCATTTTTCTCGTTGGAGTAGAAGAATGAATCATAAACTAGTTTCAATTGTACATTTTCAGGTGGTTCAAGCAAGCTGGAGAATTGTTCATAAAAGTTCCCATCTTGGGAGCCATTTCATACCTTACTCTGGCCGTTGCTCCATTTTGCGTAGCTTTTGCTGTGGTTTGGGCTGTTTACAGAGAAGTCTCTTTTGCATGGATAGGCCAAGATATTCTTGTGAGTATTATCATTATCAAGTTCCCTCTCTTGGAAATCTTCAAAACTCTTAACCTCCAAATTCTCCACATCATCTGATTTGCTTTGCCTCATTATTTTTAAATACAATTTATCACTACATTTCATCTTATTCTTTTTTGTCATCTTTGCATATGAATCTTGTGCTCTTGTTTTTTAGACCATCACCATATCCTAAGAAATGTATACCGTTGATTTATGTGCGATCCTACTACCAATTACTTTTATCTTCTTAACCATTTTTTTTTTTTTTTGAATATCATTACAAATATTAATACTCACACACCCCACCTAGGGTTTTTTTGTGGCCGAGAGTACTCGAACCTCTGACCTATTGGTCAACAGGCAACCACTCCACCACTAGGCCATCCCCACTGGGACCTTCTTAACCATTTTTAATTTGTGATTCTTGAACCAATTAAGTTTTGGTCCTTTCTAGGAGTCCGTGCTTCTCACCTTGCCCTTCAATCCAAAACAATCTCAGGGTTTTATCATCCAACAGATATATGAGAACTGATGAATGGTTACTGGAACATGGATACCAAGATAATACTCCCTCCGTCCCAATAGCAAGGTCTCACTTGCTTTGGGCACGGTTATTAAGAAATAAGAGTAAAAGTAGAAAAAGTGGTAGGTCCTACAACTTTTGAAGAGTTAATTATTTCCATTTTTTGAATGAGACCTTGCTATTGGGACAACCAAAAAAGAAAAGTGAGACCTTGCTATTGGGACGGAGGGAGTAGTAATTAAAAAATGAAAAGGTAACGAGGAACTAATGAAGCTAGAAAGAGTAATAACTCGTTTTACACAGCTAGGTTCGATGCTGTGTTTTTTAGCTAGAGAAGACCATCTTGTGAATGCTTAAAAAGCTCAAAGTCTGCTGAAATATCTTCATTTTATAGAAATGGACAATACTTAGTATGGAAATTTAAAGGTGGACAGCATGACATCACTTTTTTTTTTTTTTTGAGAACCGACATCACTTAATACTATTTAACTTAGATCTAAAGTAAAGCATGTTCTATTTATGAGATTTTGAACTCTAGTTCTTTTCCTAATTCCTTCCTTTTCTTGTAACTGCACAAATGAGGAAAAAACAGGTCCACTATTGGTTAATATGCGAAAGCACTTCTCAAGAGAAGTTTGCTTCTAGAGTCTAGGGAGATTTAGGAGAGTTGACTCTTTTAGTTTATTTGACCTCGAGAATTTAGATAGGTGTGCTTTTGAAACACATTACTGGAGTCCACAACAACTATAGATAAAAGTTACTTGATGATTGACAGAAAATCCCAATTTTTGCTGATCCCTGCCAGTTAAACTTAAAAGTAAGTGTACACTTGTTGCGACCTACTTTATTCTTATAGAAACATTTTGTCCTATCAACAACAAAATAAAATTCTAATAAAATTGAAAAGCTCTATGTTCTTTTTCTGCATTAAACTGATGAATTTCCTAAAATACGGCATATTCTGGTATGTGATATGAATTCCTCACTATATGATTTATTACATTTGTTCACCAACTTACATGCAAATCTTGTTCAATCAGGGAATTGCTCTCATAATCACGGTTCTTCAGATAGTGCGGATTCCTAATCTCAAGGTAAAAACTTAGACTTATAAAGCTTCAGTTAAAAAGTAAATTTAAGTAGCTAACCTACAGCTGACGCGTACACATGAATATGATGATCCTGTGTTAGTTGTTACTGTCTGAATTAGTAATAAGTATTTCCCGTGCTAAACCAGTCATCCATCGGGTATTGTACACAAATGAAAATGCTTTCATGCATGCTTCACAAATGCTCTCTCTGACTAAGCATGCAAAAATTATATTCAAGAATTTAAACTCTTAACAGAAAGTAAATATGCGGTAATACTTTACTTACTACTTTTACTTTTAATTGAAGATTAAAATTATACCACTTCTGAATTTAGTGCCTATGTATTATTTGTTTTTTGTGCAATTTAGGAATGGAGATTTTAGTTTCTTTTTGCGCAATTGATTTGTGAGATAGATATAAATATGATTCCTTAATGTTTCTAGATATGTTGTGCTCTCAGGTGGGATTTTCAGAAATGTGACAGTTCCTATTCATAGTTTTAGAGAATTTCTGTCGTAGTAGTTTGCCAAACTGGCTATTGGACTCTTTACAAAGTTGCTTGGTTGTTCTTTTCAGGTGGGTACAGTGCTTTTGAGCTGCGCTTTCATCTATGACATCTTTTGGGTGTTCGTTTCTAAGAAATTGTTCAAGGAAAGTGTGATGATTGTGGTGAGTGATTATTGAACCTTAGTTTCTCAGATCATATCTTAAGTGATTCAAGGAAGAAGATATTAAGTTTGCTTGTTTATACCTTTCAAGGTGGCTCGTGGTGACAGAAGTGGTGAGGATGGAATCCCGATGCTTCTGAAGATTCCACGTCTATTTGATCCATGGGGTGGTTACAGTATCATCGGCTTTGGTGACATCCTCTTGCCCGGACTGCTAGTTGCATTTTCCCTCAGGTTTGTGTCCCCCACCATTTGCTATTCTTACCTTTTCCATCACATTTTGTCCACGACGATGCGTGGTTTGCTATAAACACCGATTTTGATCTTTAAGTACATTTCTGATTACAAGATGAATATCCTCTGGCTATCGTAACATGAAAAGCCACAAATTCACTTTTGACCTTTAGGAGATATTTAGTTTAGATAGATAAAAATAGTGTAGGTTAATCCACCTCATACTTTGATGGATCGAACAATTTTAAGCGTGTTTGATCATGTAATCCTTCAAATACTAAAAGAAAACGCCCTCTTATATTTTCGTGAAGCAGACTTTATCTTTAGAAATTGATAAGAAAACGTATGTCTTAATTTGATTTGATCTATTCTAATTGTTGCAGGTACGATTGGCTAGCAAGTAAGAGCCTACGAGCCGGCTACTTTTTGTGGGCGATGCTTGCTTATGGATTAGGTAAACAGTATACATATCTTGTTTGCGTAGCATTAAGAACATCTAAAACACATTTGAACGTTTGCTAGCAGCACGATAACTTTGAAATGTTCGACTTTCATGGTGCCGTGTTCAGGTCTTCTCATCACATACGTAGCATTAAACTTGATGGACGGTCATGGCCAACCCGCACTTCTTTACATTGTCCCTTTCACCCTCGGTATTCTTTTTATTCTATGTTCTTCGCCTTACTTTGTGAGAGCCGAAGCCACTAGATGCTGTTGTTAATTACCTTTGTAAACGAACTTGAAATCTGCGTTGTAGGGACGTTTTTGGCTCTCGGGAAGAAACGAGGCGATCTGAAGCTTCTGTGGACGAAAGGGGAACCGGAAAGGTTTTGCCCACACGTTCGACTAGAGTCTACTCAAGAATCACTGTGAGAAATATATTGTGTAATTGTATAAATATTTAATCCTAGTGCTAATAATATTTGAAACCAGAATTGTTGTTTAGCCCTTAGTCTCTAGCTACTGTTATTCATGTGTGTCTCTTATGTAAGGCAGAGAATAGAGTAAATCGATCGACCCTGCCTTACAAATTAGGGTTTTGGTTTCGACTTAATTTCAAAACCCTAATACTAGAGTGGGTATATAGAGTTTAACGTGTGAAAATTAGAGTGAAAATTGAGATCTTGAATCAATAAATACTTGTTAAGGTTAATCTATATATATATCTATATCTATACTATATATTAATATAAAAGAGATTTGTTTTACAAAATTTGTTTTGTCTATTATACCCCTACAACCCTACTATATATTTAATTTAAGGGTAATAATATAATATAATACTATATATATTAGTATTTATTAAGAGATGACATATTTAATTAAAAATTATGTTTACCTTATATATTAATTTTGGTTAGTCTAATTTGATATACTTTATATCATAGAAAATAGAAATCATAAACTAACTATTTTTTTTTTCTTTTGAGGGAATAAACTAATAAACTATTTATAAGATTAAATTATGATTTTCAAAAATTAACTAAACTTTCATGATTGCCTTCTCTCGTCCTCTTATTAATCCTTTCGACTATGTTGCAAGCTATACACAAATATCAAAGAGGAATTGTAGGATAATAGCACTTTTAGCATAAAAAAAATACTAGCACTCCTTTTAAAAAATACAAAAAATAGTACTTTTTAACTTTTTTACCCCTATTTCTTTTTGGTAATGACCACATATATCCCATACCAGAAAATCATTTAATAATATTATTTTGTATTTTTATTTTATATTTTATTATTTTGTTTTAACATTTTTAACGTAATGGTTAGTCTTCCACCATCCAGCTGTTTTCTATTTTCATTCTATTATATTTTATATATTACTCCATTTATTAATTATAACTATTATTATTAATAATTAATCTTTATTATTAATTTAGTATGCTACGTTATTACGATATATGACGGTATTACAGTAGATATCAAATTTTCGGTATGGTACGGTATACCTCAGGTATCTGAAAATTAATACTGTTACCGTAACGAAATTTTTCAGTACGGTATCATACCTTATCGTAAATTACGGTATACCAAAATTTAGGTATATTTGGTATTTTATCGATACGGTAAGTGCGGTATAGCGGTATTCGGCCGCCACCGTCACCACCACCACCATCGTGGCGGCCGCTGTCGTCATGGTCTTCATTCTAACGCTCTATTTCTCGTCATCACTAATATTAACGTCATATCCTCTTCTCCGTACTTGTAATCGGACACACTACCTGTATAAATTTCGGCGAAGATGGTGATCCATCTCCGGAGATTTACATCATTTTTCCTGCGAAAACGGTAACTTTCCTCTATGATGATAATTTCATGAATTAGGTTTCTGTTTTTTCCATTTAGATCTAGAATTTTTTTAGTTTTTTAGATTTAGATTTTCCTTAGATCTAAGTTTGCTGTTAAATGATGTTTTGTTTTGATATTCATTGTTTGTTCATCATTGGAAAGAATAATATTTGTTATTTCATTAATTTTTCTTGAATTGACGTTTACTATTTAACTTTTTTGGAGATCGACATTAGATGAAGATTTACATGTGCTTTGGTAGGGATGAATATGGTGGCCAACGCATTTCCTGAGAATATTTTCATATTTTTTAATTAAAATGTTAATTCACATATTATTATATGTGAAATCAGTTATGTGAATTCCCATTTTTTTTTTGTGTGAAGCTGCACGATAAAGGTAACATGGATGAATACATACGAAGAGGAAATGTACTTTTTATATTAATCACGGTGTTTGTATACATATGATTTATCATACACTCATTCCACTCTTCAATTTGTCATCTTAAATTTTATAATGTTTGGTTGTTATTATAAATGAGCACATACACATATTTGTGAATTCACTATTATATTATACTTGTTTCTCATAACTTTATATATGCATGACAGTACATGTTCACATTTGTGCTTTTACATAATATCTTCATGTGATTTCACATATGAACAAGTCATCATTTATGTACTTTCAAAAAAACAAAAACCTTGAGACAACATACCTCCAAATAAAATAGAAGTACATGCTACAAATGTTTGAAATCGAATTATTACAAAACATATCTTCAAAGTTTAGACAAAAATACTAACAAGTTGTTTTCTACTATTTTATAATGGATTCGCATAATTTTATATGTGAAAGCACATGTTCACAATTGAGCTTTCAGATAATATTTTTAATTGATTTCACACATTATACTCAAGAAATTTCACAAATGAACAAGTCTCAGGATTTATAATTTCTAAGTTGGTTGCTAAATATTGTTTTTTATGCCCAAAATAGTTATCTAACATTTTGCCTCATTAAATAGGATATACTAACTTTAATATATGATCTATATATATATCTCAATTTCCTATTGGGAGCCTTTATTCCACTATTAATTTTTTCTAGTATTTTTTTTAAATTTCAATCTATAAATTTTAGTTTAATTTTACGATTAGTAATTAGGACTCATCAATCCAATTGAAATTTATAATTATCCTTTACATTTAATATGTAATTTCTTAATTTAGATTAATCTTTAATTAGCCTATTTAATTATTTTAAGGTTCAATTTTCAGTCCCAAATGTTAACTACGATTTATTATATAATACTTCCTTCGTCCCAATAGAAAGGTCTCACTTTCTTTGGGCACGATTATGAAGAAATAAGAGTAAAAAGATAAAAAGTGGTAGGTCCACAGTTTTTGAAGAGTTAATTGTTTCCATTTCTGGAATGAGACTATGATAATGAGACAGACAAAAAAGAAAAAATGGACCTTGATATTAGGACGGATGGAGTAACTAGTTAGATTAGAATTCATTCTGATCATACAATTCACTTTCCTTTGATTAATGCAGGGCATATATCTCATTTCAAGATTTTTATCAATTTTTTTACTTTTATAATAAACATGATTAAAATAGTAAAATTAACATTGAGACACAGATGTAAGTCATAGTTGCGTGGGATAGAGGATTCGAACTGTTCAATTTTATATTATATTTCATTTGTTTGGCATAGCTATATTCTTGATCACTAGCTCTCAAACTTATAGCTCTCAAAATTTATTAGATTGCACAAGTTGAATTTTATATAATATAATTGCAGTTAATTAAAATTACTTCATAAATATCTCTATTTATGAAATACTAGTAGAATATATAGAGAAGCTTTTAGATGTGAAACTAGCTAGAATATATATTTAATTAAATTATGAGAAAACGAACACTAGTAAAATCAGATTTAGTTAAATTGTCGTAATTATACTAGAATATATTGCCCGTGCGATGCATGGAACTGTACAATTATGTGTTCAGACAACAACGAAATCAGTTTTAATTAGATTCCAAAACTTTGAACTAATATGATATGAACCTCAGCTTTGTATAGAAGAGTTAGGTTAGCAAGCTCATCAACCCGTTAGGGAGCTTTCTAGGCTTAGGCAATTAGTTATACAGATACTCAATTGAGGGGGAACTCAACTGATAAAACCAACCTAAAGTTTAAAGATCTATATTGTAAAGACGATAGCCTGACACGAACACATAGCATTCCACTGAAGAGTTAGCCTGACTTGTCTAAGTTGGTCAGTCTAACTGATGAAGTGAAGAGTAACAGCCCATGTGCTGGCTGATACTGACTCCTACCATTTTAAAGAGGCAAAGTATGGAGTATTTGGAAAGACTTGCCTTAGGTATCAAGTCATGCAGCAGCACTCAGAATGTCAAAAGTTTTAGGATTAGTACAAGAGCAGTCGGTAACGAAAGAGTTGAATCGCTTATGCAACGCAACTGTTGTGTACCAATCAAAAATGTGATAATCATGCCATATAGTCATTTTTGGGAAAGAAAAGTAAATAATGGCTACAAACTTGTAAAATATAAATTATGGCCAATATTAATCAGAAGAGTCTCATTTACCCTTATCTTCTCTCACCCGGATCCATTCCCCTTACCCGTCCTGACCCGGATCCATTTAACTGTAATATATCATCTTATCTACATCTCTCCCACTCTTTCCCTCTCGTACACTCTGCACCTCTCTCTCTCTCTCATGTTTGGTTCTGTATTTTAGTCTGATGAGCGAGCGTGATCCACAAATAGAGTAAAATTAATCAGATTTGAGAATGCTATACAAAAGGAAATAATTTAAAGAGTTAATTGTATGGAATGTCATTTCAAGTTAGTGAATAATAATAGTTGTCCATCCACTTTATTTGTAGAAATTCTGGCCAACTTTGAGGTAAAGAAACCAAAATACCCTTAATTTCACCTCTCTCTCTTGTTTAAGATCCAGATCCAGATCCAGATCTGGATCTGTGTACTCTCTCTCTCTCTGTCTTGAGTTCCACGATTCTCTCTCTCAACTACAGATCTGTATTCTCCGGCATGGGCAGCTTTCTGCGGTCGCCTTCTCCGGCAGATCTGTGTATTATCGACTCTCTTCTTTCTCTCTCTTCTATCAATCACAGCTCGGCAGATCTTAAGAAATTCAGCATGGCCAATCTCTCCGGCGTCGATGCAACTTTCCTCTATTTTGCGGCTTTCTTCTCCGGTCATCATATCATCTCCATCTGAAAATTTGTTCTTTGATGGTGTATTGTAGGTTGTTGGTTTTATGGTTGTAATTTAGCTTTGATCGTAATAATGTATCTTGTATTTTGGAAATTTGCTTGTTTGATGGTTGTATTGTAGATTGATGATTTTTAATCTTAGATATCAACTTTGAATTTAGTGTATTAATTTTAATTGAGTTTTCTAGATCTAGTATGTCATGTTCTTGTCGTATTTTCCAGATCTTGCCGTCATCTTCATGCATATGTGTTCTTCCTGCATTTTTCACGTCACTGCGCGTCGCGACTTGGTACACCTGGTACGAATGCAACGTATTCGTACCAGATGTGCCAAGGCATACCGCGCCTAGACTTGGAACACCTGGTACGAATACACACCATTCGTACCAGGTGTGCCAAGTCTAGGCGCGATATGCCTTGGCACACCTGAATGCAACGTATTCGTACCAGGTGTGCCAAGGCATACTGCGCCTAGACTTGGAACACCTGGTACGAATACACACCATTCGTACCAGGTGTGCCAAGTCTAGGCGCGATATGCTTTCGCATACCTGAATGCAACGTATTCATACCAGGTGTGCCAAGACATACTGCGCCTAGACTTGGTACACCTAGTACGGATACACACCATTCGTACCAGGTGTGCCAAGTTTAAACGCGGATGCGCAGACACCCTGGGTACGAATACGTTGCATTCGTACCAGGTGTGCCAATGCATACCGGGATGTTGTTGACCAAAGACGAACACCATCCATGACATTAGATCTGGAATGTGACGCCATGGATTCCGGAGATAAAGCTGTGAATATGGCCGGATCTGGTGCGGTGGCAGATCTGGAATATGACCGGCAGAATGTAAAAGTTCAAGGCGGCGCGGCGGACTGGACTGGAAGTACGAAGGCGGGGCGGTCGAAGGGAATGGAAGTACGACGACGCGGCGGCGACGGCAAAATGAAAGTATGACGCGGCGACGGAAGAAATGAAGAAAAATAGAATTTCTAGAGAGAGAATATTTTGCAGAACACAGAATCTGAAATTTGAAAAATGAAAAATGAAATGTGTAGATGGATGGTTAATAGTGGATCCAATGACAAATTGGTCCAAATTTCCAAAAGTTGGCCAGAATTTCTACAAATAAAGTTGGTGGCCAACTATTAATTTCCACTATCTATATTGGTTATCCCAAATTTTGCCTCTAATTTAAATTCATTGCTACGGTTTGACCAAAAGTGAAGAAAAATTTGCGAGAAACCAAACCCTCACCGACACTACTCTATGTTTGGTTTCATTTATTCTCTCTCTCATGTTTGCTTCTGTATTTTAGTCTGATGCGCGAGTCTGAATTTTTTGAATTTGTCTTTTGATTTACTTTACAAACAATTGGTTTCACCAAAACTAGCTTGATCGGAATTCTCTGGGGATCGTTGTAAGACTTTTTCGAGGGATGTTGGATGATCTCTCTCTCTCTCCGATCTATTTTTCAGATCTATCGCCGCCATCACCGCCGTCCGTTGTCGCCGTCGTGCAAATCGTATTCCACGATTGATCTGTATTCCAGTGAATTTTCTACAAAATTGATACAATCTGAGTTTGTTTGTGATATGGTATGAACAAGACAAATGGATTATGTTCATCCCAATTATATCACAGCGCAACTCGCCACAATTTGAAACGATTGGAACTAATTGGACCATTCGTCCCAGTTGTGTCACAGTGCGCAGAGCGCCCGCCAATTAAAAACAATTGGGACTAATAAGACTATTTGTGTCAATTGTACATAAAAATATTAGAATTCATTATTATAAAAATATCATCATTAATCAATCCAAATATCTTCTAATATAAAAAAAATTATTAATTAAAATAAATAATAGAATTTCAGTGATTGGACGAACATGATGAACTAGATCTACATGCTTGTCCCATTCGTTCCAAACCCGCCCGCCAACTGACCCGAAGCGTGTGCCAACAAACCCGAACCCGCCTGCTCATTAAAGGTAATCATGTCCAAATTTACAAAGGTTGGCCATAATTTATATTTTAGGAGTTGATAATCATATATTATGTTTTAAAGCTCAAAATGACTATTTCAAAATTTACCTCAAAAATCAATAGCGAACGGACTTGACACAAGTACTAATATTGATATTTAATTCTTTGATTGACTCATGAAAAAATTGCATAGTCAAAGAATAAAATATGAGCATATTAGGAAGCTTACTGTATAATTTACTTTTCCAATAATTTTCTTAATCCTTGTGAAAAATACAATCAACCTATATAAATGGGACGGAGGGAGTATGATATAAGTCAACAATAATTAATAATATTGACTTTTGCATGGCATTATACTATGCTATATAAACCAATATAAGTGAATAATAAAATAATAAATAAGCCAATAATAATTAAATCGTGGCAGCATAGTATAATATATATAAATAAACCAATAATAATTAATCGTGGGAGCATAGTTAATATATAAATAAAAAATAGTTAGTATTATTAAGATGTTATCATACTACAATCTTTAATATGTAATAATTAATACTCCCTCTCTCCCGCTCATATTGTCCTGTTACTGTTCGATCGGCACGGAGATTAAGAATAAAGGTAAAAAGATAGAAAGTGGGTAGGTCCCATCACTTTTGAATATTTAATTATTTCCTTATTTGAAACAAGACAATTTGAGTGAAACAACCCAATAAGGAAAGGAAGACAATATGAGTGGGACAGAGGGAGTAATATTAATGTATGATAATACTCCATCTGTCCCAATAGCAAAGTTTCACTTGTTTTGGGCACGATTATTAAGAAACAAGAGTAAAAAGATAAAAAGTGGTAGGTTCCACAGCTTTTGCAGAGTTAATTATTTTCATTTTCGAAATGAGACTATGCTAATGAGACAAACAAAAAAGGAAAGAAAAACCTTACGATTGGGACGGAGAGAGTACAATATAGTACGTAAATCAACAAAATAGCTCACCTACCCATCGTGCATAAAATTAATGTGCCCAATGATCATATGGCAATGCGACATACGCATGAAAGTCAACTTATCTAACTTCTATATTTGACCTTAATCTCAATTAAAATCCAAATTTTCATATATAGAATTTTCTTTAGGAAAAAAATAGCATATACAACCCTAACATGTCAACTCAATCTCATTTGCACCCTTAAGGGAAGGGTTTGGGCTGCCAGAATCCCAACATTTAAAAAGTAGGGGCAAATAAACCCTCCAGTCTAACGGCTCTCCGTTAGACGCTCTCCGTTAGACGGGAGGGTTTATTTGCCCCTACTTTTTAAATGTTGGAGTTCTGGCAGCCCCAACCCTTCCCTTAAGGAATTAAATGAAATCGAGGTTGACACATTAGGGTTGTATATGCTATTTTTCCCTATTTTTTAATTTAATCATTCAAAGAACATACTCCCTCCCTCCCACTCATTTTGTTCTGTTACTGTTCGGCACGGTTATTAAAGAGAAAGGTAAAAAGAGAGGAAATGAGTATGTCTCATCACTTTAGGAAACAAGACAATTTAAATGGGACAACCCAAAAATAAAAGGAAGACAATTTTAATGGGACGGAGGGAGTAGTATTTAGCATTTCTTCTCTATTGTTAATATTTCAATATTCAAATATTTTGCTGGTTTATTGTAATTGAAAATCTTAAATTAATAGAAAAACTTAAATTGAAGGATAACCTTAAGAGTTCTTACAGAGAACTCAAGATTAATTTCTTATTCAAAAATGACAAAAATTCATCGTTGAAATGTGTTGATTAGATGTTAACAACAAAGGTCTAATATATAGATTAATGATAGAAATCATAAAGAACCGATGAGAGATTATATTTTTTAACAGGAATTTAAGAAAGCAATAGTTCTTAGGTCTGAGTATGGGGTTCTTTCTTTGAAATACGAGCGTAAGATGAGTATAGAAGATTACAAGGTAAATTGAATATTCAAAAGGAAAAAGTAGCATATACAACCCTAACGTGTCAATCTCGATCTCATTTACACCCTTAAGGAAAAGAGTTGGGGCTGCCAGAATCCCAACGTTTAAAAAGTAGGGGCAAATAACCCCTCTCGTCTAACGGTTCCCTAAACCCTAAACCCTAAAGCCGTTAGACGGGAGGGGTTATTTGCCCCTACTTTTTAAACGTTGGGATTCTGGCAGCTCCAACCCTTCCCTTAAGGGTGTAAAAGCGATCGAGGTTGACACGTTAGGGTTGTATATGCTACTTTTCCCTTTTCTTTAATTAAATCAGTTAGATACTCAAATAGATTAAAATTAGATAATAGTTAGCTACTGTTCTAATCTATAAATTGTTTATTTAATAGTGATAATAAGACAAAATATCTTAGACAAAATAAGGTTATATTAGTAACGTAATAAGACAAAAAGCCTAAGACAAAATAAGGTTATATTAGTAATATCACTCCCACCATCCCAATAGTAAGATCTCTCTTTCTTTTTTCGTTTGTCCTAATAGCAAGGTCTCATTCCAACAATGAAAATAATTAATTCTTTAAAAAGCTTGGGACCTATCACTTTTTATCTTTTTACTCTTGTTTTTTAATAATCATGTCCAAAAGAAATAAGATTTTGCTATTGGGACGGAGGGAGTACTAAGAATGTCTTAGATCCATCTTCAACTCTTGACAACACCTTCATATTCTTCCCTTTTCAGCTTTTGGTGCATGAACAAACTTAGTTCATCCATAGAAGCTACCTGACTTAATTTAGTTTTGATAATTTACGGTTAATGGATCTTAAAAGTTCCACTCATTTTAAATCCTTAAGCTTTAATTGTTAGTTTAGTTTTGATAATTTACGGTTAATGGATCTTAAAAGTTCCACTCATTTTAAATCCTTAAGCTTTAATTGTTAGTTTTATAATAGAGTTTATCATGTGAAATAGCCACTATGGATAGTGAAAAATAAAAGTTGTCAAAAACTTAGTTTATTATAAATTTTGTCCAACTTTAGTATGAATGAACTAAAATAACCTTTAAGTAAAAAAAAAATGAAACCTATACTACATCCACCATCCCCACTCATTTTTTCTCTCTCTTTTCTCCCGTACTCACTCTCTTATTCTTCTTCTTCTTCTTCTTCTTCTTTCCGCCATCGCCACCGCCACCGCCTCCTTTCCGCCACCGCCTCCAGTCATCTTCTTCGATAGACTTTCATCTCCATAGTGTGTTGTTTTTCTTTCTCTCTCGATCTCAATCTATTTTCCATCGTCACCAACGATTTTCTTCTTTAATTTCTTCCATCTCCACCGCCACCGCCATCGCCGCTTCGTCCGCCTTCGCACATCGTCATTTTATCAGTCGTAATCTCTCTATTTTTAGATCTATTCCGACCTCTGCTCTGCTAATTGAGATCTAAAGAATCCAACGATGATGCTTCACAAATAGAGAGTATTTCAGATAAGTTTTTCGTGCAAATTTTTATCTAGATCTGTTATCTGGTTTCCTCCGATCATCTTCTCCGGCGTGACTTTTTTTTTATCTCCACAGCAACTGTGATACGAACGAATCTCATTTGTCCCGTTCGTACCAACTAGTTGTGGTCCATAACTTGGTACGATTGGTACGAATGAACTCATTCGTCCTGTTAGTGCCAACTAATGGCGCACCATAACTTGGTACGAATAAAATCATTCGTCCCCTTCGTGCCACCTAGTGGTGCACCATAACTTGGTACGAATGAGCTCATTCGTATTGTTCGTACCATAACTTGGTACGAGTGGTACGAATGAATTCATTTTCGTACCAATCTCACCCAGATCTCGACTATCTGTTTGTGAATCGTCGACTTTTGAATCGGACTGAATCTAGAATTTTGTGACTGGAATTCTGTGTTTGTCCCCGATTTATGAGGCTGCACCGTCGCCGGAATTTATGAATATGATTTCAAATTATTGTTTGTGAATCGACGATGCCGTGATTGGATGGAACGACGGAGGCAACGACAGCTGTTGGAACCTAACAAATCTAACAGCAGCGGCGATAGTAGATCGAAGTGTTTCGAGAGAGGACAGACAGGGAAAGGGGAGAGAGGAGAGAGAAATAGAGTGAAATGAGGGTTAAGGGTAAATTTGTCCAAAATCTCAAAATCTGACAAAATTTTTCATAAATTAAATTTTGGACAACTATTAATTTTGACTATCCATAATGGCTATTTCACATTTTTACTCTTTTTAATATTTGTCTCAATGAGAGTGATTTAGCAATAGCATATTCACAAACTTAGAAAAATATTCAGCTTTGTGTCTATAGCACGAAATTAAGTGTGATTCTTATAATAATATTGTGAGTATTATTTACTACCAACAACCTCCATTTTAACCAAACTAAAAAAAAATAAAACTTGAGGGAAAACTAAAAAATATTGGAATACTCTATTTCACCCCACTAACCAAAAGGTTTGGTCGATGAGTACAAACAACTTATGTTATATAAACTTGACCTATATATATTTTTCAGAATAATTGCAAAATTTCAGCCGTATAAACTTGGATATCATAAGGTTTGTTCAGTAATTCGATGTGTGTATAAGAAGCTGTGTATATAGAAATTGTTTGACGGATTTAATAATAATAATAATAATAATAATAATAATAATAATAATAATAATAATAATAATAATAGCGGAGCTACTACACAAGCTTATTTATTAATTATTAAGTGCATTCATAAGTTTGAGAGCTAGTGATCAAGTGTATATAGCTATGCCAAACAAAAGAAATATAATATAAAATTGAACGGTCCGGATCCTCTATTCTACATATCTATGACTCATTATATGTGTGTCTCACTATTAATTTTACTATTTTAATAATATTTATTATAAATGTAAAAATTGATATCACTTGAAACGAGATATGCCCTGCAAATCTGCAATAATCAATGAAAACTAGACCGGTTTGATCAAAATGAATTCTTGCTTTGACTAACTAGTTAATATTTGTGAAGCTTAAAACAATTAAATACGCTAATTATAGAATAACCTAAATTAAAAAAATTGCAAATTAAAAATAATTATAAATTTCAATTGGATTGATGAGTCATAATTAGTAATGTTAAAATTAAACTAAAATATAAAAGATTGAAACTGAAAAAAAATAAAATAAGAAAAACTAAAATAAATAGTGGGATACAAGATTCTATAGGAAATCGAGCTAATTAATTTTTGTAGGTGTTAGATTTGAGTTTGAGACTCAACATATATTGACAAGTTTATGTAGCCAAAAGTTCAGCTGAAGACTTCGAGCCACCGTGAGTTCAAACTCTGTTATATGTGCTTCAATATGAGCTATGTAGAACCTGTGTTATTTGTTTGACTGCTTCACTTATCTACGCGGATTTTGCATTTTCATATAATTATTGATTCAGAAAGAATATATTTTTAGCAGATATATTCGAATGTTTCACATGGCACATGTTCACAAGGAATTTTCCATCTTCTAGGAAGTATTTTTACTGTCTACATACACTTGGAAGTTTATTTCTATAAACACTTGTGTAAGGGTTATGTAATGAGTGTTGTTAAAATCTAGATTGTGAGAGGTGTACTTGCAGTCATTGATCCACAGCGTGTTGGGAAGGGCGTGAACGAAAAGGTAGCATAAGATGGACGGCTCTGTAGTCACAACTTCTGATAATGGATTGGTTTCCTCTTGGCGTGGACCGAACTGGATTACCAATTTGTGTGTTACATGTTTACTTTGCTCAGTTTATATTCTCTGTTCTTTTAACTGTGTTTAGTTTTGAAGTAACATTAATCTAAACTTTATATGTATTAAATATGATATATTTAGGGTATACTAACTTTAATTAATATATGATCTATACCTCGATTTCCTATGGAGATCCTATATCCCATGCACAATTAATTTACTTTTAGTAAAATTAATAGTGAGATACGAGGACATAGTTGTGGGACAGAAGCTCAATATAAACTTGATCACTATCTCTCAAACTTATGCATGGCTGCACTTAATTAAGCTTGTGCAGTAGCTTCACAATACTTACTACTATTATTATATTCGTCAAACAATTTATAC
Source organism: Agastache rugosa (assembly GCA_031470985.1). Taxonomy (NCBI): domain Eukaryota; kingdom Viridiplantae; phylum Streptophyta; class Magnoliopsida; order Lamiales; family Lamiaceae; genus Agastache; species Agastache rugosa. Next base: position 9,434,883 of record CM062602.1, read on the forward strand.
ACAACTATATATACACGCATCGATTGACTCCACAAACAACACCACTGTACAAAACAATAATACTTGCTGAAAATTTGCAATATTTCGATAAATAATGAATGATTCTATATTTGCCATGCAATTGGTTACTGCTTCTATAGTTCCAAGAGCACTAAAAACCGCCATAGAACTCGACCTTCTTGAACTTATGAAGAAGGCAGCTGGTTCCGTTACCGCGGCGGAACTGACTGCCCTAATTCAGACCACTAATCCGGAGGCCCACCTCATGATAGATCGAATCCTCCACCTTCTCGCCGCCAACAATATTCTAGAATGCACCCTAAAAAACGGGCCCCACGGCGACGGCGGCGTCGACCGCTTCTATTCTTTGGCTCCTGTTTGTAAGTTGTTCACCAAGAATGATAATGGTGTTTCCTTGGCTCCTCTCTTACTCTTCAGCCAAGACAGAGTCTTGGCAGAAGCCTTGTACGTACTGCATATTTAATTTTCCGTTTTTAATATCAAATAATAATTTGCACCTCATATTATATATATATATATATATATATTGTGAGTGGACTTACAAATAGTTTGTTTGTGATTTATATTTATAGTTATCAATTAAAGGATGCAATTGTTGAAGGAGGAATTCCATTTGATAGAGCTCATGGGAAGAGCATATTTGAATACCCAGCTACGAATCCCAGATTTAATAATGTTTTTAACGAAGCTATGTCTAATCAATCCACCATGTTTATGCATGAGATTCTTAAAAAATACAATGGATTTGAAGGCGTAGAATCCCTAGTGGATGTTGGAGGAGGAACTGGAGCTATACTTAAGGTGATTCTATTAAAGTATCCATCTATCAAGGCCATTAATTTTGATTTGACCCACGTTATCCAACGTGCTCCATCTCATCCAGGTAAGTATTTTTTCTGTAACCCTACCATTGGATCCATAGTAACGTAAATGGTGCAAGACACACAAGATCTTCTATTGCCATTTTGTGTGACATCATCTATTAATTTCTCTTGCTGAATTCATGACATGTGGCAATTTAAATATAGGGTAAATTGCCCGTAAATTTTTGAACTTTTCATAACTTCTAGTTTTACTTCTCTCAAAAAAATTCACCGTGACAATTCCCAAACTTTTCATTTTGTCTGATTTTTCATCATAGGTCGATTTCCTCCAAATTGTGTGCTGACTTGGCAGACGGAAATTCCCGCATGTCGTAAACGGTAGACGGGTTAATATTTATCCAAACAATGAATTGCCCATAAATTCCTTAACTTTTTTCAGATTCTGTTTTTGCTCCTCACAAAAAAACATTATGCGCAACAATTCCCAAACTTTCTAATTTGTCTGATTTTGCATCCAATATCGGTTTTCCCTAAATTGTTTGTTGAATTGGAGCTAAAGATCATATATTGAATTTCTACCAAATTCTTAAGATTTCATCTCAACGTTGGGAAGTCATTCAAAATATTGGATACAAAATCAGACAAATTAGAAAGTTTGGGAATTGTTGCGCAGAATATTTTTTTGTGAGGAGCACTAACAGAATTTGAAAAAAGTTAAGGAATTTACGGGAAATTCATTGTTTGGATAAATATTAACTCATCTACCGATTACGACACGTAGGAATTTACGTCTGAATTTTTTTGTGGGGAGGAAAATCAGAATTTATGAAAAGTTCAGGAATTTACAAGTAATTTACCCTTAAATATATAAGTAAACCAGAGTTTATCCACCTAATTAGAATATATAATTATCTTCAAATTGATACATGCATATATGTCATTAATCCAACAAATGTAATAGAATATGCCACACAAATATGCAATAGAATTTCGAACTGGGTACCCGACAAGGGTCGCATGACATGATTGTTTATTGTCGTGCAAAAGTTAATGCAATTATGCAGTGTTGCACCAACATTCTTCCCTTCTTACACACTAAGGGATAGTTTTGATATTTTGGCTTAAAATTTAATGTTCTTAGATTTATAGTTGAAATCAAAAAAATGAAAATTATTATACATTATATGCAAAATCAAAATTTCTACAGGGGTGGAGCACATTAGTGGAGACATGTTTGTTAATGTTCCTAGAGGAGATGTCATTTTCATGAAGGTATGTATATATATATATATATATATATATATATATATATACTCTGGGCAATCATGAGCGTATATATATATATAGAGGGAGTGGATATGATGAGAACATATTTTTATATGAGAACGTGAGAACAATGTATTTTTATTACATTAGAAATGCAGAAGCTAAATGCATAAATATTTTAATGCATAAACTAAAATACCTTAATGCATTAACATTTAAATGCATAAATTACAGTAACTAAATACACGGTTAAATCTAAACCGTAGATCAAAAAAGATCAAGGGTCCAGATTTGTTCTTATTTCTCACATAATAAAGTGTTCTTATTTGATCTACGCGCGCGCTCTATATATATATATATATGATTATTATTTCATTAATATATGCAACAATTTCTAATCATGAATTGTGAAATTGGTCAAAATTAATTTATTAGTTATATAAACTGGTTAATTTGCTCTTTTTTTTGTTAATTAAATAGTTGATTTGCCATGATTGGAGCGATGCACATTGCTTGAAACTCCTGAAAAATTGCAACGAAGCACTTCCCGAGAATGGAAAAGTGATAATCGCAGATCGCATTGTTTCAGAAATTCCAAATAAAGACGATCCATTTGCATCCATAGATTTAGCGGCAGACTTGCTCATGCTAACGTACTGCTTAGGTGGGAAGGAAAGGACAGAAGCGGAATTTCAAGCCTTGGCAAAAGCTTCTGGTTTCAAACATTTTCGAAAAGTTTGTTGCGCTTTAAGCATTTGGATTATGGAACTCTATAAATAAACTAATTTATATAACAATAATTTTCTCCTTTGTGATTTTACCCAAAGTGTACTCTCGAGTAGCCGGCATTGCTCGTTGACAAAGAATAAGCATACACATATTTAGAAGTTTGAATCCTTTGTAAGATTTTTATATCGTTTGCATCTAATCTTCACTTTATTTTAAAGGAAATATACATCGATTTCAGTTGAGAATACATCTTTGAAGAGATTTCTTCATGAAGTAATCCATAAAACAAAAAGAAGAAAAGAAAGAAAAAAAAATTGTAGAAAAGAAAATAATTTTTAAATAACATGCATGATGTCAATAAGTTGAACAAAGTAATTTCAAATCAAAGTAAGTTGAGCATATAGGTGTAATTAGGAGCCTAAATTCGAACTCAAAATGTTGGAGCCTTTGTGGTGCTTATCTATATAAACACCGTGTGTTCATGTATCAATGAATTATTTTTTTTCTCAAGTATGTTCGGATAGTCTTTTTAATATTTCAAATTCTATTATTCTCAAGTATTGAACTATTCAAACTAACAAATAACATAAACGCGTGTGACTTTGGAGTTCAGACTAAACAATAAGAAAAGAATATAATATTTAAAACAAATGTTATATAAGTTAGTTAGTATATTACTACATTGTTCAATATTGTAAATAGCCAAATTTGAGGGGGAAAAAAAACCCCTATCAACCCATGTATCTTAAATGAACAAAATTATATTGAGCATAAATTTTTTTTATGCAACAAAATATATTGTAAATCATAATTTAGTTAATTTGTTAGATTTAGGTTGACTCGAGTTGTGTTGCTTTGACTGTTGATATCATGTTCTGTATGTTTCCAACATGTCACAACAATATCTGGAATCAGATTAAACTCGACTTAATTCTCTTTGATTATTTAATTATATATTTGTCACAGTCCCAAATCCCAAGGGACGGCTAAGCCGAGGTGCGACTAGGGGTTGGAGTTAAGAAGCGGGGAAGAAGGGAGATTACTGAATAAATGAGAAATAGATATTAATCATCCAACGATATAAACTGAAATGTACTTCAATTAAATTAAAGAGAGACAATTTCGAAAGATTTTTCGACATAGGTATTTCAGTATTGTGAGTATCACTACAAAAAAATCTGTCGATCACCGATGAAATTTGAGACGGAAAACATTCCGTCTCTAATTGTAGACGGATTAGCGACGGATTAGAGACGGATTGGGAGCGGAGAAAATAACGACGGAATAATGACGGTGTTTCGCGGGATGAATTGGCGCCATATTTAACGACGGAATAGAGACGGAAATATTAACGACGGATATAATTCCGTCTCTAATTTAATATATATATTTTAAAATATTTAAATTATATTTAACGACGGAATTTTCCGTCTCTAACGTAAGCGGGTTTTTTTTTTTGTTTAGAGACGGAAATTTCCGTCTCTATTCCGTCGCTATTGTTATAATATATTAACAGACCTACCGCTTTTTTTCATTCTTCCCCATGGACCGAACCCTAAATCCCAAATCACCACCTGCTGCTCGCAGCCGTCCGCTGGTCACCGTCTTCCGTTCAGGTACCATCCTCATTACTTAGCCTAATTTTCTGTCCTTGTTCTCCTCTCTCTCTCAATTCGTTCTCAATTCTCTCTCTCATCCTACATTGCTTCCTCTTCTCAGACGGGATAGCTGCTCGGTCGCTGTCGCCGTCGTCGCCCATTCGTCACCCAATCCTTATCTTTGTTCAGGTTATCTCTCTCTCTACCCCTCCCTCTCTCTCTCTATGCTTTGTTCTGACGAGCCCTACCCACTTGCCCAGGGACTACCGCCGCTGCCGCCGAGTTGCCGCCGCCGCTCAGTCGCCACCTGCTTCATCTCTCATCTTCAGGTATTCTCACTCCATCTCATTCTCTCTCGCCCCCTCTTTTTCTCACACACCGTAATCGACAGTTTTATTCTTTTTTTTCTCTCTCTATTACTTCTGGAGCGTCGTTCTGTTTCAGATGTCGTTGTGAATCAATTTTTTTTTCTGTGTTCATATTTTGTTCTGAAATTTTACTTGCCATAGTAAAAGAGTTCTGATTCGTAATTTCTAATCTATGGAACATTTCTAATGTTTAGTGAGTTTGATTTTAATACTCATTTTCGATGCAGCAGATTGAATAGTTTGCCTGTTAGTTGCTTTCTCTTCTCTCTCTCTTACGCTCTCTCTAGTATGTGTTTCATTTGGGAAGATAAAATGGAATATTGAATCTGTATTTTCTTGTATATGTTTTGAGGAAATCGAAATTTAAATGATTACATGTATCAAATTTATTGATGAATGAATGACAATACGAGCTTAGACAAGATTTTTGCAAGAGTAGAGGACTTTTATGGGTTAATATTTTTATTTTATTATAATTCAGAGATTATGGATGTCATATTCAGTATTTTGATTCTTTCTGGTGGCCTATCATTTTCTTTGTCCTCGTTGGCTTATAATTAGACTTTGCAAAAATGAATCAATCTTGTGAGTGGATTATTTAATAAATAAATTTAAGCAATGGCATTTCAAAACTTCCATTCTGCAGAAGCTCTCATTGCCATAATCATAACCACACAACCACGCTTAATCATCATCACTCCAAAACTCCCACTCCTAGTTTTTCAATTTTCACACACACACAGTCTAAACAATCATACAAACTCTAATTGTAAAATGTAAATTAACATTTAATTAACTTGAAGATGCACTAATATTACAGTTGCCATTCACATTGAAATTTGACATGATCATGAAGAAACTCATTACCAAAAAAAAATTACTAATTGTTGAAGTCAAGACAGAGAACCAAAGACTCATTTCCAACATATATACAGATTGAGAGAAAATAATAATAGAGTCTATGGCAAAAGTTACTCAATTTGGCTGACTAGTTACCTCAGTTGGTCAGTCTCTTCTGTGCAACTAGGCTAATAGTTTCTTGAAATGGAAACACTCACCCGTCCTTTCTCTCATCTACTCATTCTCACTACAATGCTGTCGTCGTGGGATCTCCCCAGCGAGGCCACCTTGGCTCTGTAAGCCGCTACTGCCACGGCACTCTTCACCCTCTCGTCCTGAGGAAGCTCACACGCTTCGCTCATGGCGCTAAACCTTAGCTCAGCAGGAGGGAAGAAGCAGTCCATGGATAGGCCCGCCACGTTGAATGCTACTTCTTTGATTGTCCATACTTCCTCCATCCTCATCTTGTTGTGGCTCATGGTGTCTCACGAAACCTGAAAAGGGTAACCACAGATCGCCCTGAGTGAGCTATCATAATCCCCTCAACAGGCCTATAATCGTCAAGAAATGAGGTGATTGTGATCTCCCAGGCCTATGATTAGAGTTAGTATGATTTATGTTAAATATTTTTTTTATAGAGAGTGTCTCCCAACGGAAAAGTATTACAACAAAAAGAGTGTCTTCCAACGGAAAAGACGTAGATTGATTCCACATATGAAGATTTGTAATCAGGGTTTGACTAGCTTTATTTGGTTATTTACAACCACTCAAACTTCCGTCGTCTCCGTCACTCAACCTGCATATTTATAAACATATACATTGGCTAAGTACAATGTACTTAGTGAACACGTGCAAAAAATATATCATATCTTTAATAGATTAAATCATGCATCTCCAAAGTAACACACATGGGTTTTTCAATAAAGACCTAAACATTTTATTTCGGAAATTCCAAATAAAGACCCATCAACTTCCATAGATTTAGCGACGGACTTTTTCATGCTAACATACTACACAGGTGGAAAGGAGAGGACAGAAGCAGAATTTCAAGCCTTGGCAAAAGCTGCTGGTTTCAAACATTTTCGAAAACTTTGTTGCGCTTTAAACATTTGGATTATGGAGCTCTACAAATAAACTAATTTTTAATTTTGTTTTTCTTTTTTTTTCCTCTTGCTATTTTACTCAAAGGATACCTCGAGTTAGGTCTTTTGTACCAGACAATTCTATATACATGTACACGTAGTTTCGAGTAAAATTAATGTTATTACTTCTAATCTTATGAAGAGATTTTTGCATGAAGTAATCCATAAAACAAAAAGGAGATGAAAAGAAAAAAAAATGTAGAAAATAAATCATTTTTTTAATAACATGCATGCATGATATGTCAATAAGTTGAACAAAATAATTTCAAATCAAAATAATTCCTAGTGTTGATTGATGGGCGCTGAAGTAGTAAAGATTATGTTTGATGTGATATTATTGTTTATGAAGATATAATTTCTTTTGTGTTGTGCAAAATAAGAAATATATATGGGCACTAACACTGTTTTAAAAATCAAGCTAGATCGATCGATCCAACAAATGGAACCGAGAGCCATACCTAGCTTATTTCGGTCCGACAAAGTCAGTTTGAACTGGTTAGTTCTGGTCGGTTTCGATCTGCACGAACATTTTAAACCAAGAATCGGAAGCCTCTTCGATTCAATCTCTGACTTGGTTTTTAAAACATTGGAGTTTGGAAGCAATAATTATATTTCTTTATAAATACAACAATGTTTCTTTTATGATAATAGTTTTTATATATTAAATAATTCTTTTTCATAAATCATCCATATTGAAGTGTAGGAGCCGAAATTTTATAAATATTTTTATTAATTTTAATAACTTTATTTGACTATAAAATCTTATGAAATCCATATTAAATAAGATATTTAATTAATAAATATGTATTTATATGATGATATCTATTGTTTTGGCAACAAGTCAAGTCTTGATAGTGATATATATCAATTTTAAAAAGTCAATGAGATCGCGCCACCTCAGCCCTTAAAGCCCATGCATGATGGAGCCCAAAGCCAACTCAAGTCTCTCTCCCTACAAATAGGGGTCTTCATACCACTTCAAAAGCACCCCAAAAATCATGTTCAAGAGCTCAAGAATTGAAGAGAAATTCTCTAAGATTTCCTTTTCAATATTCAAGGCGTTCTTCGTGGAAGCAAAACGTTCTTCGTTAGAATTGTCTCAAAGCAGCGTTTGATCCAAAATCAAGACGAAAGTCCTCCACGTCAATGCTACAAAGCTCAAAGCTCAACGTTTACTTCAAAAACACGGCGAAAGTCTTCCACATCAACGTTATAAAGCTCAAAGCTCAACATTTACTTCGGGAACAAGCCGGAAGTACTCCGCGTCAACGTTATAAAGCTTGAAGATCAAGTCTAAGGAGATCAAGGAGGCGGCAAAATTCTCCAACAAATCTCAAGGCTGCTTGAACATTATTCGAAGATCAACGCGAAGAGAAGAATCAAAGGATGAAATAGAGATTATACCCGTATAAATACATTTTGATTCGAAATTCTTATATTTGTATGCAATTTTGTGTTTGAAGATTTTGGCAAGCCTAGTGGAACAATTTCTACCTCTCATCTCTTCTCCTTGTTCATATAACATCAAACATGAAGATGTCTACAACACTTGAGGAGCAAGTCGCGAAGTTGACAAAGCTTGTTGAAGGACTCGCCAAACGCTTGAAAGAACGAGATGTTGAAATCGCAAAGATGAAAATTTTGGTCTGTTGATACAAGGAGAAAGCAAGCGAAGAAACATGATGAAGCCGAGCTATTCATGGAGTCAAAAGATGGTGACAAATCTATTACTAAGGAACTTGAAGTTTCTTTTGATAGATCGATACATGTCGATCAACTCAAAGAATTCATTATGGGGACAATTAAGAACAAGGTCGAAGGGACCTCTAAATCCTCTTGTACTTATAACAAGTCGTATGCTCTAAGGATTGAAAGCTTGAAGATGTCGGTTGACTATCAACCTCCAAAGTTTTAGCAATTTTATGACAAAGGAAATTCAAGACAACATATGGCTCACTTTGTAGAGACTTGCAACGATACCGAAACATATAAAGATCATATGGTTAAGCAATTCATGTGTTCCTTAAAAGACAATGTCTTTGATTGGTATGCTGACTTGCAAACAAATTCAATTAATAGTTGGGGGCAATTGTAGAAAAAAATTCTTAATCGTTTCTACACCACTCAACGAATGATGAGCATGGTTGAACTTATGAAGTCAAGTCAATGAAAAGAAGAGTCTGACATCGACTATATTAATCGTTGGAGGGACTTGAGTCTAAATTGTAAAGATCGATTGTCTGAAACTTCAACAATCGAGATGTGTATCCAAGACATGCAATGGAGTTTTCGGTACATTTTAAGGAATTCAATCAAAGACCTTCGAAGAATTGGCTACTAGAACATGAAGTTAACCATGACTGCAAATGGAGTTGAACAACTATCGATGTAAAAGCCTTGCAACTTTGAAGAAAGTCAAGAAACAAATGATGGGGCCAAATGTTTTAAAGAAACTCCAAGTAAAGATAAAGAAGAGACTACAAAATTTGTCACAGGCCAATCTCCTAATGTATGGTGAAATTCATGAAGACAAACACTCCAACAAGAGTATAAACTATCAATAAAGCTCCTAGACATGAGCAAAAACTATCTAATCAAATTCTTTGAAGAATAATTCAAGTGGAGACTCCTAAACATGAGTATAAAAAGTTTACTTTCAAGAAAACTACTCGATACGTGCATAAACTATCTAAATTTAAATTCAAATCAAGTTGCAAGAAGAGCTTCTTGATACGAGAATAAACTATCTAGATCCAAATCCAAATTTAAGAAATCTCCTAGATACAAGCATAAACTATCTAAAGTCAAATCTAAATTCAAATTCAAATTGAAGAACTCCTTGATATAAGTACAAACTATCTAATAAGTTCAAATTTATCGAGACTCACTCATTTCCACGACAAGTCGTCCATGAACAAGTCTCGAGGGGAAATTTGTAAGAGCTGAAATTTTATAGATCTTTTTATTAATTTTACTAATTTTATTTGATTATGGAATCTTATGAAATTCATATTAAATAAGATATTTAATTAATAAATATGTATTTATATCGTGATATCTATTTCTTTGGAAACAAGTCAAGTCTTGATATTGATATATATCAATTTTTAAGAGCCAATGAGATCGCGCCACCTTAGCCCTCAAAGTCCATGATGGAGCCCAAATCCCACTCAAGCCTTTCTTCCTACAACTATAAATAGGGATCTTCATACCACTTCAAAGGCACGCAAATATCATCTTCAAGAACTCAAGAATTAAAGAGAAATTCTTTAAGATTTCCTTTTAAATATTCAAGGCGTTCTTTGTGGAAGCAACACGTTCTTCGTCAGAATTGTCTCAAAGTAGCGTTTGATCCGAAAACAAGGAGAAAGTCCTCCACGTCAACGTTATAAACATCAAAGCTCAATGTTTACTTTGAAAACACGGCGAAAGTCTTCCGCATCAATGCTATAAAGCTCAAAGCTCAACGTTTCAAAAACAAGATGCAAGTCTTCCGCATCAACATTATAAAGCTTTAAGATCAAGTCTAAGGAGATCAAGGAGGCATAATTCTCCAACAAATCTCAAGACTGGATTGTTTGAAGAGAAGAATCAGACAATCAAAATAGAGATTATACTCGCATAAATACATTTTGATTCAAAATTCTTATATTTATATGCAAACTTGTATTTATTGAATTAAATACAATATTGTGTTTACATAAAATAATATATATTCTATGAACAACCTCATGTATTGATATATACACTATAGCGGACTCCAAGTAATATATTTTAAAGATATTTTTTCTATGGGAATATATTTTTTTCTTTTGTTCTTATAAATATTAATCTGGAACAAATAATAAATGTGATGAATCAATTTTTTTTATTAATCTGGAACAAATAATATTTTTTTACACCTCATATATGGTTTATAAAGAACAAACAAGATTTATAAAGTGTGTACTACAATTAATGTACGTATATTGTATTTGTAATCGTAGATGATATTATAATCATTGCATTATGTATATCGTATTCGTATTTGTTACTTGATATTTTGGGTACAATTTTATGATGCACTAATATGATTTACGTGATACATCAATATGAAACTGTAAATGTATATAATAGGGAATAGTCTCATTACCACAATTTATACATTACGTAAATGATATTTGTGCATTACATTATTTTAATTTATGCATTACATTGTGTATTTTTTTTAAATGCATTATCATTCAATGCATTACGCACTGTGTACTTTTTTTTTAATAATGTATTTAAGAATATACCTATAATACTAATCGAACAATGAAAAACGAGATTTAGTGAGTTTTGTGAAATTAAAAATGAAAAATTAATCTATAATGAACATCGAGATTTGTAAAAGAAATATAAAATGGAATAAGTAATCCTGGAGGAGAACATGATTAATCTCTAATGTCTCTGCAAATTGGATGATAGTGGCAGTGGTCATGATGGTTGTGACGGTGATGGTAAGTGGTGGTGGTGAAGGGAGGGGAGAGAATGAAGGAAACAGTTGGGGGGTCGACTAGAGGAAAAATTGGTGGAAGAATTGGGCAGCTGAAAATGGGAAAGATAAGAGAGAGAGAGAGAGAGAGAGAGAGAGAGAGAGAAGAAGAAGAAGAAGAAGAAGACAACTATGGTGGTGATGACAACGGCGATGGTAGCAGTGGTGGTGATAGTGGATGGTGGCGGTGGTGATGGTAGTGGTGGTGAAGAGAGAAATATAATAGGGAGTGAGAAAGAGAGATTGAACGGGAGAGGGTGAGAAAGACGGGTTGCAGAATTTGTTTCCTAAATTAGCCTTGTACCCCTTGTTTTTGAATTCATATCAAATTTTAGATTTAATTATAGTTACATTCTTTACAAATGAGTGGTCAAGATTAATTCGTAGTTATCATAGAGTGGTTTTCACCATATTAACACTATTCTATTTAATTTTTGATATTGCGTTTTATTCTAATACCTTAAGTTGGAAAAATTCTAAGTTTTGAATTGATACCAAAATCCAACTGACTCCAACCGAGTAGATGATTGCATCAACCTAAGTAGTGTTTTCCAGCTCGCATGTTTGAGCTTTAGATTTTCTATAATTTACAGGTTAAGGAAGCTGAAGACAGCAGAAGATCCAGCTGTATTACCAGCCGGAGATAAGTATCAGCTGAGGAGTTTTCCAGCTGAGCAGAGTTCAAGACTGAGCAGAATCAAGAAGAAGTATAACTGAGCAGAATCAAGCTGAAGAATAACCGAGCTGAGTCAAAGCCAAGAAATCACAGCTAAACCAATCCAGCTGTCCAGACCAAAAGAATGTCAACTCTGAAGATATCAATTCAAGTCAGAGTTACAGATCCAGCTCCTAATTCAAAAATCAGCTTGAAGTCAAAAATCCCGGTGTCAGAAGAAGTCATTCTACCTCGACCAATGAGGGATTGCCAAATCAGCATCCTAGAGTGCAGGACCTAGGATTTGACACTGATGAAGATAGGTGAAGATACGCCCAAAGGCAGATCGAGCAGATCAGAGAGTAGGTGAGATTCAAACGGCTCTTCCAACGGCTAGTTTTGAATCTCTACCTATAAATACCAGTCTTCAACCTCATGATCAAATACGAAAAACACTCTGCAAGCTTTCATCTTCTGAAATTCTCAAGCATTCAAAAGCTCTCTAGCAATTCTTACTCTTTCGAAGAACACTTTATCTTAAAGTGTTTCTAGTTCAGAAACTACCCAGTTTTTCGTCTGATCCCTAGGCAGAAATTCTTTGTATATCCAAGAGCCTAGATCTTGAACGAGTTCATCTAACTCAAAGTTCTTCATTATAAGAACTCGTTCATAGTTGGAACTCCAAAAACCAAACCCCTTCTTTACCCAGAAAGGTTAGGTTAAGATACGCCTGCTTGAAGCGCGAAATTCAAGTGTTTGTAAGGTTTTTTCAGTACCCGGAAACTGAAAGGCTCAGGCTTCTATAGTGCCTGTAAACTGTTAGAATACAGCTCAGGTTCGAGATGCGAAGTTGCTTGGTACTCGTAAACTAATTGGTAGTGAATTACCAGTTTTTCTGGTTGTGGACGTAGGAGGAGTTTCTCCGAACCACGTTAAATATCGTTTTCTTTTCTGTTCTTTATTTCCAGTATTTTCAGTTAAAGAACTAACTCCATGAAGCATATCATATTTATCAAACTGCATACTTAGTTGTTCGCTCAGACCAGCTGTATTTTTCAAAAACTGCACAACTTGACTAAGATGAAAACTTAAAGATAATATTTTCAAGCTGAGTTTTTCTAAGTACACGAGCTAAGTTTTAAAACCACCACATTCCGCACCGCCAACTGAGTTATCAATCCAGCTGACCGTCTTTGTCAAGAAGTCAGCAGGATTTATAACTGAGCTGTCACTCTCAGTTTTTAACTTGATAAAAAGTTTAAAAAATTTGTATCTTTTGTGTAGTGCTGTCAAAACAGGGCCGGCCTGTTTTCGGCCGGCCGGGCTCAAGCAAATTGAGATTTCGGGCCGGCCGACTCGAATAGGCAAGCTCCGGTGGGCAGGCCAGCCTGCCCGGTAAAAATGTGCTATAAATTGATTTTTCGGGCCGGCCGGGCTCCATATTTTCCGGCCCGAATTTTCAAGCCGGGCCGGCCCGGCCTGATTTTTCCAAAAGCCCGCCGGGCTCGTCACTCGGAATTTGTATCTTTTGTGTATTCACCCCCTCTACACCAAAGACTCCGTTCAGGGACCATCAATTAGTATCAGAGCAGTGGTTTAAAAGCACCTCGAGCTTGGTTTTCAAGAATTAATTAGTGCTAAAAACTCAAATTAGGATAAAATTTGTTTCGAACCCTAACTCACAACTATCAAAACTCAGACGAAACTCTCTAATAATTTGCAATCCAAGTCAACTATTTGTTGTTGACATTGATGATTTCATATTCTTCAAGTGGTCTGTCATCATTTTTCGTGCAAATTATTGGAGAACCTCACCTGAATTTTGATAGTTGTGACCTAGGGTTCGAAATAATTTTTTTCTAATTTGAGCTTTTAGCACCAAATAAGTAGTATATAATCGTTGGAAATTGTAAGGGTCCACAAGAATAAAAATGAATCAAAAATATTTTTTTTGTCGACGAAAGTGTAGTTTCCGTCACGACGAGGGGGTAATTGCACCCGAAAACTTTAGGGAATGGTGAATTTGTACCTAAACAAAGTTCAGGGGGGTATTTGCCCGGCGCAGTCAACATGAGGGGGGTATTTCCACCTTTTCCCAATTTTCTTGTATCTAAAGGATTCAAGAATGGCTCAGTAGACAGAATTCTCTTCACCATCAAGTTGGGAGAAGACATCCTAGTTGTTCAAATCTATGTGGACGACATCATCTTCGGATCAAGATCAACATTCCTATGCCAACGATTTGGAGAAATGATGTCAAAACAGTTCCAAATGTCTATGATGGGAGAAATGAGTTTCTTCCTAGGACTTCAAGTCAAGCAATCACCAGAAGGAATCTTCATAAATCAATCCAAGTACATGAAAGACTTGATCGCCAAATACGGAGTTCAATCCAGCAGAACAGTAAAGATTCCGATGAACACCAACTGAAAGATTGAACCAGGAACTGAAAAAAAATCAGTTGATTCCAGCAAATACAGAGGGATAATAGGTTCTCTGCTGTATCTTACAAACAGTCATCCAGACATATCATTTGCAGTCGGAGTATGTGCCAGATTTCAAGTTGATCCTAATGAGGCACACATGCAAGCATCCAAGAATATTCTCAAATATCTCAAAGGAACTCAAAATATTGGGTTGTGGTACCCAGATGAAGATAATCTACAGCTGACTGGATATTCAGAAATCTACAGCTGACTGGATATTCAGACTCAGATTTTGCTGGAGATCGATTGGACAGAAAGTCAACTTCAGGAACATGCCAGTTCCTAGGAAGCAAGTTGATATCATAGTTTTCAAAGAAGCAAACTTGCGTTGCAACTTCCACAACAGAAGCAGAATATATGACAGCTGGAAGCTGCTGTTCTCAAATTCTCTGGCTGAAACATCAGCTGGATGACTACGAAGTGAAGATTGGACAAGTTTCAATTTTCTATGATAGGTCAAGTGCTATTTCAATATCAGAAAATCCAGTACATCACACAAGATGCAAACACGTGGACGTGCGTCATCACTTTATCAGAGATCACGTGAAAAAGAAGGATGTCATTGTTGAGAAAATTCATACAGACATACGGCGTGCTGATATTCTTACAAAGCCGCTGGTGGAAGCAAGATTCAAAATGTTGTGTGGGTTACTCGGATTACTCAACCCGGATGAAGAAGCTACATCGAGCTGAAAGGAAGCAGACCCAGCTGGATTTCAAACTCAGTTTCAAGGAGAAACCAGCTGAAGAGGAACCAAGCTCAGCTGGACATCAAAGTTGAAGGGTTACTCAGCTAAGGGGAACTCAACGCTAAACCCAGCTGAAGAAGAACTCATTAAACATATCAACTCACAACCGAGGTATCAGCTGACTGCTATGATCAGCTGAGAGGTGTGTGATATAGAAACCCTATTTTTTTAAGAGATATATATAATTTTTTAATTCTGCATATCTTAGAAAAGATAATGAATAAAGGTTTCAGTCACATCGTATCAAATCGAATTTAATTAAAAATCTGCAAAGGTCTGAAACATGGGAGTTTCGAGGCAGAAGTCAAAACGTATCATCTACCTCACGCGCGCATTAATCACACGAGCTGTGTTGGGAAAATTAATAGAGTTTTGATTTGATACCAAAATCCAGCTGACCCCAACCGAGTAGATGATTGCACAAGCCTAAGCGTTTTTTTCAGCTCACCTGTTTGAGCTTATAGAGTTTCTAAGTTTACAGGTAGTCGCTGAAGACAGCAGAAGACATAACAGAAGACACAACTAAGCAAACAGCTAAGGAATTCAGCAGAGCTGACCAAGCAGAGTCAAAGACCCAGCAGTATCAAGACCCAGCTCAGTGACGGAAACCCAGCTCAGTGTCAAAGACCCAGCTCAGTGTAAAAGACCCAGCTTAGTGTCAATGATACAGCTCAGGTCTAAGACACAGCTCAGGTCAGTGACACAGCTCAGGTTGAAGACACAGCTCAGGTTGATGATACAACTCAGGTCTAAGACACAGCTCAGAGTCAAAACACAGCAGAGTCCAAGACGCTGAAGACACAACAGAGACACTTAGCAACTCGAAGATGAAGACCTTCTCCAAAGACAAGATCCCGATGTCAAAAGATTTTCTCTGAAGCAGTCAAATCAAAGAAGGAATAGCTTCTGCAGATGCAGACCTAATTCATAGGTTGAAGGCCAGAAGTAAATGAAAGTAGGTAAGATTCAAACGGCTCTCTTCCAACGGCTAGTTTCAATCTCCACCTATATATATCTCCTCCACCATTGAAGAAAAAAGACTGGTAGAGGCTGGCAAAACGACTGAAGAAACAAAAGTGCAAAATAGAAAAATGAACAACGATATTCAAAGCCAAATCTTTTTAAGAACACCCAGCCAGTCAGCTGTGTTCTTAGTTGTTCACATATTCAGTCATAGGCAGAATAGATCAGAATAGAAATATCTTAAGCCTAGTTTGAACGAGTTCATCATACTCTTTGTTCTTCTTTGTAAGAACTCGTTCATAGTTGGAAAACCCTTATCCAAACCCAAACCCAGAAAGGTTAGGTCAAGGTTACGCTTGCTTGAAGCGGGAAATTCAAGTGGTTGTAAAGTTTTTTCAGTACCCGTAAACTGAAAGGTGTAGGCTTGACAGTGCCCGCAAACTGTTGGAACACAGCTCGGGTTAGAGTTGTGAAGTTGCTTGGTACTTGGAAACCAAGTGGTAGTGAATTACCAGTAAACCTGGTAGTGGACGTAGGAGGTGTTACTCCGAACCACGTTAAAATTGCTTTGTTCTTTTCTGCTTTGTTTTATGCATTTAACTAACCTCTCACGCATACATTTCAAGCTGCATAAACTGACTAACTGAAAAGTGAAATAGAGCTTTGCAATATAATTTGAAGCAACAGACGGACTTTCCAAACCCACCAACTTCCGCACACACTCACACAGCCAGCTGTGTCAATCAAGCTGCCATCCAGCTGGATCGGACACAGCAGGCTCTCTCAAAAGAGTTTTAACTTGGAAAAGTTTTAAAACCTTGGTGTATTCACCCCCCTCTACACCAAGGTATCCGTCTTGGGACCAACAATTGGTATCAGAGCAGTGGTTCAAAAGATCACTGTATCTGTGTCAAATCAGATTCGTTGCTGATAGTGGTCACCTGAACAGATCCTTCAAATTTGTTTTTCAAAATCTTTTTAAAATCATTATATTGCATACTGTCATGAGATCTTCCTTGTGCAGGAATCTTCCGACATTCTCTGTTGATGATTATCAGATCTGGAAGTTCCGACTCAAAAGCTTTCTGAGCACGCGTCACGACATGATGTGGGATGTTATCACTAACAGAACCATCATCATAAACTCAAAAAGTCAATCACAAGAATGAATGATCAGGAGCTTGAAGATGGCGAAAGCTGAATCAGATCAAAGAATGACTCCAGCCAATGCAAACCCAGCTGGAACCAAGCCAATGATGTACCAAAGAGGTCGTACATAATCAAGCCAGCTCTCCAAGCTCAGTCCTATCAGAGAAGAAAACTGCTCTGCAACTCCAAGCCCAAGAAAAGCAGCAACTCCTAGCTGATCACAGAGCTCAAAGGCAGCAGATAAATCCAGCTAACTAGAATCAAAATCTAAGACAGAATGCCTTCCAGCACAGACATCAAGGTCAACTAAAGAGACAGCTGAGAAGGATCTCAGCTGGTTATAAAGCTGAAAATCAACCGAGCTTCAAATCAAGATTCCAGCAGACGGGATATCATGCTAAATATCAAGCTGACAGACTCCAGCTATGAAAGGGACCAACAATTGGTATCAGCTCAAAACCGGATGAAGAAAGTTCATCCAGCTGCGGGGGAACAAACTCAGCTGGATCCCAAAGCAGAAGATTTACTCAGCTGAAGGGAAAAACTCAGTCAAGCAAAGGAAAAGACCATCGTGACATCAGCTGACTTCTTTTTCCAAGCTGACAGGAATGCGTCTCATGCATTTATTTCTCTAAGGAATATACTATTTAAGTCCAATTATTTTGAATTCCTATTTTAAGCGGACATATGTTCCTTAGTTAAATTGCTTGATAAGTTTCCTTTCTCATCGCATTAATTATAAAGACTGCTGAATACTGTAGCACGGTAGGATCGAGGCAGAACGTCAAACGTTTGAACTACCTCACGCGCGGTTGTAATACACTCGCCGTAAACACGTCAGAACGTGATGAGTGAATATCTCCCAGCCATTGATCAGATTATCAACTGTTTCAATCTCAACCGTTGATCCTATATGGAAGTTGATACATATGGAAAAGATACGCAGATACTTTCATATATCGTCTTTATCTTTGCAAATTTCAAATCTTCAAAACTTCCATCCACTTTCTGCAAGTTCGTCGCACGATCAAAATCATTAGATTGCAGACATGGCACCCAAGAGATCAACCGCAGGGATGAACCAGTTCGAGGCTCTTATGACAAAGTTGTCATTTGAAAGTTGTCTTTCCATCTCCAATCTTCATGTTTCAGAACTCAAAGAGATGGTGGATCTCGTTGTAGACTCCGGTCTCTTGTTGTGGGCAACCTCCATGCCCAAACTTTGGCTGAAAAGAGATGTTGCTCTCTTCTACCTCAACATCATTGACGAAGACGGTTTCTATTCATCTTCGTTCGATATGGTCGTCAAAGGCAGTGATGGAAAGTTTGACTCTGCAACCGTCAACATCAAGCTCAACAAGATGCTGCGAAAAATGTTCAATCTGCCCAACCAAGGAAATTTCATTCCAGACGACTACAGCCGAGAGGAAGTGGATGAATTCCTCAGTTAAGAGATGCTTATCTCCCCAGAGCCGTACAGAGCGAGCATGTCAAAGCTCCTACTCAAGCCAAAGTACAGGTTGCTGCTGCATATTACACAGAAGTGTATTCTTGGGATAGCTGGATCTCAAGGAGAGATCAGTATTCCAAAGCTCAAACCAATGATTGCCATGATCAAAGGTGCAACTGCCAACTGGTTTGATTTCTTACTCAACCGTCTGGCCAAGGAGTCAGAGAAGATCAAGTTCAACTCCACCAGGACGACGTTTTTAACCTCAGAGCCCCTGTACCTATGCTCTAAGATCTCGTTCTTGATAGAGCAAGCTATGAAAGGGCACACAGTAAAATGGGCTGATTCAGAACCGTTTCTAGAAATGAAGATTCTCTTCCAGAGAATGAGTCAAATCAATGATCTCCTGAAGAAACAACCTGCTGTGAGCAAAGCCAAGAAGCAGCTGGAAGGAACAGAGGCAGAAGTTCCAGCTGAGAAGAAACAGAGAAAAAGGAAGACAGCTGACCCCAAACCAGCTGGAGACCCAGCTGAAAAGAAAAAGAAAACAGCTGTCATTCCACTAACTGAGGCGAGCTCTTCTTCAGAAGCAACTCCAAGTCAAGCAATGGTGATTATATCCCCACAGCCAGTGTCGGCCTTCAATCAATTCGAATCAAACATCCTGGCTGATATGGGATTGAATGATGGATCGTCATCCACCTCAGAGGACGAGCTGGATAATCCAAGGAGCTCACCCCAGCCCTTATCGCCCTACAGTTCTCCACCCAAACAGTCTTCTTCTCCACCCAGCCCTCGAACAAAACAGCCTTCTCTTGTAAAAGAGCAGGCAAATAATCAACTGGCTGAAACTCCTTCACAGCCAGCTGACACCCAAGCTGAACCCTCTTCAGCCAATCCCAGCTCACCCCCAAAACCGCCTTCACCCAAAGCTCAATCTCTCACTCAGATGGCTGATACTTCTTCACAGCCTACTGTGAACCCACTTGAACCAATTGCTCAAATCTCCACAGAATCAGAAGAGAGTGACTCTACTGCTTCTCCATCACTCAACTCCACTGGCTTAGCCTTCATGGAAGCCATGTACGATGAGCTATGCATTGTAGGGATCAAGAGTGTTCTAACTCAGTATCCAATTCTGGCTCATCTACCCATCACCCTCGTCAAAATTGGAGACCTCAAATTCTATCTGGCCACCAAGATGGCAACTTGGTACCAGAATGAGCAGCTGATAGAGACCTTCTCCTACGAGAAGTTGAAGACGGATGAAGCACGCCTCCAGCACACTTTTGGTTTTGGAAGCCTGGAGGATGCATACTTGCATCAAGATGATCTCATTAGAGGAATCATCGAAGTATCTCAGCAGTATCCCAAGCCGCACCCAGCAGACGTCTGGGAGTCAGCCATCAAGCTTCTTACAGCAGCGGGATGGGAAACACCTTCTGGAGCTGACAACTCCAAAGAAGTCACAGCTGAGATTACCAAGGAAGTTGTACCAGATTACACAGCTGAGGTAATGATCATGGAAGAACCAGCTGCTGCAACAGGTGAACCGAAGGAAGCAGTCCCATCAAGTCCAATTGCCGATGACACTCGCGCGCTGGTCGAGCTCGAGGCAGACAAACCCAGTCACGTTGAATCAGGAACTCAAACGGACTCAGCTGTCGAGCTTTCAACCGCCATGAAAGAAGCAATATCTAAAGAGGTTGAAGAAATTCTTTTTCAGGACAGACTGAAGTCTCAAGTGGATGTCATCATGCGATTCACAGCTCTAGACTGCCAAGTTATAGAGCAACAGTGGACAATTGATGAAGTCCATAAATTTGCTCAAGATTTACAAGAAAGTACAAGTCTAGATCTCAAGCAATCTCTTGTCTCTCAAAGCATTGATCAGTCGCACCTTCTAGAGAAGAGAGTTCCTGAGATTGTAACAATACTTCAAGCTCCACTGGTCGACGACATAGAAAATCTTTCAAGCCAGCTGGAAGCCCTCAAAAAGTCCACTCTCTCCAACAGCTCCAACATCCGCCCACTCTTCAACTTGTACAAAGATCTGGATGCTCAGTTCAGAGCTGGAAGCAACAGCGCTGCTCAGCTGAACATCGCCACAGCTGACAACTCAGCCAAGATCGCTGATGTTGAAGGTACTCTCTCCAAGCTCAACGCAACAGTTGCCAACCTCTCTGTCTCCCTTGTTGATAATGCCAAAAAGGGGGAAGATAAGAATAAAGCTGGAAAAACAATGAAGAGGAAAACTGCAGCTCAGGGGGAACCGGTGCAGCCCAATCAGTCTGAAATAGACGAATTTGCCAAAGAGCTGGATGAGGATGAACTATCTGCAGCAGTCAAAGAGACGTGGAGAGAGAAAATGGTTGCTCTTGCCAAAGCTTGTGGATATAAGCCAGAGGAATACAAGGACTATCACTGGCTGTGCAACTTTCACAACGAGCAAAAAAGAGAAATAGAGGAGCTGGACAAGATTATTAAGAAGAAAGCTGATTCGCTCAAGCCTGCTGAGAAAAAGCAGAAGAAGAAAGGGCAGAGCTACAGGCAAGCTAAGAAGAATCAAGTCCAAGCAGCCTCAACTGACAAGAAAAACCCAGATAATTTCAATGAAAACTGGGAACGATGCAAATCAGAATCCATCAAAGAATTCTACTACTTGAATCAGTACAAAGGCATGGATCCAGAAACTGCGTTCCAGGATTATCTCCTCGAACTCCATGAGACGGATCCAATGATGGCAAGATCAATTGCCCTATATGCCAAGAGAAACAACATCCAGCTGAAGGCTCCAAAAGTCAAGCAATTGAAGCCTCCAACTCTAGCTGGAACGAACCTTCCCGACAAGGCCCGGATTATCAAAGAAGTTCATCACTGGGCTGGCGAAAGAGGAATTTCCAAAACAAAAAATCAAGCAGAATGGAAGGAGCTGGAAGAGTTCATCTTCAACAGATATGGTCTCAAGACTGACTATCAGATTGATGAACAGAGGAAGCAGCAGAGCTGAAGACCCAGCTATCTGGGAATCTTTTCTTTTGAACTTTTGTAATTTTAGAAAATTGTAATCCTTCGTCTTATTAAATGAAAAGTTCGTTTTTATCAAAATCAACCTGAAGACAATTTGTCTTTGTCCAGGCACTGAATATGATTATCTGCTATGAATTTTTTTTAAACCCCGTTTTTTGTTAAGAGGGAAGTAAATTGTTTTTCTCAGTTAGGTTTTGGCATCATCAAAAAGGGGGAAATTGTTGGGAAAATTAATAGAGTTTTGATTTGATACCAAAACCCAGCTGACCCCAACCGAGTAGATGATTGCACAAGCCTAAGCGTTTTTTTCGGCTCACCTCTTTGAGCTTATAGAGTTTCTAAGTTTACAGGTAGTCGCTGAAGACAGCAGAAGACACAGCTAAGCAAACAGCTAAGGAATTCGGCGAAAGCGTACTCGGCAGAAAGGCGGACAAGCGAAGTCAAAGACCCGGCGGTATCAAGACCCGGCTCGGTGACGAAACCGGCAAAATGTCAAAGACCCAGCTCAGTGTAAAAGACCCAGCTTAGTGTCAATGACACAGCTCAGGTCTAAGACACAGCTCAGGTCAGTGACACAGCTCAGGTTGAAGACACAGTTCAGGTTGATGATACAGCTCAGGTCTAAGAAATAGCTCAGAGTCAAAACACAACAGAGTCCAAGACGCTGAAGACACAGCAGAGACGCTTAGCAACTCGAAGACGAAGACCTTCTTCAAAGAAAGATCCGGATGTCAGAAGATCTTCTCTGAAGCAGTCAAATCAAAGAATGAATAGCTTCTGCAGATGCAGACCTAATTCATAGGTTAAAGGTCAGAAGTAAATGAGAGTACGTAAGATTCAAATGGCTCTCTTCCAACGGCTAGTTTCAATCTCCACCTATATATATCTCTCTTTCTCCATTGAAGAAAGAAGACTGGTAGAGGCTGGCAAGACGACTGAAGAAACAAAAGTACAAAACAGAAAAAAAAAAAAAAAAAAAAAAAAAAAAAAAAAAACAACGATATTCAAAGCCAAATCTTTTTAAGAACACCCAGTCAGTCAGCTGTGTTCTTAGTTGTTTACATATTCAGTCATAGGCAGAATAGATCAGAATAGAAATATCTTAAGCCTAGTTTGAACGAGTTCATCATACTCTTTGTTCTTCTTTGTAAGAACTCGTTCATAGTTGGAAAACCCTTATCTAAACCCAAACCCAGAAAGGTTAGGTCAAGGTTACGCTTGCTTGAAGCGGGAAATTCAAGTGGTTGTAAGGTTTTTTCAGTACTCGTAAACTGAAAGGTGTAGGCTTGACAGCGCCCGCAAACTGTTGGAACACAGCTCGGGTTAGAGTTGTGAAGTTGTTTGGTACTTGGAAACCAAGTGGTAGTGAATTACCAGTGAACCTGGTCGTGGACGTAGGAGGTGTTACTCCGAACCGCGTTAAAATTGCTTTGTTCTTTTCTGCTTTGTTTTATGCATTTAACTAACCTCTCACGCATACATTTCAAGCTGCATAAACTGACTAACTGAAAAGTGAAACAGAGCTTTGCAATATAATTTGAAGCAACAGACGGACTTTCCAAACCCACCAACTTCCGCACACACTCACACAGCCAGCTGTGTCAATCAAGCTGCCATCCAGCTGGATCGGACACAGCAGGCTCTCTCAAAAGAGTTTTAACTTAGAAAAGTTTTAAAACCTTGGTGTATTCACCCCCCCTCTCTACACCAAGGTATCCGTCTTGGGACCAATAAGCTGTACGAACGACAATATGACGTTATGTGTGAATCACTCACAGCCGTAGATCCTCATATCAAACTGCCACAATCATGACCGTTAATCCAACAAGGCAGTGATATATATATATATATATATATATATATATATATATATATATATATATATATATCAGAGATATACAAATCCTCACCATACTTATCTCTAAAAAGTTTATGATATCGGCATATTCATTTCTACTTCTATATATATTACTTGTTCTACTAACAAGTTTTTACAGAAGAAGATCATGGCATCAAAAAATCCAATTTCAGGAGCCGATCAACATGAACTCTTACTGTTAAAACTTCATTTTGAGAGTTGCGTAACTCTCAGAAATCACAAAAAGTCAGAGTTTCGGGAGGTAATGAAACTCATCGAAAGAGCCGATCTAACGCAGTGGGTGACCGCCAGACCCAAGAACATTCTTCGCCAGGAAGTAGCCGAATTCTTCCTGGAGATGTCAAAGGAAAATGACCGCCTTTGCACCAATGTTTCTCTCAAGATAAAGGAGAAGCGGGACACACAACTCCCTGGGAAGCAGAGATCAACGTCAACAGGATTCTGGCCAAGGAGTTCAACCTCAAGACGTTCGGGAATCTCTTCCCTGAGAGATACACCAGAGAGGAAGTTCAGTCAGAACTGGACAAGATGTTGATAAAACCAGAGACGTTCAGAGCGAGCATGTCTAATGCAGCCCAAGGTTCGTCGTTGGTGCAAGATCCGGTGCATGTTCCAGTTGGGCCAATTACGAGAGCACGAGCTAAGCGGTTCAAGGAGAGCTTGATGGGTTTAGTCCAAGATGTGTGGGACCAAGAGTTGATGAAGAAACCCATTGGAGATGGCGATTTGAGCAGCCCGTGCTTTGTTAGTATTATTACGTGCGAGTGGGCCGCCCAAGTGTGAAGACTGCATTTATTTTATTTTATGTTGTAGACTTTTATTTATTTTCGTGTATTTGAGCCCAATAGCTATTAGCTTGTTATTTTCGTTTGTTGGGCTTTATTAGCTACTAGTTTATTAGTTGGGCTTTTAATTAAGTTTTCTTTGTCGATTAGGATTAGGGTTTCCGCCTATTTAAGGCATTGGAATGACTGATTTTCGGCAGACTTTAATTAATAAAAAACATGAGTTTTATTCTCTCTTGAGACAACCGAATTCCTCTTGATTATTCCAAGACGAATTCTCTTATCGACGAATCGGCGAGTCAACCATCCATCATTCGTGTGTCATTCATCGTCTCCAAGTTGTTGCATCAACATACGTTGGGGTATAGGGATTTCAATCATCTATATCATTTCGTGGTTAGATCCAGAGGTTTTGGGATTTCCATCCAACCAATTCATCGATCGAATCTTCCGCGTGCGTGTTCGTTATTCGGTCGGCAATGATCGTATCAATGTCAAAGCTCATGCTCCGTCCCAAGTACCGACTACTTCTGAACATCACTCAGAAGTGCATTCTCGGTATTGCTGGATCTCAAGGAGAAATCAGCATACCTAAGCTGAAGCCGATGATAGCCATCCTCAGAAGTGACCCTCTGGACTGGTTCTCCTACTTTTTGGACAAGTTGGAGAAGAAATCAATGAAACTCTGGTTCAAGGATAAAGAATGCACCCGCTACAGCTGCAAGGAGACAATCTACTTGTGCTCCAAAGCCGCTTGTATCATAGAAATGATTGCCAGATCGTGCAACATCAGGTGGCATAATCCGGAAGAGTTTCCAATCTCAAGGATACTCTTTGAGAAGCCAAGTCAGCTGATTGACTTGATGAAGAAAGCAGCACATGAAGGAAAGAAGAAGATGGATGAGACAAAACAGCAGGCATCTATTCCTTTCCAAGCAGGGAAACGGAAGGAGACAAAACCAGCTGAAGCACCATCTTCAAAGAGAAGACTCAAATTCAAGGTGCCCAGTCAATCAGCTGAGAAACCAGCTGAAATCGAGAGAAAATTCATAATGACTCTCGGAGGAGCAGAAGGACCACAAGCGGTGGTTTCTTACAGTGGAGAAGAAGTTCACGTGCCAGCGTTGACATCACCATCACTACCACTTCATCTTCCTATTCCATCTGATCAACTAAGCTTAAACCTCAGATCAGATGGAATACTTCAACCTCCTTCTTCTCAATTTCCTTCAGCTCGATAGGGACACCAACTTCTTGATAAAGAAGATGGAGTTCAAACCCTGCACCAAGCTCACATAAAAAGCCCCGTCCAGTTGACGCTCCTTTGCAGCTGGATGATGAAAATATAGCTGAACCCCATACCCATACATCATCTGAGGAAGATGTATACCCCAGTCCCTTAAATGTTACACGTGACACCTTTATCTCAAGGTTCGATGACCTCATGCTCGAAGGAGTCACAAGCGCACTGTAACAATATCCGGAGCTAGCTTTGCTCCCAGCCGAACTAGTCGCCGTTAGCGACTTCAAGTTCTATATTGCTACCAAGATGAGTACTTGGTACGCAACTGAAGAGCTGATTCAGACCTACTCATTCTATCATCTGAAGTCTGAAGAAGTTCAACTGCAAGAGATTTTTGAATTTGAAAGTCTCCAGGATGCTTTCATGCATCAAGACGAGCTAATCCAAAATCTGATTCAAAAATCAAGGAAAGATGTTGTGCCACCCTCAGAAGACGTCATCTTAAGGGCCAACTCATACCTCCAATCACTCAACTGGATTGCTCCAGTTAAAACTGCCAAGGAATATGTGCCTGCAATCACAGCTGAGGCAACTACTATTGATGAAGAGCCAGCTAATGCAACAGCTGAGCCACACGGTCCAAATGTCAATGACACTCGCACTCTGGTCGAGATCGAGGCATCAAAACCTAGTACATCAGAATTCGGGAGACATACGGATTCAACCCAAGTGCTTTCAGCCGCAATAAAGGATGAGATCGCCAAGAAAGTCGAAGAAATGCTTCTGCAAATCTCAGCTGTAGACTGGCAAGGACATTCAATCGATGACGTTCATCGATTCGCCCAGAATCTACAGGAAAGCACAGATCGGGATCTCAGGCAGTCTCTCGTCTCTCAAAGGATTGATCAATCCAATCATCTTGAAAAGAGAGTACCAGAGATTGTCTCAAGACTCCAAAATCCGCTGGATATAAAATTGTCAAACTTTTCAAGCCAGCTGGATACTATCACACAGAGGAATCTCTCCTACAGCACAGATATTCACCAGTTGTACAACCTCTATAAAGATCTGGACACACAGTTCAGAGCTGACAACCGCAGCACATCAGAGCTGAACATCGCCACAGCAGACAACACAACAAAGATTGTTGAAGCAATTCAAGCAATTGCACAACTCAATAAGACAGTTGTTCGTCTCTTCTACTTTATTGATAATGCCAAAAAGGGAAAAGATAGTGAGACGAGAAAAATGTTATTAAAAATGAGCAAAGGCAAAGCTGTATCTGAAGAAGTAGAAGTTCAAACACTTCAGTCTGCAATAAATGAAGTTGTTGCGGAGCTGAACAGAGGAACCAGTTGAAGCTGAAAAAAGGAAGACAAAGACAGCGAAGCTGCACCAGAAGAGCCAAATTGATCAGCAATGGCTCTCTAATAGATAAAGAAGGAAGCAGCGGATGCAGAAGTAAAGACCCAGTGAGCTGGGATTGAAGATTGAAGAATTGAAGTTTTGTTACTTTAATTTTCTCTGTTTAATCCTGTAATCGCTGTAATTCCTGATATTAATAAATCTGAATTTTTTTTCACTCAAGCTCACCCTGATGGCAATATCCCTCTGTCCAGTCTCTGAACTCTGAACTTCATTAATCTGTTGAGTTTTTCTCCCGCTCTTAGATTTAGGGGAAGTTTCATGTTTCTATCAGTTAGGTTTTAGCATCATCAAAAACGGGGAAATTGTTGGGAAAATTCTAAGTTTTGATTTGATACCAAAACCCAACTGACTCCAACTGAGTAGATGATTGCATCAACCTAAGTAGTATTTTCCAGCTCGCCTGTTTGAGCTTTAGATTTTCTATAATTTACAGGTTAAGGAAGCTGAAGACACCAGAAGATCCAGCTGTGTTACCAGCCGGAGACAAGTATCAGCTGAGGAGTTTTCCAGCTGAGCAGAGTTCAAGACTGGGCAGAATCAAGCTGAAGTATAACTGAGCATAATCAAGCTGAATAATAACCGAGCTGAGTCAAAGCCAAGAAATCACAGCTGAACCAATCCAGTTGTCCACACCAAAAGAATGTCAACTCTGAAGATATCAGCTCAAGTCGGAGTTACAAATCCAGCTCCGAATTCAAAAACCAGCTTGAAGTCAAAAATTCCGGTGTCAGAAGAAGTCAATCTACCTCGACCAATGAGGGATTGCCAAATCAGCATCCTAGAGTGCAGAACCTAGGATTTGACACTGATGAAGACAGGTGAAGATATGCCCAACGGCAGATCGAGTAGATCAGAGAGTAGGTGAGATTCAAACGGCTCTTTCAACGACTAGTTTTGAATCTCTACCTATAAATACCAATCTTCAACCTCAGGATCAAATACGAAAAACACTCTGCAAGCTTTCATCTTCTGAAATTCTCAAGCATTCAAAAGCTCTCTAGCAGTTCTTATTCTTTCGAAGAACACTTTATCTTAAAGTGTTTTTAGTTCAGAAACTACCCAGTTTTTCGTCTGATCCCTAGTAAAAAATTCTTTGTATATCCAAGAGCCTAGATCTTGAACGAGTTCATCTAACTCAAAGTTCTTCATTGTAAGAACTCGTCCATACTTAGAACCCCAAAAACCAAACCCCTTCTATACCCAGAAAGGCTAGGTTAAGGTACACATGCTTGAAGCGCAAAATTCTAGTGTTTGTAAGGTTTTTTCAGTACCCGGAAACTGAAAGGCTCAGGCTTCTACAGTGCCCGTAAACTGTTAGAATACAGCTCAGGTTCGAGCTGTGAAATTGCTTGGTACTCGTAAACCAAGTGGTAGTGAATTACCAGTTTATCTGGTCGTGGACGTAGGAGGAGTTTCTCCGAACCATGTTAAATATCGTGTTCTTTTATGTTCTTTATTTCCAGTATTTTCACTTAAAGAACTAACTCCATCAAGCATATCATATTTATCAAACTGCATACTCAGCTGTTCGCTCAGACCAGCTGTGTTTTTCAAAACTGCACAACTTGAGTAAGCTGAAAACTTAAAGATAATATTTTCAAGCTGAGTTTTTCTAAGTACACGAGCTAAGTTTTAAAACCATCATATTCTGCACCGCCAGCTGAGTTATCAGTCCAGCTGACCGCCTTTGTCAAGAAGTCAGCAGGATTTATAACTGAGCTCTCACTCTCAGTTTTTAACTTGATAAAAAGTTTAAAAAATTTGTATCTTTGGTGTATTCACCCCCTACACCAAAGACTCCGCTCAGGGACCGTCACCTTAGAATTTGTTATTAAAATCGTTAAATTTATAAATCAATCAAAATCAAAGCTCGATTTCTTCTTTTTCCCTTGAACTTCAAAGAAATGAATAAATAGGAGAAATCGAGCTTTGATTTTGATTGATTTATAAATGTAACAATTTTAATAACAAATTCTAAGGTATTAGAATAAAACGCAATATCTAAAAATTAAATAGAATAGTGTTAATGTTGGTCCCAAGACGGATACCTTGGTGTAGAGTAGGGTGAATACACCAAGGTTTAAAAACTTTTCCAATTAAAACTCTTTTGAGTGAGTTGGCTGTGTTCGATCCAACTGGAAGGTAGCTTGATCGACACAGCTGACTGTGTATGCGCGGAAGTTGGTGGGTTTGGAAAGTCCGTCTGTTACTTCAAATATATTGCAAAGCTCTGTTTCTCTTTTCATTTAGTCAGTTTATGCAACTTGAAATATGCTTATGAGGAGTTAGCTGGATGCATAAACAAAGCAGTAAATAACAAAGCTATTTAACGTGGTTCGGAGAAACTACTCCT
The DNA here is from genome assembly GCA_031470985.1 of Agastache rugosa. NCBI lineage: Eukaryota > Viridiplantae > Streptophyta > Magnoliopsida > Lamiales > Lamiaceae > Agastache > Agastache rugosa. The sequence continues at coordinate 9,464,357 of CM062602.1, forward strand.
ACGTCCACGACCAGAAAACCATCTGGAAATCCACTGAGGACACCACTGACTTTACACGCAGTCAGCAAGCGTTGCAGCTCAGTTCCTCGAGCTAGATACAAGTTTCCACGTACTGTATCAAAACGTAACCAACTGTTTCCGGACACAGCTGAAGCCTACCTTCAGTTTCCGGGTACTGAAGAACCTAACTTACAGTTTACGTGTACTGTAAAAACCTAGCTACTCAAATTACACGTTTCGAGCAGGCGTACCTTAACCTAACCTTTTCTGGGTTGAAGGGTTTGGGTTTGGGTTTGGGTTTTTCAACTATGAACGAGTTCTTATAATGAAGAACAAGGAGTATGATGAACTCATTCAAACTAGGTTTAAGATATTTCTATTCTAATCTTTTCTGCCTATGACTGAATATGTGAACAACTAAGAACACAGTTGACTGGCTCGGTGTTCTTGAGAGATTTGGCTTTGAAGATTGTTGTTCATTTATCTGTTGGCTCTTTTATTTCTTCAGTCGTCTCTCCAGTCTCTGGTGGAGGAGATATATATAGGTGGAGATTCAAACTAGCCGTTGGAAGAGAGCCGTTTGAATCTCACCTACTCTCTTTGACTTCTAGCCTTTCGCCTATGATGTAGGTCTGCATCTGCAGAAGCTATTCCTTCTCTGATTGGACCTCGTCAGATAAGATCTTCTGACACCGGGATTTTATCTTGGAGTTGGTCTTCGTCTTCGAGCTGCTAAGCGTCTCTGCTGTGTCTAGCTTCAGCGTCTTCGACTCTGCTGCGTCTCGACTCTGAGCTATGTCTTAGACCTGAGCTGTATCATCAACCTGAGTTGTGTCATTGACTGAGCTGTGTCTTAGACCTGAGCTGTGTCATCGACACAAAGTTGGGTCTTTTACACTGAGCTGGGCCTTCGACACTGAGCTGGGTTTCCGTCACTGAGCTGGGTCTTGATACTGCTGGGTCTTTGACTCTGCTTGGTCTGCTCTGCTGAATTCCTCAGTTGTGTCTGCTTAGCTGTGTCTTCTGCTGTGCTGAACCTGTACTTAGAAAACCTAATAGCTCTAAACAAGTGAGCTGGAAACAACACACGGTTTGTACATTCATCTACTCGGTTGGGGTCAGCTGGGTTTTGGTATCACGTTTATTATTTTCCCAACAGTTAATATGAACGAAACGAGAGATGTGACCACGAATGGTGCTCACGGAAGGTGTGTAGCACATCACCTCTCTCTATATATATAAAATCTAGAAAATTTATTAAAAACTTTTTTACTAAAATTTTCATTGAAATTTCCATTTCTCCGTCCATTTCTGCCGGATCACGTTCACAACTTCCTACATCAACCCACATAACCTTACAAAGGATCTTTAAAAAGAAGATATCTGTATTTTTTTTTTTCCTTTTTCTCTTTTAGCAATGATGTAAGAAATGTTTTATTGAAAAAAAAAAGACTGTTGTAAAACGTGTAAGACGTCAAATCAAATTAAACTGCTTGATTGATTTTGTTTGCATATTCTTATTTGAAGGATATTAGTTGTATCAATGGCCCAACCCTGAAATTCAAAATGAATTAACCAGACAATCCATAACTGAAAATAGTTGTTATTTTTGTTTTTGTTTCTAAATTGACACTCTGTACAAGATAAGAGCTAGGAAACCAAAAAACAACCAAACAGAAACCTGTCCACATCCCTTCCCCATTCAGTTCCAGTTTCCTAACATTTTTGGTATCTCACTGTCCCAATATTAAATTTGTTATGTTAATAATATTTTTATAATATAATGAATCATAATTAATATAAAGTATTAAAATAATCAATATTTGAAATATAAAAAAATCGTATACCCTAATTAATAATATTTTTATAATATAATGAATCATAATTAAAAATCGTATACCCTAATTATAAAATAATCAATCTTAATAATTGATTATTAACTGAATATTTGAAATTAAATACTAAAAATCATAATATAAAACCCTAATTGAGTATAATAAACCCAAATTAATAATTACAAAATCAAACTAAAACATCAAAAATTAAAATTGAAGAAAAAAGCTAATAGGCATGAATTTTTAAATTGAAAAAAAAAGGAAAATAGCAGGACAAAGTTTAAATAGTTAAATTTCACAATTATTTATAAATCGCAATGGATGGGATGGTGCAGTGGATGAGCAGCGCGAAGAATGGGGCGGCATGGTGAATGGAGTATCATGGTGAAGAAGAAGATATGGTTACGGTGTCGGCGACGGTGACGGAATGGAGGCGATGACGGTGGGGTGGGCAGAGAGATAACAAAGAAGGAGAGAGAAAGTGAGAAGATGTAGAAAGAGAAAGAGAAACTTACGCAGGAAGAAGAAAGAGAAGGGAGGAAGGAGAGAGAAAAAAAAAGTAAAGAGAAAAAGTAGATGTATTTCGTCCGAAAAGGCAAAGTACTGCTATAATTTGTATAAACTAAGTTCCTTGACAACTATTGATTTTTATTAAGTGAACTAGTTATATGACCCAATTAACTCTTAATACAAAGTATTAAAAATTTAAGCTTATAAAAATCGTATACCCTAATTATAAAATAATCAATCCTAATAATTGATTATTAATTGAAAAATTGAAATTATATACTAAAAATCATAATTTTATACCCTAATTGAATATAATAAACCCAAATTAATAATTACAAAATCAAACTAAAACATCAAAAATTAAAATTGAAGAAAAAAGCTAATAGGCATGAATTTTTAAATTGAAAAAAAAAGGAAAATAGCAGGACTAAGTTTAAATAGTTATTTAATTATGATTGGCCCTTTTTCTTGTTTTTATTTTTTAATTCAGAACTTAAAGACAACCAATATTCATAAATCATGACTCGAGATCTATGTTGCATGGGTGCGTGGGGGCGGATGCGGGGGCGATACGATACGGGTACGTGGATACGAAACTATAAAAATTACAGGGTGCGATTCGGCAAGGATACGTCTAGTATTAATATTTTATTATATGTACGTAACACTTATAAAATAATTGTAAATATAAATTTTCATAAATCATATGTATGGAATTCATTTTCGTTAACCCAAAACTTAAGCATTTTCAATTATGTAATTTAATTAAGTAACAAAATATCAATTCAAATATCATTAGTCCAAGAAAAGCCATAATTCAAATAAAGTTATCAAAGTCAACCTTATACACTTATTTCACCCACAAGATTCGCGAATTTTACACAGAGGATTCGTGAATCCGATTACTTTTTATTCTTTATTTGGAAGGATACGCTACGTGGCGAATCGGGTGTGAATCCCACGGAAATCCGATGAGAATCGCACCCTAACAAAAATCCGATACGGCAATATGATATTTTTAGAAGAATCTGTGCATCATTGCTCGAGATGTTGACAGGATTCGAATCTAAGATATTTTTTTGTCACGAAATCATCTACGCCACTACCAAACCACGGGTACAGGTAGGGATGAGCAAAAATATCAAAAAAATTAAATCGACCGATAAATCGTACCGAATCCATGGAAAATATGATTAACCAAATCGATAGTTTCAATTTATTTTTCTAATTTTAAAAAATCAAAAATACTGGTTAGGTTTTATTTTTATATATACAAACAGGCAACTGACCTAACTGAACCGAACCGAACCGATATTCATGAAAAATTATAATTAATTTTACTAATTGTATGTATATTATACTTACTCATTTATTTTTACTATTTAACTTGAAAGCACGATAGAGTTCAATTTATAATTTATACCATTTTAAATTGTATATTTTTATTTAATATTTTAAGATATAGTAACTTTTTTTTTCATGGCATGAATTATAAAAAAATCAAAACTTTCTTTCTTTATGGTTAACCAATCCGATTTTTAGGTCAACCGTTATAGCAATGTTTGTTTATTTTTTTTCTTTCTACTTTTAATTATTAATCGAACCGATTAAATACCATTTGATCGGTTTTTCTATGTGACAAATAGTCGATAAACCGAACCTCATCCACCCATAACTACAGGGTGGACTAAGGCCCTTATTGAGTTATTGTACTTTTATGAAGCAATTGTATTCTCATTTGTAAAGACTAAACTTTTAGGATATGATTTTACCATAAATGGAAGAACAAAGGGTTAATTTTACATATAAGAAAATATTAACAAATTAAAGAAGATGCATCCATTTTAAAAAGGAAAAAGAGAACATATGACTTAGATATACGTTTTTCCCATATGTTCTTAGAAGCAATAATGTGAAAAAAGGAAAAACATATTGGATAAATTAAGCAAAACAAATCCTTTATTTTAAGCTAAGAAATAACCATCAACAACAATGGCTTCTCAACTATTAAATCACACTCACACCTACCGTTTTTCCTTACCAATTACCACAACACTGGTTTCTTTAGAATTCAGTAAGAAAAGAAACAAACTATTTGCAGTTTCTTTTCATTTCACACACACACACACAAAGTTGAGAATCCATGGCGGAGAGCAAGGAGGAAGATGTGAAGCTTGGAGCAAACAGGTTCACAGAGAAGCAGCCGCTGGGCACCGCCGCTCAGACAGACAAAGACTACAAGGAGCCGCCGCCGGCTCCTCTGTTCGAAGCCGGAGAACTGAAATCTTGGTCGTTTTACAGAGCTGGCATTGCGGAATTCATTGCCACTTTCTTGTTTCTCTACATCACAATCTTGACGGTGATGGGCGTCGGCAGAGCCAAGAACAAGTGCGCCTCCGTCGGTATTCTGGGGATTGCTTGGTCCTTTGGTGGTATGATCTTCGCTCTCGTCTACTGCACTGCCGGCATCTCAGGTCTCTCTCTCTCTATCTCTCTCTCTCTCTCGAGGGCTGTAAATGTCAAGCTATTTGTGATTTACCCATCGACTCGAAGAAAGCTCGTTCGGCACTCGACTCGATAACTAATCGAGTCGAGTTCGAGCCTAAAATCGAGCTTGATAAGTTTATCGAGCCGAGTTCGAGCACTGTGTTGCTCGACTCGACAGGCTCGTAGAATATGCTCGGCTCGTATTGAATCGAACATGTTTGCGGGCCTACAATCGAGTATGTTCGCAAACATATCGAGCTTTAGTCGAGCTTGTTCGCTGGTCTAAGAATCGAGTTTTGTACATAAAACCAAAAAAAAAATTAGATTTTTTGACGACTTCTTGACGAGCCGGCTCGAGCTCGTGCTCGAATATCTCGTTATCGAGTATTTGACGAGTCGAACTCGAGCTCGCTAATTTGGATCGAGTCGAGCTCGATCTTGATGGCAAAAACTCGACTCGAGCTCGAGCAAACAAATATTTAAACGAGTCGAGTTTGAGCAGACCAATACTGAGCTTGGCTCGTTTACAGCTATGTGTGTGTGTGGTGTATTATGTACTGAATAATTGTAGCATAAATGTGTTTGTTTTTTGGGGAATTGACCTATTGAGGGATGCTACATGCTTTTGCCACTTATTTTTTCTGAAAATTTTAGGGGCTTTTTATTGTTCTGTATCACTGCTTGTGTATCTCCATATTCTGTCAGAATTAAAAATGCAATCTTGATGATGGTTTATCATGAAATCTGAATGTTCCTTCCTAACTCTTGAAATCTTTGTGGTAATACTTAAGTCTTGACATACAGTTTAGGTAAATAATTTTGAGGGAAATCTTTTATTTAATGTTCCTTCCTAAAATCAAAAATCTTTTTCCGGTGACTTTTTCCGTCGATAATTTTCCGATGACTTTTTTCGACGACTTTTTCCGGTGACTTTTCCGTCGATAACTTTTCAACTTTTTCCGACGACTTTTTTCCGGTGACTTTTTTCACACATACATGAATATAGTATACATGAGTAGCAGAGTTCATATGTTCATGTATGCTATTCATGTATGTTACTCTTGTATGATACTTAGTGACATAGCATACATGAAGATTCATAAATACTCCCTCCGTCCCCAAAAGTATAGTGCATGTTTGATTTATTGTGAGGTATGAAATATTAGTAGAACCACACTAACTTGGGACGGAAGGAGTAACACATATGAAAATAATATACTAACATACATAAATATCATACATTAGTATCATACATGAACATATGTCATGTGTTGTGTTCATGTATGAATAGTATAAGTGACATATGTTACTCATACATGAACATACATGTATGTACGACAAAAAGTCACCGGAAGAAAGTCATCGGACAATTATCAATGGAAAAAATCATCGAAAATGTTGTCGGAGTTGACTGCCGCCGGAAATAGTCACCGGAATTGATCATCGTTGCCGCTGGAAGTAATCATGTATTTCATTTATACATTTACATACATGTATGCATTTCATGTATATATTCACATACACGTAAGGGGACTTAAAATAGGGACATTTCTTGACTTTTTTTTGGTTGAGGGACATTTTTAGTTTCTTACTTTGGAAAAGGGACATTTTACAACATTAACTCAATAATTTTTGTATTTCATGTCTGATTGATTGCAGGAGGGCACATCAATCCAGCAGTGACATTCGGGTTGTTCCTGGCACGGAAGCTTTCGTTGACTCGAGCCGTGTTCTACATCTTGATGCAGTGCCTTGGAGCCATCTGTGGTGCTGGAGTGGTGAAGGGTTTCATGAATGGGCCATACGAGACTCTCAAAGGAGGTGCCAACTTTGTCAGCCATGGCTATACCAAGGGCGATGGCCTCGGTGCTGAGATCGTTGGCACCTTCGTTCTCGTCTACACCGTCTTCTCCGCCACTGATGCCAAGAGAAGTGCCAGAGACTCACATGTCCCTGTATGCCTTCTTGCTCTCTACATTTTGAACAAATATATTGTTAGGAAATAAACACGCACAAACAAATCACGAAAGCAATAGAAAAACACACGAGAATTATTTACCCAGTTCATCACGATGTGACTACGTCTGGGGACGATGCTAAGCCAGGTATTCTTGATCACTAGAGAATTTCTGATCAGGTTGTATCTACAAACATGCTATCTGATCTCTTTGATCTAGAATACTGTCGTGCTATCCTGATGTACCCTGATCTAACACACAATGTATGTTGCTACTGATCTACTCTGATCTAGCATGGGTGCCATCCTGATCTACTCTGATCTATTCTGATTTTGGATCTCTGCGCAACTTACAATTACAATGAGAGGTGCTATCTATAACAAGGGAAAACCTAACTAATCCTAATCCTAATCCTAATCTGATTAGGATTCTGCCAGGCCCAAGGACTCTTATTATGATTGGGCTATCACGCTCCATAACCCAACAAATATCTTATGAAAAATAATTGCCACTAATATTTGGTTTTGTGTGGCTCTAGTGTTGATATGATCTTGTGAACTTTCTAATATGATTGGTTTCTGATATATAATTTATATAGCTTTTGATACTATGTTGATAGAAACAATAGAGTTAAAGTTGGACATTACTCTATGTTTGTTCGAATTAATGTTGAGTTGGATGTAGGAAGTGAGCTGCTTTAACTCATAGATCCCATTACACCAACACTAATACTGCATTGAGATAATTATAGTTTATGGCCTGACATTTCAGCAGTTATAAAAAATGTGACGAATTTTCAATATGGCACGGGAGGTATTGTTCTGATGGTGTTGTTTGGGTCTTGTAACGTTGATGATGTTGCAGTTATTGGCTCCTCTCCCGATCGGGTTTGCTGTATTCCTCGTTCATTTGGCGACCATCCCCATCACCGGAACTGGCATCAACCCTGCTCGGAGCCTGGGAGCTGCCATCATCTACAACAGAGATCATGCGTGGGACGACCACGTAAGTATATAGACATACGCAACTAGTAGAAGAGTGAATGCTTTTGTGACTGAAACTCGTGCTGCTATTTGTTCTTCTCAGTGGATCTTCTGGGTCGGACCCTTCATCGGAGCTGCCCTTGCCGCCGTCTACCACCAGATCGTCATCAGAGCCATTCCTTTCAAAAGCAGGGCTTGATTTGGACTATATATATGTATATATATAATCATCCTCATGCATTTCACTTTCTCATCTTTGTTTGTGTTTGAAAACATTGTAATGTGTGTGTAAATTATGAGGCTCTACGTATGTATCTTATAAATTAAGGAAGCAAATATTGTAACTGTTTCTTTCTCTCTTTATTCATAAAAAAAATAAAAATAAAAAAATCTATCTATTACTAATACGAAAATAAAGCTGCCCCCTCCACGGTGCTCTGTTCATATTTTCCTTAATTCTGGTAATTTGTGCATTATTAATTCATATTCATATATTCTAATTATAATTTTTATTTTATTATATATATCCACATATCAACATCTATTTGTATATATCAATTCTCACACATAATAATAATAATAATAATAATAATAATAATAATAATAATAATAATAATAATAATAATAATAATAATAATAATAATAATAATAATAATTAAGCAATTGAATCGGTGCTTAAGATATTATATTACTCATCAAATTAAAATTGATTTCTATCGATTTATACTCATCGATCAACCTAAAGTTAATACACTATTTAGGTATAATAATATAATATGAAATTCTTAATCTCAATCCTCACGCATCAATTATGTGTATATATTTATATAGTTTATCTAGTTGGTATATTTTCTTAAATTTTGAATTTCACATCGAATTTTTAGTAGTTCTTAAAGACCGGAGAGCCTATATAATTTGATAAATAATTAAAAATGCACGCATATACTAATGAACTTATGGAATATAGAACGAAAATATATATAGAATAATATCAATTTAGTTCGAAATCGACGGGCTGACCCGAATAGACCGAGAAATAAGAAGGGCTACGATTGAAAAATTATAGCTAGAAAAAATTTAACCTGATTGACTGAGTGGGATGATAATTAGCAGATATTACCCAACGGATTTAGGATGAGTAATTAGGATAGTAAAGTCTCTTTATTAATTTGATTTGAGATGGGTATGAGTAAAGAAATTCTAATTCATGTTGGAAATGTTTGGGTACAGGGATGTCAATTTAATCCGAAACCGACGAACCAACCTAAATAGACCGAGAAAAAAGGAGGATTGTGGCCGAAAATTTCTACCCCGAAAAAATCTAACCTGATTGACCCAAAAAAGTACCCGAATCCTACAAAGCTAGCCCGAAAATTGAGTGAATTGACCTAATTAATACTATATTGAGAATATGAATTCATATAAATACTATAACTAAATTTACCTTCTCTCGGTTTATTATCTTCTTAATTGTTTTGAATAAATTAACATTAAATATACTATTTATTATTATTGGTTATTATGTATAGTTCCGGTTTTAATGAGACGAATAACCAATTATATTTTGTAACAACTTTTGATTATTTAGATATTTCATAAATTTAAACGGGTTTGAATAATTAGTGTTACTATACGGGTTTGGAATGAGAACGAGTAGTAAAATTACTTTTTAATCAGGTTTGAGACATGTAAGAGTATATAAATTCTAAATGGATCGTCTGAACAATAATCGACATGTCTTGTGAATTTTTTTCGCATTTTTATCTTTTGTTATTTATAATATTTATTATTAATATTTATTTTATAATATTCGAGTTTTTATTGAGATGGATACTCAGTCAGTGATTGTAACAACTTATGTTTATAAATTTTAATAGATTTGGATTGTTATGGGGCATTAGTATACGAGTTTGAGACGAGAACATTAGCAAAATCATTTTTAAATCGGGTTTGAAACACATACGAGCATATACATTTTAGACGGAAATTATAAATATAAATTTACTTTTTAATAATATGTTTAGTTTAGTTACTTTTAAATTTCTTTATATAAATTATAACATAAAATAATTTCTCGGTTTTCCATTCCGATTTTCCTTTATTCTGGTATTTTGTGCAATAATTAATTTATTTTCATATATATAACTTTGTTTATATTTTTGTCGAGTAATTTAGCATAAACCAACGAGACGGTTCAAATAACATAGAAAGAATGATTTTTACTAATTTTAATTAATTTTACTTGGAGTGTTCATATTTTTATCGAGTATTACTCAACGGATTTGAGACAAGTATGTACAGTAAAGTCACTATTTTAACTGAAATTAGGACGAACATGTAGAAAAATTCTAAACAAATTTAAATTTAAATATGTGAAATAATTAATTTTTTAAGTTTAATTAATAATTAACGCGAACAACATCTCAACTTATAAATAAGATATAAAATTAATTTTAAAATATATACATATAAATTAAAACATAAAGTTATTTCCCGTCGAATCTCGACGGGCTACTTACTAGTAATAAATAAACGAATATTAATTTCAAGCTATTGGCTTGGCCTGAAGTATTGGCTTGTTTAATATCAATATTTTTTTGAAGAATGTTTAATTTCAATATTATCGTATTTAGAATATTTTGGTTCTGGAAAGCATTAAAAGTAACCTTAAAATAATAAATATAAGGGTAAATAGGTTTAAAATACACAAACTTTACACACATTTTGGAATTTCACATGACCTTTAAAAGTTGTGTCAAAATACACCAACTTAACGTTCATTTTGGTATTTCACATGACCTTTAATAATTGTATCAAAATACACCAACTTAATAACTTTAGAAAATTTCACATAATTCTTTTTGTCCGGAAAAAATCATATCTGACATGACCGTTAGTTTCTTAACGTGGCAATAACTTGTCTTAATTAAATTATGCGTGCATCCTCCTTGGCAAGAAACGAAGCCGTTTAATTTTATTTTGTATTTTGATTGGAACGGCATTTGAAATCAGTAAGGGTAATAGGTTTGAATTTCTTGATTTAGTTGATCAAACGACATCGTTTCTTGCCAAGATGGATGCACACACATAATTTAGTTAAGAAAAGTCATTGTCATGTCAAGAAACCGACTGTCGTGCAAGCAGTGATTTTTGCCTGAAAAAAAATTATGTGAAATTACTAAAAGATGTTAAATTGTTGTATTTTGACACAATTTTTTAAAGATCATGTGAAATACCAAAATAAGTGTTAAGTTGATGTATTTTGACACAATTTTTAAAGGTCATGTGAAATACCAAAACATGTGTAAAGTTCGTTTATTTTAAACTTATTTACCCTAAATATAAGCACCCCAATATATCTAATTCTGGAAACCATTAACATATAAATATAACTATATAAGAGCACTCTTAGTATATCTCTCAAAATCATCATTAACTCTAAATTTAGGCTAAAATAAAAAAAAATGAGATAAAAAGGTCATCCAGCAGATCTCTCAAATTGGGTAGGGCCCACAAAAATTTTACACCTCCCTAAATCTTCTCTCAAATTTACACCTCCCTAAATCTATCATATCTCACAAATTGAATTTGGCCCACAATTTTATAGAATAATTAGTAGAAAATAGAAGAAATGTTGTACGCATTTGTAAAATAAGGGATATAAATAGTATAGGGGATACTTTAGAAGCAAATTTAATAGCAAAATTTTAAGAATTCTACTGAGATTGCTATAAGCACCCATATTTTTTCTTTTTAATCTGTATTGAATTACATCTATGATTATATGTTAACCTTGCCATCTATTCATAATGGAAAAACTAATGAATGCTAGATTTACATAAAGATTTGATAGTTTATGTATTATTGTTGTAATATTTTTATATTACAAGGCACTTTAGAAACATAGTGAATATAGTTTAGGATATTTCAGAATATTTTTCATATATTATTAATTATGTATATTTTTTAACTATCAAACTATCATCACGAGGATTATAAATGAGTTATTAATGTCTCTAACTAAACTTGCAAAATGCAAATATTTTTTTACATATGCATGCAACCGCTACCGTAGGTGCACATGATGTTTTGCAAAAAAAAAATTATTATTATTATTATTATTATTATTATTATTGTTGTTGTTGTTGTACGACAAGGTGGGTGGGTATATGTGACATTTTCAATCGTTCATATCCATTGAAAGGTGTTTTGCAAGTAAAGGTAAATTCCGGCGATTGGTACAAAGCTTTTGGCATCTTAAATTATGTTTTGGAATGAGTTTTTTTTTAGTGAAAATATAGGATTATAGCAGTTTTAGCGAAAAAAAAATACTAATAATAGCACCAATTTTTAAAAAGACAAATAATAGTATTTTTGGACATTTTTGTCCCTAATTCTTTTATCTCAATCTATTTTCATCTTTTTATTTGTTTATACATATCTTCTTCATTTTTTCATACATGTCGACCATCTTTCCGCCGCCGGCGTGGATTTTAAAGTCGCCGTCACCGACTCACATGGCCTAGTCGTCGCCGTCGTCTTCTTTTCAGCGACCTCCTTTCTTATGCGTGAAATCACATATTAAAATTCGTAAATTCACATATTAGAATTCGTGAATTCACAAATTAAAACTCGTGAATTCACAAATTAGAATTTGTGAATTTGTCAATTCTTAAATTAATATTTTAAATTTGAAGAAGATATAGCGTGAAATAACAAATTAAAATTTGAGAATTCACAAATTTGAATTTGAGAATTCACAAATTTAATTCGTGAATTTTCGCATAATGATGGAGAAATGGTGGGATGGAGGGATAAATATGTCCAGAAGTACTATTATTTATATTTTTTAAAAACATGTGTTATTATATCATTTCTTCCTTTTTTTGTTTTATATATATATACGATGATAAGGTTAGCTTGCATATGCTATTCGATGTAAACTTTGTTTATGTATCATAATTTGTTGCGACAGATTCAATCTCTAAATTGTTGATGAGATTATAATTTGAAATTTTTGATCAGCAATAGGCTATCCCAAGATAACTTGGAATGAGATTTCTTTATTGAGTGATGCTATTTGGACAAAATTTGTCTAGACAAAAACCGGCTCGTCCATAGTATCTATATCAATTAAAAATAGCAATATTTATGCATATCATGTCAAACCTAAAACAAAATCCACTCATTAATCTTTTTTTGTTGATTATATCCTACCACTAGAATCATATATATCCATAAAGTAATATTATACAAGATTTTAGCAACATAGTATTTTTTTAAATTATTAGTAAATTCAATTTTACTATTTTATTTGATCCAAATTAGACCATAATTCTAGTAACGCGATATTCAACATGATAATCACGGAATCAACTAAAATGGCCAATTTATATAATATTATTGAAAATAATTAATTTACCTTTTTTGTCTGCACAAATTTTATCCAAAGAGCATTACCCTTCTTTCTTTGATCACCTGCACAAAGGCATCTAGTTGTTTTTGTTTTTTGTTTTTTTTTTTTTTTTGGAAAGGGAACCTATTACGGTTTGTATGTCTTCAAAGGAAAAGTAGTAGTTCTCTTTTTCTTCCCTTAATTCTTGTATATTAAAATGAGCGACAATTACTATTCTTGACCGCTATCTTTTTATAATTATAACTCTCATTATCAATCCATAGCATAAATATGATCTCTCTTTCTCTTCTTTCTTTCTGTTGAATTTATGTAACCAGTAGCAAATTAATATATGAAAATAAGTCAATATAGACGGAATTAAATATCTACTCCCTAGACGTAATCCATTTGAATATATCTTCCCTTTGTATGGAAATTGTATAGTATACATAAATATTAAAACAAAAAAACCATTTTTCTTTTAAAGTTTCACAACACGTGCTGCCTCAAATAAATATATATATTAGAGTATATTAGAATTACACAAGGTATATATATTATCCAATAAATCACTATACCACCATATAGGTGAGATCTCTATACCACACAAAGGTGGAACACTACACCGCACGCAGACGGAATTGAACTCAAGACATCACTAAGGAGAGTCTTGTAATGCCTCAACATTGATATATATATATATAGGGATGGGATACTATAAAAATTATTCCTTCATTGAGAATGTGAGAACATGCTTAAATCTATATATATTCATGCTTAAATCAATATATAGTCATGATTAATGAGATTATGCTTTTTTGTGTAAACAATTATGCTTATATAAAATCATGCTTAAATCTATATATATTCATGCTTTATAATAATGACAACCATAGATCATACAAAGATCAACGATTCAGATTGGTTCCTAGTTCCCACACTAGAAATAGTTTCTATATGAACCAATCCATATATATATATATATATATATATATATATATGGATGTGTTACTATATAAACTATTCTTCCCGTGAAAACTTGAGAACATGCTTAAATCTATATATAGTCATGCTTAATGAGATTCATGCTTTTTGTATAAACAATTGTGCTTATATAGAATCATGCTTAAATTTATATATATTCATGCTTCGAATAATGACAACCATAGATCATACAAAGATCAACGGTTCAGATTGGTTCATAATTCCCACACTAGGGGCTCGTTTGGTAGGGGTGATTAGGGTGTATAATATTTCTATGACACCCTAATATCTTGTTTGGTATGAAGTTGTAGTATCCCGCCTTTTTCATAACCAATCTTAGTAATTAATTAAGATAATTAACTAGAATTTTTAAAATGTGAAAATTTAGTATAAAGTTAAGTCCAGGCAGATAAAATTTTTCGGCAGCCCTAAATTGCTGAATTTTGATGAATTAAGTATTATTTTCGTTTTGGTTAATCCGAAATGAAATATTAAAGGTGTTTATGATTATGAGCTATTATATTTGCATTATATGCGAAATATGTGCCATTTTTGAAGTATTTGATTTTTAGGGATTTATGAATTTTCTCCGGCAATTTATTTAATTTTTGGATTTTAATTCCGAAAATTTTTAAAGGAAGTTTATATTAGGGTTTGAGAAACCCTAATAAATTTATATGTATAGAGAGCTTTTTAATTTACAGCCTCTATGATTATTTATATGATGAATGATCAATTAATTAGAGAATTAATTGATCGTTTAAAATGAAATTTTTATGCTTAATGTTTAATTAATTAATTTGATGTTTAATTAATTAATTAAGTTAAGATATTAAGCATAATTTTTCTTAAGAAATAAAGCTTGTAGTATAAGCTTAATTATTATCTCCTAGTTAAATCTTGATTGATAATAATTAATGATTAATTTAGTTATTAAATCTAAGATTAGTAATTAAATTAGCACATGATAAATAACTAACACTAATACCTATTATTTAATAGCTAAATTGGCGCCACCTAAGCTTATCCCCAACATAATGATGAAGGATGTTGGGTGACTAAGCATGTAAGTTAGCGAAGATTCAATGTATTCTTATTAGATAAGTTAGTATTTAATTGGGGCATCTCTTATCTCTTCTATCTCTCATTTCTTTCGCTGCAAACACGAAACACACACTTAAAAACACACTAAACAGGGGATTCACATCCACAAGTAAAGAGAAGGAATCAAAATTTAGTAGTCAAAGGAAGTAGTAGTAAAATCATCTCAAGAGGTGAGATTTCTCATTAGTTAAGCAAATAACTCAAGGTTTTGTATCAAATCCATATTTCATAAATTTTTATAAATTTCGAAAATTATATATATGTTGTAATATGGATTTGATCTTCAAGTATGATGATTAGGGAGTAATTTAGATTACATTTCTATGAATTAATCATTGAGAAATCAATCCTAGCATCAATTTTTATTTTTCGAAATATATATGAAATAAATTAGAAAATTTATTTCTTTGATCCTATAGTTGAATTGATGAATTATATGAAGTTCTATGATGATTATAAGCATGTTTATATATTGAGTTAAATGTTTGAAGCATAACTGTTTTAAGTTGTGGAAATTTCGAAATATCTAGGGTTTGAAATTCGAGCTTTTTGATTTAGATGTTAAATGATGAAATTAATGATATAATTGAGCTCATAATATTTAATTAAGTATGTGAGAATTTTGTTAGAATTTTTAGAGCTCAATTTCATAATTTTAAGAATGATCAGCATTTAAAAATAAATTAAAGACAATTATTTAGAGCATAAATTGATTAATTGAGATTATAATTAATCTCTAGAATATTAATGAAATTGGAAGTGATTAGAATGAAATTTGGATTTTAATTCTTAATTTATCAAAAGGACAGATATATATATATGCACAATAAAGACATGTATTTGATTTTTAATGAAGAAAATAATGTTAGAAATGAAATCTACGTTAAAAATTAAGTAACGTAGAATTTTTCAGAAATTTAATACAAAGTTTGAAGTTTAGAGTTTCTAGAGTTTAATTGCTGGATTAAGTCAGTTGGATCCAGCCAATTTGATTAAGTCAGCTGGATCCAGCCAGCTGGATTTACTAATTTGGACTCGACCAATTTGGATTTACTGTTGGACTCGAATTTGGATTTACCTGTTGGACTCGATGATTGGATCTGTATGGACACGGTCAATTTGGATCTATCAATGGACTCGGTCAGTGGATCTACCATTGGACACAATCATTGGATTTACCATTGAACCCAGTCAGCTGGATTTACTCAGTTGAACCCGGTCAATTTGGATTAACTCACTGGGCCCGGATCGCTCAGTTTTGCCAGCTAACTTGATTTTTTCAGTCAGCTTGATTTATCCAGCTGATCTTTGCTCAACTTGTTTTCAGTTGTTTCTTTCGTAAACTCAAAAGTTAAAATATTAGCTATTTTTCCTAATGATACGTTAATGATGAGTTTAAGTATTAATGATATGATAAGCTTAAGTGGTTAATGATGAAATATGTGATTATAAGTTTTTAAATATGTCCTGAAGTTATAATCGATTAATTATCGATTAAGAAATTAAGTAAGAAAGAAAAAGAAATTAGAAAAGTTTAGTTTCTAATTGCCGAGAGAAAAATCCTAGAAAAGTTGGATTAAAGAAGAAAATATTAAATATAGCAGCGGTATTCCTTATTTTAATATTTAAACTTTTCTCGCTCTAATATTTAAATTAATTCTTAAATTGAAGGATCTAGCGGAATCATAAATTAAGGAAAAGCCGAGAAGTAAGCTAGTAGATAAAGACGTCAGTTCAGGTGGGCTTTCTGAACTAAAGAAATAAAGAATGTGATATTATGATTATATATATGTGTGATGATTTTTAAATTGATTGACTTGCCAATGTTTAAAGTATTTTTGTATGATACCCTCTATCAAGGAAAGACGAATTCGGTCCTACTTAATGTGGGATTTGTGTACACTATGTTGTAATCGGGAGCCTTCCTTTTTGGTGGGACGATTACAAGTGTTTGAGAAGGAGGCCTACTTCTCAACACACAAAAGTTATAGTAGATGTGGTACATACATAAAAAGTATTTTGACTGCAGTCACTTATATGAAAGAAAAAGGTTTTGGCAAGCACAGGTTTGTTTTTAAGTATTTATAAATACTTGTGCTATGCTTTATGGCAAGTTATCAATATATAGCTCTAAGCAGCAGTTTTTAATGATTTTGGCATATGTCCACTGAGTGCAAAAGTACTCAGCCCTGCATATTATTTCTAAAATGTGCAGGTTAGCTTGGATGAGAAAGGAGTGTGCTGGGCGGATTTTTGTTGTTGACCTGTTGAGATTTTGTTGATATTGAGCAGGGTTATATGTCTTCATACATATAACCAAAGATGTGTTATGTTTTTCCGCTGCAACACTCTGAACTTATTCAGTAACTGTTGTTCTATTATGATGATTGGGCCTATGATTTGATAAACTTTGTTTCTGTTGCTAAAACTCTGATACGAGATGGTGTTGTATTTTTGACCATTCTCGTTATTTTGGTTTTGAACTTGATAATAATTATTATTGATGTCGTTACTTGATATTTGATTCAGATTGAGTTTGTCTTGAGAATATGATGCATTGAATGATTGATTTTGTTGGATAAGCGTGGTCGTTATCTTGTTCTTTGGTTAATCATAAATTGTGTACGTCGTGGGACCCACCGGCTTGGTCATCTTCATTCTAAGTCGGGCTGCGGACAGAGTGGTATCGAGCGGCTTGTGCTCTAAATCTAAGAAAATTTTTCTCTTGAGTCTTGTCTAGACTTGAATCTCTAGACTAGTTAAGTCTTAAACAACAAAAGTCCAAGACCCTCATCTCATCCGGCAAAGTCAGGTACGCATTTAAAAGTTTTCTAATGTTTAAAAGTTTAAAGATTGAATTAAGTTGAATTTATTTGAGATATATTTTATTTTTATGTTATATGTGAATTTGATGTTGTGAGATTGCGTTTTGATGAGGTTGTTTTGTGACGACGTTAGTAAGCGAGATGATGGAACAATTGTGCAAGCAAGTTGGTTGTTTATCTTTGGAAAGTAATGTGAGCCTGGTACCACCTTTGGGAAGCGATATTGAGTAGGTGGAGATTGTGGATTCATGGAAACGTTTTTAGGCTCAGTGTGATTAATTTTTAAAATTTTTCTTATATAGGATGGCAGCACCGCCTGGCAGCGATGCGATGGAAGAATTTCGACATATCAGAATGAGTTATCGGGAGACCTTAGCTGAGTTCCTAGCTCGATATCATCGTGTTTGGATGGAGATATGTGAGACAGGTATCTCGGGTGTGCATGGTATTATACGACTGGTTCCTCTTCTTCCAGAGGAATGGCAAGAATGGGCAGCTTCGGCAGTGTCACGATTTGTGACAAAGCGATGGGACGACAACCTTTATGGTGATTGCCGAGGTTTCATTGCGGAGATCAGCTCTCGTTTTATGTGTTACGGAGCGCCACCTCCGTGACCCTGCGTGCACCTTCCGGTTTCACTCGAGGAGGGTCTCTTAGGCGAGTTTTTACCACGGGATGATCCTATTCCGTTCATGGTTCCTCCCTGTTGATCCCGAGCAAGTGCGAGTTTATGACCACTTTGATTTCCTACTTTGGTGTTGACCAAAGTGCTTTTGTTTCACGGCCTACCTTCCCGTCGGTTGGTATTGCTTCACGCACACCAACGACGGATGCTTTAGCATTAGTTCCGCTCCTCCTACTTCGGATTACTACCCGGCGCCTTTGCTAGAGGTAGGCTCCTTTTTATCGATCTATGGATATTCCTCATACTTTTGAGCCCCTTCGATCTCGGCAAACTTTCTACTACCACGAGCCTCGGCGCTTAGACGAGGCCGGCTCGTCGAAACCACGCCGTGACGACTCCGACGAGGATGACAAAGATGACCCGGTGCGAGAGGTTACTCGTGGATGGTCTGACCTTCGTCGTATCCCATTTAGCGAGTTAGGCTTTGAGGCTAGTTTCCAGCCGTCGGCAGGTGCCGATGTTACCAGGGAGATTCCGCTCACGTTGGAGGGAGACGTGAGAGCTGAGAGCGAGGGAGAGAGTAAGAATTTCGAGAGTGTGACCTCAGAGGAGGATCCGGAAGAGGATCCAGAGGAGGACCCGTCAGAGTAGAGTTGTGATCCTTTGATAATGATTACTATGTTTATATATGTATGAAGTATGACGATAATGATGATGTAAATATGTGTGTATGTAAATATTTGATGCATAATATGGTTAGCTAGATCGGTAACGGAGTAGTAGTCCGTACCGCTAATGATATATTTTGTGTGATGATAGGACATCACAGATAACATAGGGATAATTTTTGCTGTAAATAAATCCCTTATTTTGAAAAGACCTCTAAGAGGCAATTTTCTATATATGAAGAAAAATGACCAAAGCGGTCATTTAAATTAAGTTGTTGCCTCTCTAAAATGTTTAAGAAACATGTGAAGTTATGATGTTCTATGAGAAAAGAAAAGTATGAATGAAAATAAGTAAGAAGATGAAGTAAAGAAGGAAAGAATTTTATGAAAGTAAGTTAAAAATGAAAGAAGAAAAGATCTCTTTAGAAATTAAAATTGAGCTATTAAAGACAGATAAACTATTTGGTTAATTCAAGTTATGATGTGCAAATAAAGGAAAGTTAAGAGATGGGATAAAAGAATAAAGTAAAGAATGTTATGGAGATAATATTTCTTTAGATGATAAAGAAAGAAGAAAAAAATATAGTTCTATTAATTGTTTATATAAATGTTAAATTTATAAATTAAATATCCTGCTGCTCTTTAAGAAAAGTTATGGAAAACCGAGTGCTTTAATAATGATTGTCAAGTTGAGAAAAGTTATGAAATTAAGTCATGTTGCCATTATGTAACTATTAAGTAAAGTTATGCAAGTGATTATGATATGATATGATATGAATTTCTTGAATGATGAGTTTCAAGATTTAATTAATTGCTTTGTGAAGAAATTGCTTATGCAATAAAGAATAAGATGAAGATATTAAAATGAATAAAGTTAATTCTTGATGATTTTACATTTTCTTAAAATCAGAATGCCTCGTAGAAGAAGAAATAGGGTAGAAGAAGAAGAACAGCAACAGCGAGATCCTACCCCACCTCCTCAACCTGAGAGGAGAATTGAAGAACTTTTTCTTCGGCAAAATCCCCCAACTTTTGACGGAAGAGGAAGTCCGTCGAGTGAAGAATGGATTCGTGCTCTAGAGCGAATCTTTAAGTTTCTTCGATGTGATGACCATGAACGTCTCACATGTATGTCTTATCAGCTTAAAGGATCTGCAGACTACTGGTGGGAAGCTCGCCAGAAGACTTATACTCCAGAGCAACTTGAAAATCTTACTTGGGAGCAATTCAAAGAAGCTCTTTTTGAAAAGTATATTCCGAGAAGTTATCGTAAACAAAAAGAAAATGAGTTTGCAAATCTCAAGCAAGGAAAGAAGACGGTGTCAGAATATGACCGTGAATTTTGTGATTTAGCTCGTTTTGCCCACGATAAGGTTGATTCGGACAAGAAGATGTCCGAGCTTTTTCGTGCCGGACTTAGACAAGATATAAGAGTGGTCTTAGCAAGTCAAAGTGCTATGACTTATGTGGAAGCTTTAAACCGAGCTTTAGATATGGAGGCGCTATGCGGCCAGAGAAATCGGATTCGATTCCGGCCAACACCAAATTCAATCCCCAGCGGCTGTTAAACCGCAATTTTCACACCAAAGCCAGATTCAAAAAGGAAAGAGAAAATGGAATGCTGGAAATCAACCTACCAAGAAGCCATGGTATGGGCGAGTCGGCGACGGTCGACCCGAGGAAAGTTTAAAGTCCGCTTTTGTTGGTCAAGGAAGTTCGTCTCGGAGACGGCAAGGAATTTGCATGTCCCGAGTGTGGAAAGATGCGCGGGAATTTGCGAGCGGGAAGTAATAATTGTTATGCATGTGGGCGGCCGGGGCATTATTCTTATCGGTGCCCAAATAGGCGGCAAAGGAGGCGGTGGAGAAAAACCTAACCGGTGTCGCTCCGTATTTAAAAGCCGTTGAAGGAGTTCATCGGATGCGGCAACGTCCGCGCCAAGTGCCTCGCCCTCAAGCAGAAGCAGAAGAAAGAACGCCCAAAGAAGCAAGAAACCATGCAAAGCAAGATCGGCAGCATCATCAAAGAATTTTTGCTCTTGAGCAGAAAGCAAGAGTCAAAGATCAGGGCAATCTGGCAGGTATGGGTCAGATAAATGATGTACCTGTTATAATTCTTTTTGATACCGTGCATCACATTCTTTTATATCAAATGCATGCGTAGATACTCTTGGCCTTAAAATAGAGAAAGCTAATCGTAACTTTCAAGAGTATCGACCCCTGTAGGTAAATCTACCTCAGTCACGCATGTTTGCCCTAATCTAAAATTTGAGATTGGTTCTCTTAAGATGTTAGCCAAGACCCTAAATCTAATTCAAATGTGGGACGTAGACATCATTTTGGGAATGGATTGGCTAACCGAAAATTTTGCTACCATTCGGTGTAAGCAAAGGCAGATTTATTTTCATGCCCCTGGAAACGAGCCAACACTATTCTTTGGAATAGAGAGAAGAAGATAGGAATGCCGATTATTTCGGCAATTCAAGCAAGAAGACTTTTGAGAAGAAAAGATGTGCAAGTATATCTTGTTTATCTCAACAAAGATGAAAACCAAGAGAAGAAAATTGATGATGTAGCAGCGTAGTCCGAGAATTTAAGGATGTTTTTCACGAAATTTTGCCAGATTACCACCGATAGGCAATTGGAGTTTACCATTGATCTTGAACCTGGTTCAGCTCCAATATCAAAGGCGCCGTATAGAATGGCCCCGAAAGAATTGCAAGAATTGAAGATCCAGTTGCAAGAGTTACTTGATCTTGGATTTATTAGACCTAGTGTTTCCCCGTGGGGAGCACCAATTTTATTTGTCAAGAAGAAAGACGGTAGTCTAAGAATGTGTATAGATTACCGAGAATTAAACAAGTTGACATTAAAGAACAAGTATCCTTTGCCAAGGATAGATGATTTGTTTGATCGACTCTCAAAGGAGCGAGTGTATTCTCAAAGATTGATTTAAAATCGGCTATCATCGCTTAAAGATTCGTCAAGAAGATATTCCAAAACTGCGCACCGAACGAGATACTACCACTACGAATTTGTAGTAATGCCATTGGATTGACAAATGCTCCTAAGCGCGTATTCATGGATCTTATGAATCGAGTTTTTCATGAATTCTTGGATAGATTTGTCATAGTCTTTATTGACGACATTCTTGTGTATTCAAGAAGTGGTGAGCATGAAGAACATCTCAGAATTGTCTTAGAAATGTTGAGATCGGAAAAAGTTGTATGCCAAATTCGATTAAGTGTGAATTTTAGGCTGAAAAGAAGTAAATTTCCTGACATGTTGTTTCTTCCGAAGGAATTAAAGTAGACAATTCTAAAGTACAAGCGCTCAAGAATGGAAATCTCCAAAGTCACCCCATGAGATTCGTAGTTTCTTGGGTCTAGCAGGTTACTATCGGAGATTTATTGAAGGATTCTCAAAGATAGCAAGGCCAATGACCCAACTCCTGAAGAAAGAATCGAAGTTTAAATGGTCTCCTGAATGCGAGGAAAGTTTCCAAGAGCTTAAGAAGAAACTAACCACCGCTCCGGCTCTAGCAAGCCCGTGCGTACAAAGATTTTACCGTTTTTACGGATGCATCAAAAGAATGGATTGGGTTGTGTCTTGATGCAAGATGGCGAGTTATTGCTTATGCGTCACGACAACTCGGACCTCATGAGGAGAATTACCCAACTCATGATTTAGAGTTAAAGAAGCTTGTGCATGCTTTAAAAATTTGGAGACATCATCTTTATGGAGCTAAGTGTGAGATCTTTTCAGATCATAAAAGCCTCAAATATTTCTTCGAGCAAAAAGAGTTGAATATGAGGCAAAGAAGATGGCTTGAGTTGGTAAAGGACTACGATTGCAAAATTTCCTATCACCCAGGAAAAGCGAACGTAGTAGCCGATGCCTTGAGTAGAAAGAGCAGAACTGAGTTAGGATTTCTACTCACTCAAGAAAAAGAGCTTATTAAAAGTTTCAAAAAGTTAAGAATAGAAGTGGTTCTACCACCTCAAACTACAGAGCAAATAATTGCAGCTTTGAAAATAACTCCAGATTTGAAGGTGAGAATTTCGTACGCTTTCAAAGAAAAGATGAAAAGTTGGAAAATTTGAGACTCAAGATTCGCAAAGGAGAAGCTGAAAATTTTCATGAAGGAGATAACACTCTCCTATTTAAAGAAAGGATTTGTGTTCCGTATAAAGAAAATTTAAGAGCCGAGATCATGAGAGAAGCTCATGAAACGCCTTATACAAATTATTCTGGAAGCACCAAAATGTATCAAGACTTAAAGCGTAAATTTTGGTGGGAAGGAATGAAGCGAGATATAGCTTCATTTGTAGAGCGATGTTTAGCGTGTCGCAAGTTAAGGCTTTACATCAACGGCCTTATGGAAAGCTCCGTTGGAAACTCGGAATGGAAATGGGATGGTATCACAATGGATTTTGTAACCCAGCTTACCAAAGTCTAAGAAAGGAAACACATCCATATGGGTAATAGTGGACGGATTGACAAAATCGCTCACTTTATACCAATTCCGTAAACATACGGAGCGAGATAAATTAGCCCAACGTACGTTCGAGAGATCGTGCGTACGCGGTGTACCAAGTCGATCACTTCGTACCGAGATTCAAAGTTTACTTCTCGTTTTTGGAGAAGTTTACAAAGTGAGATGGGTACCAAATTAAATTTCAAGATCGCATTTCATCCTCGCACGGATGGTCACCCGAAAGGACAATTCAAATTTTGGAAGATATGCTCGAATCGTTGTGTTAGATCAAGGTAATCAATGGGAGCAAGTTTTGTCTCCCCCGTCGTTGAGCTCGCATACAACAACAGCTTATCAAATGACAATTGGCATGGCACCCTATGAAGCTCTTTTATGGAAGAAAATGTAGGTCACCGACTTTATTGGGATGAAGTAGGTGAAAGAAAAAGCTTTTAGTGGCCGTCGATGGTCCGCTGGAAGAGATGATCAAAATTGTCGGAGTCAAATCAAGCAACGCGGATTAAAGTTAAGCCGCAAGATCGTCAAAATCTTGCGCATTCCCTCGAAGATCTGAATTAGAGTTTGAAGTGGGAGATAAAGTATTCCTAAAAGTTTCGCCTTCGAAGGGAATTTATAGATTTGGTGTAAAAGCGAAAGCTTAAGCCACGTTACATAAGGAAGCCGTATTGAAATCCCCGGAAAGGATTGGTCAAGTAGCATATAAGCTAGCTTTACCACCAAGTTTTGGAGAATTCGCATAACGTGTTTATGTATCCTACTAGCGCCATGATACATGTTCGACCTGCTAAGCACGTTATTCAGCGGCGGGAAGAAGTAGTCACTTCGAACCGGATCTCAAGCTTATGAGGAGAAACCGAGGAAAGCGATCTTGGATCGGTATCCAAAGGTCAGAGCAATTAAGCAAATAAATCAATCGCCCTCGCGTTAAGTGGAAACACCACAAAGGTGTAGAGGAATCTACATGGGAACTTGAAAGATAGCAGATGAAAGAGAAGTATCCCGAGCTTTTCGTTTGAGGTAAGCCAAATTTCGGGACGAAATTTATTTTTAGGGGGAGAAGAATGTAAACGTATCCCGCCTTTTCATAACCAATCTTAGTAATTAATTAAGATAATTAACTAGAATTTTAAAATGTGAAAATTTAGTATAAAAAGTTAAGTCCGAAGTGCATAAAATTTTCTACAAATTTCTAAATTTTGCCGAATTTTTGATTGAATTAAGTATTATTTTCGTTTTGGTTAATCCAGAAATGAAATATTAAAGGTGTTTATGATTATGAGCTATTATATTTGCATTATATGCGAAATATGTGCCATTTTTTTGAAGTATTTGATTTTTAGGGATTTATGAATTTTCTCAGCGGCAATTTATTTAATTTTTTGGATTTTAATTCCGAAAATTTTTTAAAGGAAGTTTATATTAAGGGTTTGAGAAACCCTAATAAATTTTATATGTATAGAGAGCTTTTTAATTTACAGCCTCTATGATTATTTTACATATGATGAATGATCAATTAATTAGAGAATTAATTGATCGTTTAAAATGAAAATTTTTATAAGCTTAATGTTTAATTAATTAATTTGATGTTTTAATTAATTAATTAAGTTAAGATATTAAGCATAATTTTTCTTAAGAAATAAAGCTTGTAGTATAAGCTTAATTACTTTTATTATCTCCTAGTTAAATCTTGATTGATAATAATTAATGATTAATTTAGTTATTAATCTAAGATTAGTAATTAAATTAGCACATGATAAATAACTAACACTAATACCTATTATTTAATAGCTAAATTGGCGCCGCTAATTTGTCATTTATCCCCAACATAATGATGAAGTGATGTTGGGTGACTAAAGTTAATGTAAAGCTTAGCAAAGCATTCAATGTATTCTTATTAGATAAGCTTTTAGTAGTTAATCTCCAAGGCATCTCTTCATCTCTTCTATCTCTCATTTCTTCACGCAAAACACGAAACACACACTTAAAAACACACTAAACAAGGGGATTCACATCCACAAGTAAAGAGAAGGAATCAAAATTTAGTAGTCAAAGGAAGTAGTAGTAAAATCATCTCAAGAGGTGAGATTTCTCATTAGTTAAGCTGAAATAACTCGAAGGTTTTGTATCAAATCCATATTTCATAAATTTTTATAAATTTCGAAAATTATATATATGTTGTAATATGGATTTGATCTTCAAGTATGATGATTAAGGAGTAATTTAGATTACATTTCTATGAATTTGATCATTGAGAAATCAATCCTAGCATCAATTTTTATTTTTCGAAATATATATGAAATAAATTAGAAAATTTATTTCTTTGATCCTATAGTTGAATTGATGAATTATATGAAGTTCTATTTATGATTATAAGCATGTTTATATATTGAGTTAAATGTTTGAAGCATAAGCTGTTTTAAGTTGTGGGAAATTTCGAAATATCTAGGGTTTGAAATTCGAGCTTTTTGATTTAGATGTTAAATGATGAAATTAATGATATAATTGAGCTCATAATATTTAATTAAAGTATGTGAGAATTTTGTTAGAATTTTTAGAGCTGCCAATTTCTCATAATTTTAAGAATGATCAACATTTAAAAATAAATTAAAGACAATTATTTAGGAGCATAAATTGATTAATTGAGATTATAATTAATCTCTAGAATAATAATGAAATTGGAAGTGATTAGAATAGAAATTTGGATTTTAATTCTTAATTTATCAAAAGGAACTGACGTATATATATATATGCACAATAAAGACATGTATTTGATTTTTAATGAAGAAAATAATGTTAGAAATATGAAATCTACACCGTTAAAATTAAGTAACGTAGAATTTTTTCGGAAATTTAATACGAAAGTTTGAAGTTTAGAGTTTCTAGAGTTTTAATTGCCGGATTAAGTCGAAATTTTCGGATCAACACCAATTTGATTAAGTCACTGGATCTTACTTACTGATTTACCTACCGGATCAAATACTGATTTACTCAAATTGACTCACTACTGATTTACTTCCACTTGATCACTTACTGATTTACCACTGATCATTGGCCTGGATCTACCAAATTTCCTGATACGTCACCGGATCTACCACTGGACTCGCCGTCGATCTACCACTGACCTACTAC